>ML058440.1:1363202-1839001 GCA_003013855.2 Liriodendron chinense | reverse complement strand
GGAAATTAACATTCTGCGTTTGGAAACAATGGTAGGATTGGATTGATCCAAGTATCATATCATCTAGTCCTAATAGTAGATATTGTGGGATATCTAGTTGATTTGGAAATCCATTACATATGTGGGCCCAACGCTGATGCATGTGTTTTATCCACATCATTCATCCATGTATGTCCCTTACACGTGACATTTGATTCATACGCATACAGGTCACCGACATCTATTGTGAAATCTAGTATGTTGATTACAATTAATTCCATGATCCACCAAATGTAGGTTTCACTTAGTATTGTTTTTACTCAAGGAAGAATTTGATCCAAACATGGGAGTGAACGGTCAAAATACCATGGTATTTGTAGACATGCAATCATTGTGCAATAATAGTGTTGATTGTTGGATGGAGCCTCCAATTTGTGCATAAAATAGGGTGATCGACCAAACAAGCATGCCTGAAATTACATAGACAAGTTTGTGGACAATGTTTTGGAGTTTCAACTAGTCGACCTTTGGGTTCGACCAGTCAACAATGTTCAAAATATTGACAACACTCTCTGGACAGTTTTTGGCATGTTCGACCAGTCGAATATAGGTCATTAACCAGTCGATGAATCTGTTGAGCCATCTCAACCGATCGAGTCGATGGATCGATGGTTTGCCCGGATCTACGCAGTTTACGGTTTTGTTTCTATTTTCGGTTCTATTGTTTATAAGCGGGTGTAATCATGATTAGGGCAATAATAAGACATGTTATGAGGTTTGAGAGGATTTTGAAGAGAGAAAAGGCTAGAGTTTTCTCTTAGGGATTTAATCCAGTAAGATTTCATCTCTTGTAACTGTGTTATTCATAGTGCATTATCACTTTGTGCCGTAGTATTTTTCTCACAAGGTTTTTCCACATAAATTTAAATTGTTCTCTATATGGATTCGCTTGTACGATTTTGAATGCTTTGCTTAGGGCTGTCAACGGCGTGGATCTTGATCCGTATCCGATCCGATTTAATCGGATTCAGATCAATAATTGGGTAATCGGGTCGGATACGGATACCCAAAGATGATCCGTTTAATATTTGGGTCGGATTCGGATCGACCGTGATCCGGCCCGTTAAGGACCCGATCCGATTAAAGATAGTATATAAAATAATAAAAGTAGGTTTCAATGGGCCCGGCGGGCCTGAAAATCAAAATTTACATAGGGTTTCAATGGACCGGGCGGGCCTGAAAATCATAATATTCGGATATCGGATCATATTCGGATATCGGGTCGGATCATATTTGGATCGGATACGGATTTCAAAAATATCTAAACGGGTCGGGTTCGGATCATACACTTGTGATCCGAATCGGATTCGGGTCGGATATATCCTTAGTCGGATCGGATACGGATCATCACTGATCCGGCCCGTATCCGACCCGTTGACAGCCCTAGCTTTGCTTAATTCTATTTTGTGTGTTTCCGCGAATCCCAACAAGTGGTATCAGAGCTAATGTTGGGAGACAAATTGAGTCTGAAAAGCGAGATATTAATGGCATCTAGCATGAAATTCAATGTAGAAAAGTATTCCGAGGAAAACAACTTTGAACTATGGAAGGTGAAAATGAAGGGCGCTATAGTTCAACAAGGATTGGAAGATGCACTCCTTGAAATGTGACCGAAATTTATGAAAGAAGAAGAATTGAACAATTTAGATCAAAAGGCCAATATCCGATCCATCCAATTATGCCTAACGGATGAGGCCTACTACAATTTCATGAGAGAGAAGATTACGGCTAATACATGGGCGAAGCTAGAGAATATATTTGTGAAGAAATCTCCTGAAAATTGTTTATATCTTAAGCTTCAGTTATTCGATCTAAAGATGATAGGGGGGCTGATATTAAAAGCCATACTAATAACTTCAATAGGCTTATTTACAAATTCTTGGATGTGGATAAGACAATGAAGGATGAAGATCAAGCATGTATTCTTTTGAATTCTCTTTCAGAATTGTACGAGTCGTTTAAAGACTCTTTATGAGTCTGTAGGACGATATTAGCATTGAGACCGTTATCTTATCTCTTTAGGCAATCTTCCCTGAAATGCCCGTTACAATCCCAATGGTTCAAAGAACCTATTGTTCCATTAATCTTGAAGCTTTTGGTGTATTGGCTTTATTCTTAACAAATTGTATTAAAGTCAATTCCATGACCTATGGTTTAAGTCAAGGGTGGCCTATGAAAAGGGTAACTTAAACTTAGTGTAAATGCCACCACGGCATGGCAGGGCATGAAATGAGCTACCTGAGCAGTCAAGAGCACAACCCCCCAAGTGATAAGGTTGACTGGATAACCAGGGTGCAACCACGTTCCACTAATCCTTGGGCTTTTGGGGTATTGGTTGGGTTCTTAACTTGTACTTTAATTGGGATGGCTGATTTGGCATTCCATATTATGTAGCCATCTGATCGGCGAGTTGCAAATATGTGAGCAGAAAATCCAAATTTAAAGCCCAAAACCACCATAATTAGGCACTACAATCATCCAATCGCCATGGCTCCCGAGCTATGGCCCTATCATTGGACGGCTTATCGGATCCCCTTCTTAAATCCTAATCGCCACATGCATCTACCACATGTACAGTGGGCCACATCTAACTTCAACAAAGCCTGGGCATTAGAACATCATCTCTCATCTTCACATGAAGGGGTGGGAGCGGAGGGCTGTGTGGGGCCCATAGAGATGTCTATGACAAATCCAATTCAAGCATCTGTTTTAAAAGACCACAATAGGACAAGATTTTAAAAATCATGCAAGTCCAAAACTCACATGCTCCATACCTTATGAAACAGTGGGGATTGAACGCTTGGCAGTGACAAAAGTTTTGTATGAGAATAATATTTGTTCCTATAGTTTATCTGAGTGGTAAAAATTCTATGAACGGTTTGGATGGAATATAAACATCATGATCAGCTATAGGAATGTTTCAATAGTGGACGTTTCTGTTCCAACGGTTTTGTTGGTGTGGCCCACCCGAGTTTTGGATCTTCCAGGTTTTTAGAATCTTTTCCTACTATGGTCTTTCAAAATAGATGAACGGAGTGGATTTGTTAGGGACATCTCTGTAGACCCCACATAGCCCCAGGCACTGAGAGATCTACGTGCCTGACGTCACAGGCAATCTGCTCCTTGAAGGGGCTAGACACCAGTAATTGTTAGGGCTCGTTTGGGAGCTTGTAAATAGAGGTAATGGGAAATGGAATTGGAGGTAAATGAATTGAGAGTAAATGACTTTTTAAAATGTGTTTGAATGTGAGTAAATGAATTGCATTAGAAATCAATTTTTTTTTTTTTTTTGGATAGAAGTAAATGGGAGGAATTGGAATTCATTAGAATTTTCCAATATATTCACAGGAACATATGTAATATCCCAAATCAGCTTTAATACCCAAATTAGTGCACATATGTCATATTTAACGGAATGATTGTAATAAGCCCATTAAAATATATACTTCATCTAAAAATAAGGAACTTGAACCTCAAGTGGGCCACAAACACAAGGATTACAAATAAGCAACTTGCCGACATTTTTTAACCATTCATTTCGATGGCCAACCTTTGGATGTTTTGGATAATTCTATTAGTGTGATTTTAGTGAAGTAGCCAATAATTGATTTTTTTTAGTATCATTAGTATGCCACATATATGATGCGTAGTGACATCTTTGTTTGCTCGTGCCACTCTTCAAGGGAACCTAAAAAGGCATTTCACTCCATTTACTTCCAAATCCTCTCTTAAAAAGAGGATTTCATTTACAAGCCCATTTATTCTCATTTACATGCATTTACTCCTATCCAAACACACCTCAAGTCTAGGGCTGTCAATGGCACAGATCTTGATCCGTATCCGATCCGATTTAATCGGATTCGGATCAATAATCAGGTAATCGGGTCGAATACGGATATCCAAAGATGATCCGTTTAATATTCGGGTCGGATTCGGATCAACCTTGATCCGGCCCGTTAACGACCCGACCCGATAAATAAATAAATTAATTAAATAAAATAAAAAAAAGCAGAGTCTCTCTCTCTCTCTCTCTCTCTCTCTCTCTCTCGGATATCGGGTCGGATATCGGGTCGGATCACAATCGGATCGGAAACGGATTCCGAAAAACTTAAACGGGTCGGGTTCGGATCACATACTTGTGATCCGGGTTGTATTCGGGTCGGATATATCCTTAATCGGGTCGGATACGGATCATCACTGATCCGGCCCGTACCCGACCCATTGACAGCCCTACTCAAGTCCCATTTACCGTTGTTTACCCCTAATTCCTCCATTTACCCTATTTACTTCCATCCAAACGGCCCCTTAGCACCATTTAAGAAATTATTAAATGGTGGTGATTCTTCAACCTTGGACGCATACACCCATTGTCATAGTAATATAGACCTTCCAAATTTTTTATCTATAAGTAGATGGAGTGAGATTAGGTGCCGGCCAGCCTCACCCAAAACGATACAGCCTTAACTGTGGGGCTCACCTTGATGTATATTTAGTATATCCATGTCGTCCTTATGTTTTTCAAGAAAATTTAAGGCATGAGACAAAAATATAAAGCATATCAAAATATGAGGTGGAACACACCAGGGAAACAGTGGTAATGGACCATTAAAAACTTCCTATGAGCCACAAATGTCTTGGATTAAGTTAATTTTTTTATTATATATTTTTACCTTTTTCCTTCCGACATGTCTGTACTACCTTAGTCGGTTGAATAGTGAATAAACATTATGGTGTGCCCTAGGAAGTTTTTATTGGTAGGCATTCAATCTAAAGTGTTTCCTGTAGTGTGGTATACTTGGAATTTGTACCGGCTTTACATATGGGCTCATATATGCTCTAAAATGAGCTGGTAAAACGGATGAACAATGCACATATATCATGGTGGGCCACCGTCGAGATTAGAGCTAGGGCTGTCAATAGGTCAGTGGACCAGATGGGGTACCCAGACCTAATCCATTTAGACCCGAACCAGACCGACCCATTTGTTAAATGATATGGGCCTGGGTCCAAGAACAGACCCATTTGATAAACGGGTCTGGGTCTGGTTTCCTTTATATTTGGCCCGACCTGACCCGACCCGAACCCATTTAGTAAGTGGGCGGGTTTGGTCTATGTTTCAAGGGACCCATCCAGCCCAGACCCGTCTAGACCTGATTTTAAGTCTTATAAAAATGCTTGCATAGTAGATCCAGACCCAAACCCATTAGACCCGACACATTTCTAAATGGGTCTGGGTGGATCTCCCTCTACCAGACCCAAACCCATTTATAAATGGGTCTGATGGGTTGACTTGGACCCGACCTAGACCTGCTCATTTAGTAAAATGGGCTGGTTCTAAAATTTGGATCAAGACCCATTTAGTAAATGGGCGAGTTTGGTTTTGGCTAAACCCGCCCCAAACCTGACCATTTACAGCCCTAGTCGGAGCATCTTGGGTGAAGGGGGCCGCAACTATTCCGCTCCAAAAAATTACTTGAATCTTGATCATCTGTTAGCAGCAAAGCATGAAAATCCCTCTTTGCTGACTTTTCATTGGTCCACATTATCACATGGGTTTGCAACCATATCACATATCCTCGGTGTAACCCGATCACACCTCAGTGCAACCTGATCACACTGAAGTCATGCTGTCTGAGGTGGACCAATGAAAAGGCCTATTCCTGTTTTGTTGCTAGAGGAGGATCAGACCCTGTTTGATTTTCCATTTTCTTTGCAAATACCTTGGAAATAAGTCATTATTACTTTTTTTTTTACCCCATTTGAAAATTTAATGTAATTCCTACCTTGAAAATCGATCCAAATGAAGTAGTTTAGAATTATGAGCCCCACCATGATATATTTGATATATCCATGCCCGTCCATCAATTTTAGTTGAATATTTTGAGACATGAGCTAACAAATGAGGTAGATCCAACACTCAAGTAGTCCACACTAAAGGAAATAACGGCCTTATGAAGTTTTTAACTATAGGTGTTGGATTCCCTTTTTCCCGAGGTGTGATCCACCTAAGCATTGGATTTGCTTTATTTTTTGGTCTACGCCCTAAGTTCATTTGGCAAAATAGATGGATAGTGTGGATAAGCCACATACATAATGATGAGCCCACCTATATTTTGTAATCTCCTCAGTTTTACTTATAAAAGTAGGCAGTAAAATCAAACGCCGGACAGTGTAGTAATTACCTAATAAATAATCATTATACATTTGCAATTTGCTTATCAGATAAATGAAAAATCAGACAGGCCTAAATTGCTCTTGAGGATATTATTGCACCATCTGATTTTGCCTTTGCAACTCAGAAAGCTGGCTATCTACTTCTGACCATACATTTGATATCTATACAGCAGACGGCTAGGATGGCTTTATTAGAATGATTTTAGACATGTACCACGTCCAAACTTTTCCCCAAAAGTTGGATGGTCTGGATTGCCGCGCACGTGTGTCACGCGTAACAGATGTGAGGAGAATGAGTCACTGTCATTTTCAAAACGGTGGTGAACAATCACAGGAGTTTACCTAAGCCGTATTATACTCTCCTAGAAGATTCGCCGATTCGGATTAGCATTTGCAAACAAACGCTCGTATTAACGCGAGTTTTCTCCTCCTCCAGCTCGAATCGCCTCTCAGTAATTTCATTACCGTTCTTCTGCACTCGATTCACATCTGCATCTGATTCTATTTCTCTGCAATCAGATTTCAAAGGAAAGGAAAAAAAATATAAAACGAGATCTATCTCTACAGGTATTTTTCTTCATCCCGTTCTTTCATCTTCTCTCTTTCGTCGATTCAGAGGTTGCTGGCAGCAGATCGATCTTGATCTTCTGATGTACGACGGAAAACCCTAGCTCCGTAATCTGGATCTCCTTTTTCTTCTTACAAATCTTCCGCATTTCTAATTTCTTCGATCGATCTGCTCCAAATTGAGCTGCATTTCATTTTCCCATTCCTTGTATTTCCTGAGAATCTTTGTATTCGAAGTCGATTTTGCGTTTGTCTTTTGCTGAGGTAAAGGAATTTCATGACGTGCCTTCGTACAGATTGGTTTTGGATCAAACGCGATAAAAGTATATGGATTCGATTAAGTAACTGAGATTTCCGATAGTTTAATCGTTCAGATTCGGTAAGTTTCCTTGTTTTTTCTGCAGTCAACACACTCCGGAATGTAACCATTTGTTTTTTTCTAGTTAGTTTATGAAGTCAGGGAATTACAATGGAAGAAGAACCTCAAGAAACGGGGAAAATTTCTAGCACGGATACTGAGAGGACAAGCGTAAGCAGTGCCACATCACCCTCGGATGATGTAGCTGGCAATGCAGCTGAGTTGGGAGATGACCTCGTCTCACAAGGAGCGAGCTCCTCGAATCTGATTGGTGAAGATTGGGGTAGATCACCCCGCGACGAAGAAGACAGTTTTGAACAGGTGTCTCTGAAAGATCATGATGGGGTTATGCCGGATCGTCTGGCTGATGCAGCTCCAATCCAGTTGTCAGATTTGGATAACGTGAGCCAGGCTTCTGATTCTTCTTTGGGTAAAGCAGTGGCTGAATTGGATGTCACTCTGGCTGATGATATGCAGGACAGTGCAGGCCCTGGTTCAGTGAGATTCTCTGATCAGGGTGGTAAGCCAACATTGTCTTCGGTTAGCTTCAATTCTTCCTCAGGTTTCTATGGAGAGATCGAATTCTCTTCTCCAGTTGGGTCACCCCAGAAACCAAAGATAAAACCTGCCATGCCCAACGTGTCCCCGGAGCTATTGCATTTGGTCGATTCTGCTATCATGGGGAATCCTGGGTGCTTGGAGAAGCTGAGAGGTGTTGTCTCTGGCAAGGAGAATCTTGGAACGGAAGAAGGTGAAGTAGAGAGCCTGTCTCTGGCGGTGGTCAACTCACTTCTTGTCACGATGGGTGGGGTTGAATGTTTTGATGATAGTGGAGATGGGAGCCCTCCGAGCGTGATGTTGAATGCCAGGGCTGCTGTTGTGGCTGGTGCACTGGTCCCTTGGCTTCCTTGGGAAAGAGATTCTGTTGGATACATGTCTCCCAGGACACGGATGGTTAGAGGGCTGCTTGCAATTTTGAGGGCTTGCACGAGAAACAGATCTATGTGTTCGGCGTCTGGTCTGCTAGGAGTTCTTTTAAGGTCGGCAGAGAATATCTTTATGCAAGCCGATTCGTCTGGGCAGATGTTTTGGGATGCTACCCCTTTGTGTCAGTGTATTCAGATTTTAGCTGCACATTCCCTCTGCGTAGTTGATTTGCACAGGTGGCTTCAGGTGATTACAAAAACTCTTTCTACATCCTGGGCTATGCATTTGATGCTGGCATTGGAAAACGCCATGGGAGGAATGGAAACGAGAGGCCCTGCCTGCACTTTTGAGTTTGATGGCGAGAGCTCTGGCCTACTTGGCCCAGGAGAGAGCCGCTGGCCGTTCTATAATGGGTATGCATTCGCGACATGGATCTACGTAGAATCATTTGCAGATACTCTCAATACTGCTACGGCTGCTGCTGCTATAGCTGCCGCCGCCGCTGCTAGGTCTGGGAAATCCTCAGCTATGTCAGCTGCAGCTGCTGCGAGCGCCCTTGCTGGTGAAGGTACAGTTCACATGCCACGACTGTTTAGTTTCTTGTCAGCTGATAATCAGGGTGTGGAAGCCTACTTTCATGCACAGTTTTTGGTGGTTGAAAGTGGTAGCGGGAAGGGAAAGAAAGCTTCCTTGCATTTCACTTATGCGTTCAAGCCACGGTGCTGGTATTTTATCAGTCTGGAGCATACTTGTAAACAGAGTCTACTTGGGAAAGCAGAGAGTGAGCTGAGATTGTATGTGGATGGCGCTCTGTATGAAAGCCGTCCTTTTGAGTTCCCTCGGATCTCCAAGCCTCTATCGTTTTGCTGCATTGGGACAAACCCTCCTCCCACCATGGCTGGCTTGCAACGCCGTAGGCGTCAGTGCCCCCTGTTTGCTGAGATGGGGCCCATATATATCTTTAAGGAACCAATTGGTCCAGAGAGGATGGCTCGTTTGGCTTCTAGGGGAGGAGATGTGCTGCCTTCCTTTGGGAATGGTGCAGGCTTACCATGGCTTGCAACAAATGACCATGTCCGGACTTTGGCAGAAGAAAGTTCGCTCTTGGATTCAGAAATTGGAGGAAGTCTGCACCTTCTCTATCATCCAAATTTGCTTAGCGGCCGTTTTTGTCCTGATGCTTCCCCTTCTGGTGCAGCAGGTTGGTTATAATATTCCTGGTTAGATTTTTTTTGTTTTGTTTTTTATTTTGGGATTATTGCCAGTATGCT
The DNA here is from genome assembly GCA_003013855.2 of Liriodendron chinense. NCBI lineage: Eukaryota > Viridiplantae > Streptophyta > Magnoliopsida > Magnoliales > Magnoliaceae > Liriodendron > Liriodendron chinense. Next base: position 1,829,665 of record ML058440.1, on the reverse strand, counting down.
CTTTTCACAAGTTAGTCCATTACCATGCTAAAAAAAAAAGAAGAGAAAAGAAAAGAAAAAGCCACTGTTATAATTCTCCTCTAAATAACTTGCTTTTCACAAGTGACCATACATGCTAACTGTTACTAAACGAGAGAGAGAGAGAGAGAGAGAGAGAGAGAGAGAGAGAGAGAGAGAGAGAGAGAGAGAGAGAGAGAGAGAGAGAGAGGCACAGTAGAGAGAGAGAGAGAGAGGCACAGTTTCATTTATTACAGTTTCATTTATTATTAACTTGTGATGCTTTTGGATCACAATGTCATGTGCGTCATTTCCAGCGTCTGGTGTGTATCTGTTTATGATGCTTTTGAAGCACGCACATGTATTTCCTTTTGTTTGGAATATCTAAGGATTGATATTAATCCCTTTTTTTCAACTGGTGGAACTGTGTTTTTCTGTTAATAGGGTATATATGTTCTAGGTCAGTTGATTTGGATTGCGAACAGGTCAACCATCAGGGAATTTACATTTTTATGGGATGGATAAACAAATACATTTGCCTAAAATATTTTGACATATTGTGGTAAAAGATTATAGTGAAGAAACCGCTTTCTCACACCTGAAATTACAGATTCGGATCCATCAACTGGCTTGGGTGTTTGATGTCCAGATTTAATCAAATAGTAACCATCATATTCTTTCAGCTCTTCCTGGCAGCAACTGCACCAGCTGGTTGCCAGCCTTGGTAAATGAATGTTGATATCAGGTGGGCAGCTGGTCACTGAATTATGAGAATTCCTATTTAGTCAGGATTTGCACTGATCTGCTGACCTCAAACTTTCTGGGACAAGTTTATGTTGACGACTATCTATCACATGGAGCAGAAATTAAACAAAAGAAATTATGGAGCATCAGTCAGGTTTAATTGATGACTACAATAATATTTATGCTAAAAAGGAATTTCCATGGATAAGTTGCGGCACTATAGATTTCTTCCTTGAATTTAAGGGGTTGTTCAATAGAGGTGAACCAAAATATGGACATGGAAAACTGACACAGAATCCTCAGGAAATGGTGAATTGCATGTTTCAACAGTAATTCTGTTGTTTGATTTTGTACACAGTTTTCCACGGACATGCTAAAATTCAACTGTTGAAAACCGAGGGCAGTCCTTTGCAACTTTGAAATTGGCATTCAATGTTTTTTGTTTGGAAGAAATCATAAGCCACATTTTGTTGAGTAAAACCTTTGAAATGGAAAAGGATTTCCACAGCTACTCTTTTTCTCCCCTCAAATAGGGGAAAACTTGGATTCCACGGCTTCGCTAGGCTTGCATTTTATGTTTTTAAATTGGTGGGGTCTTTGAGAATCATTTAGAAACAACTTTTAAAAAAACAAGAATCATCTAGAAAAGGTAAATTATTTTATTTTGTTAGGGGAAAACTCGGATTCCACAGCTTTGCTAGGCTTTCATTTTATGTTTTTAAATTGGTGGGGTCTTTAAGAATCATTTAGAAAAAAACCTTTAAAAAAAACAAGAATCATCTAGAAAAGGTAAATTATTTTATTTTGTTCTTTATAAGAGATTAAATGATATATATTCTCTTCAATGTTAAATTGAAGAGCTTTTTTTTTTTTAGAAATCAAGAAAGGTATCAAGAACATAAATGATTAAATGATATATATCTGGAATGTTATTTTGGATGGTTACAATCATGTTTATGTAGAATGATTGTTAGAAATCAAAATATCTTTTTTTGTCGGTCTACTGAGTCAAATGCTGCTTTTCCAAAGCGATTCTACATTCAAGAAAGGTATCAAGAACATAAATGATTAAAGGATCCTCGTATATTTTTTAAGGAAAATTTCTTGAAAGAGTAAAAAAAGAAAAGAAAAGGAAAGATAATAATCATTTAATTTTTAAGTAATACCATGTAAAGATAATGTTGGAGTTTTTAAGTTCTTCTGATTTATTTATATTTTTCATATTTTTAAGAAAATCATAAAAATTCTTATTATGTACGAATCTACGATATGGTTTGTGATTAAACCCGTATTATGATTTGCAATATGATAATGATTTTGACAACATTGTTGACTGGTACTATTTAAGAAGAATGCTATTAATTGTCAAGGGCCAGTGTTAGTTGACCAACCTTTTTATTAACATAAGCTTAACACAAAAAGACCATCGACATGCACATATGCTACCACATGCACAATATTCTGCAGCACTCGCCTTCAAGTTGTAGCATATATACCAATCATTTCTAACTTGTAACGATAGCGTATAGTTGATCACTAGCAAGATACATGGCGAACACATATGGAGCTGGTAACTAGTCACCACCTTCTCAGGCACAAAATGACAATAAACTTCAATATGCTAGCTATGCTAAGTAAAGATGTTATTAGTGGTAACATGAATAGCTGCTTGTTATCAAAAGAGTTTCAGATGATGAACATGAGGGGAACTAATCTGTTGTAAGTTATAACTATGTCGCATTTAGCGCCCATTTGGGTCCCTTTATTAATCAATCCAAGGGGAGTTGCCAGTCGTGGTAGGAGTTGCCAGTCCTTGTAGTAGTCCATTCTGAATTGGTGGCTACTAGATTGCCCAATGTTTCGTTGGTTATCATCCTAGATTGACCAATACAAGGATCCAAATAGAAGATGAACTGTGCATTGACCAATACCACGTGAACGAGCCTCAACTGTGTACTTGTTGCACTTCCTGAGAATATGACTTGATGAGTTGATGTAGAAATACATTGCACAAAGTACAAATTACAAACTAAAACGGAAAAAAACCACAATGTTACAAATACGATTACAATTTACAAACCACAACTGAGTTACAACTTAGAAATTAAAAAAATAGGCTATACCATACATATTGATCCCAAATCCATTGTGGCACATCATCATTACAATTATTGTCATTATCGTCGTCATTAGAGTTATCTATTTCTTTGATGTATACTTCATCTTCTTCTGTTTCTTTGTCATTGGTTCGCACTAGTTTTTTATCCACATTCAATGGTTGATCATATTCTTCTTGTATTTCCTCAATCTCGTTTACTACTTAGTTTTGACTGCTATTAGGGCTCATCTCTCCCCTCTTCTCCACCTTTGACTTGACAAACTTTCTCCAGGTGCCCATCCAAATGTGATATCTTTTATATGGGCCCATTATAGGTCCTTGCAAAGATTGGGTCCTCTGTTTCTACAAGTTACTCATTATCTGCCTCCAAACATTTAGGCAAATGGGATTATAGAAACTAAACTTTTCTCGCCTTGGAATTGTTCTTGCAGCTTTTAACTATATTGGATGAAGGCCAGGTCATTTAGCTTCTTTTGTTTAAGACGATTCCTTTTTTGGTGTGAATCTTTATAACATTTCAATAGAAAGTGAATTAGCGATCATTATAAGATACATATTTTTAAGTTTTGATATTCACTAGTAAGTCTAAATTCAACATTTGAGGAGTGAATTGAAAAAATTACCTACTCGAACGTCCTCTAGTTGCATTGGCAATTGCTTGCAAAACATGTGCAAAACATGTAAGGTCTGGAATTTTCATGGCCAACTTCTTCAGTGCTGGATCCTTCTTGTTTGAGTCCACTCTGTACATTTACCACCTGTCAATTGTGCAAATAACAATTAAAGTTAGACTTTGTCGATCGTAAGAAATTATTCTAAGTTATAGCAATTCGTTAAGACATTCATACTTGGCAATTTCATAGTCATATGCCCGATGACTATGTCTCTTGAGAAAATCCCCACACCCTTCATGTAGAAGTTCAGTAGGGTAATTCTCCTATCCTGTTCATCTTTATTTAGAACCATTCTCTCTAAAACATTAAGAAAACCTACCATATGCATCGCTTTTGCCTCACTTTGATTGGCACAAGTGAAGAATACAACTGGATTAAGGATGCAGGCAGCCGAATACAATAAAGATGACATTTGGTTGGTCCATCTCTTATTTATAATATCTAATATAGGCTTATAATCACGTTCTTTATAATTAAGGTGATCTGTAATTTATTTCTAGCCTTTTTTATTGCATCATAGATGTATCTTATTGGTGGCTTTCCATCATTGTCCACCAATATTAACACACCTACTAAGGGTTCTAATGATTTTAATGCCTTTAGCACTTGTGTCCAAAATAGTTGCAAAATGATTGTTTGTTGAATTAACTTTCCTTTAGTTTTCTTTGACCAATGCCCATTATTCCAATCAGCTAACACTACAAAGTTTTTAGGGCTCCGATTTTTTTGCATACAACCTTTGTATTTTTAAAAAAGTTGTTGTGAATTGGGTGACGGTTGGACAAAACAAATTACAACCAATGTATTTTCTTATGTGATGGAGTATAAAGGCATGTTTAATATATAACTTGCATGCATCTTTTAATATTAAATATATACAATGTGCCGCATATGAAGTCCAAAATAAATGGCGTCTCTTCTCCATAAAAAGGCTACTGATGGTTACATAGGAGGCTGCGCTATCCATGATAACTTGGACATCATATTCTTCTCCTATTTCCTCAATTACACTAATTTAAATGAATATTTGGCAGTGTTGGAATAGGCAGATGCATCCACAGACTTAAAAAACAGTCCTGGTTGGACATTTAACAAGAAAGTTAATGAGTGTTCGATTGAATCTATCGGTACATCCTTTGGCCATTAATATACATCAATATGCATTTGGTAATAGTCTCTAGTAAATTCAACCTTGGTTTGAGGCAAGTTTCCCGCACTTCATGATATAAAGGTGGCCTTAAGTCCAAGTCCTAATTGACTTATTGCTTCAACCATGACTTTGAAGCTTTTCAATTTAATGGTGTTAAAAGCAAAATTGGCTTGGTATAACCACTTAGTAATGTACTGAATTATGGTTTTCTTATTTTTATTTTTATTTTTATATCAGTTTTCGAGTGTTGTTTGAGCAGGTCCTTTTCCTTTATCCCTTTGATCAACCACATCCTCAGGATGTGGTCTACACCACCTATCCATTGGTCCATTCCCGCAAGATCTTTTGGGCGCTGGTGGTCTAGATCACTCTATGGATGTAGGTGTGGCATCATCGACATCAACAACATCAACATCTACACCAATATCTTCATAAGCTTCACGTTCTATGAATTTTTCTTTAAGTACCGAACTGCCATGCCTTTTTCGAGCATGTTTGTCCATGTACTCTATGATTTCCTTTCGGATCTTTGGAGTAAGATTGGGCATGCCCTTGCACTTGATCCTGGAGTGTGTACAAGGTGTTGCTTGTGCCAGCCAATGGCACCGGCACCTACAAACCAGCAAAGCTCGCATATTATATATGATTTTTTAGAAGCTCTATGTTAATGCTCGTACTTCCATCCTAGGTCATTAGACTTCGGTTCCAAGGAAGAAGATTGGAAAGAAGACAAGACATAATGAGAGATAAAGATTTTAGACAGAGTCTAGACTTTAGTCTACTTCTAAGTTCTCAAGTCTAAATATCTAACTCGTATTATATTTCAACATCTTCTATTTGGTTCTCCATAGCAAAGTGGTTGTTGTGGAATGGCCTAGGGCTGATAATGCATTGATTGGGAGCCCCAGTCCAGGCTTTTCATGGCACCTGGGGGAATCCTCATCTTTGAATTAGCTGGATGATTTCTCATCATCCTTTTTGTTTTCTTTTGGCTTTCTTTTTATTTCCAGTTATCCTTCATAAAAAAAAAAGGAAGAAGAAGAAGAAGAAATCTATTTGTTTCTTTGGCAGTGCTTTATGTTCAGCTCTTGAAATTAACATTTTATTATGCTCAGGAACTCACCGGAGACCTGCCGAGGTTCTTGGGCAGGTTCACGTTGCTGCTCGAATACGCCCAGTAGAGTCATTGTGGGCCTTGGCTTATGGCGGTCCAATGTCTCTGCTTCCACTGGCAGTAAGCAATGTGCAAAAAGATAGCTTGGAGCCCCAGCAAGGGGAGTTTGCTTTGTCTCTGGTCACAGCTTCTCTGGCTGCCCCAATATTAAGAATTATTTCCATGTCTATTCAACATCCTGGAAATAATGAGGAGTTGTGTCGCACCCGAGGGCCTGAGGTTCTGTCGCTAATACTACACTATTTGTTACGAACTCTTTCTACATCGGATCAGGGAAATAAAATTGGAGTAAGGGAAGAGGAACTTGTTGCTGCAATTGTATGTCTATGTCAATCTCAGAGAAAGAATCATGCACTGAAAGTGCAACTTTTCCGTACTTTGCTGTTGGATTTGAAGATGTGGAGTTTATGTAACTATGGACTACAGAAGAAGCTTCTTTCTTCACTTGCAGACATGGTTTTCACAGAGTCATCAGCTATGCGAGATGCTAATGCTGTCCAGATGCTTCTTGATGGCTGCAGGAGATGCTACTGGATCGTTCGTGAATCAGACTCTGTTGATACATTTTCATTGCATGAGGCATCACGGCCTGTGGGTGAAGTGAATGCCCTGGTTGATGAGCTCTTAGTAGTCATCGAACTTCTTGTGGGAGCAGCATCTCCTTCATTGGCTGTTAATGATGTCCGTTGCTTGATTGGTTTCATAGTTGATAGTGCACAACTTAATCAGGTACTGTTTGCATTTAATTTCATAGTGTTTTAGACTGTGATTAATCTATGTTAGTTGCATAGTATCTGATTTAATATATTAGGAACTAGACCACAATACTTTTCTTGCCTTTTCATCTGTTCTCTTTTTCATTATGATTATCTTGGATATTTCCTGGGTCCCTTTTCGCTCCTGCCTAGTTTAGTCAAACATGTGCATGGTAGGTTGTCATTTGAATGCTAGAAATTTAACTATGATATTCTGGACCTCTGGTGTTTAATTACATTGTACTGGTTATTCATGCTCTCAAATCAAAATATAGAGAACTTTTTCCCCTTCTGTTGTAGCTTTGTTCTCAGTCTTTCCATATAATCAAAATTCTATTCTCTCATTTCTTGAGTTTTTTCTTTCAAAAAAATATTCATAATGGTTGTTGCTTGTTTGGATAGATGGTTTTGGCTAGAGGCTCTTCGAAAATAAAATAGAAAAAAGTTTGGGCTAGAGGCTTATGTTTCTTCATGGTTTGCATCCTATAAATTTTCTCAGCCCAGAATTAGACTAAGCATTTCATGCATCCTTGTAGAATGGTTTTATCCAAATAGATATCACTACCACCATCACTGCTGCCCTGATCATCATAACCTTGTCCGAGCAAGTTTCATCTAAATGAATATAATATGCTCATTTTAAGCAAATGCTTGAGGAACTTGTCTCTTATGTTTTCTTCTGGTGTTTTTGTTATGGAAAGAGTTTCTGATTGTTGCACTTTCCAGGTTGCCAGGGTGTTGCACCTAATCTATAGGCTAGTGGTACAGCCAAATACATCTAGAGCACACACATTCGCAGAGGCATTCATTTCATGTGGAGGAATAGAAACACTTCTTGTCCTTCTGCAGCGGGAAGCAAAAGCCGGTAATCATTCCATTGCAGGAAGTTCTAGTGTAAAGGGTATTGACTATGTATCAGCTGCAGAAAGTTCTAGTGTAAAGAGTACTGGAGATGTATCAGCTGCAGAAAGTTCTAGTGTAAAGAGTACTGAAGATGTATCAGCTGCAGAAACTCCCAGCATGAAAGTTCCTGAAAATGTATTGGTGGAGGGATCTGGACCGAAAACTAGTGGCGACCAACAAGGAAGACCAGATGACCATCTTGGATCTCCTGAGGAAAAAGAGTCTATTTCTCAAGAAGGTTTTCAATTGCAGTCTTCTGTCAGTGGTGATAGCTCCATCATGGTTTCTTTGGGCACAAATATTGGAAGATCAGCATCCTCATCTGAGAACCAATTTATTAGGAATTTAGGGGGTATCAATTTCTCAATAAGTGCTGACAGCGCTAGAAATAACGTTTATAATGTTGATAATGGTGATGGGATTGTTGTCGGGATAATTACCCTGTTGGGTGCATTAGTGACATCTGGGCATTTGAAGTTCAGTTCAAATGCTGCTTTTCCACTCATGTCAAGTAACGTTCTGGGTAATGGGCTGCCTGATGAAGGCAACGCCATGTTTTCTGATAAAGTTTCTCTGCTACTCTTTGCATTACAAAAAGCTTTTCAAGCAGCACCACAGAGGCTAATGACTGCAAATGTGTACATGGCTTTATTGGGAGCAGCGGTAAGAATAGAATTTTGATTCCTTTTCTGGTTGCCTTGTCCTTCAATTTGTTTCTTCTTTTTTCAAAGTTTGAACAGACATCTGTGCAGTGTGAATGTAATTTTCCTCCAGTTAGTGTTTTTGATGGATGTTATGTGACCTTCAGTTGTGGGAGCATTCATTGATTAATTTACTGTTGTCTATGGAACTGAAGTACGTTTGGTCAACTCTGCTAATCATTTAACAATTATATTTCTGACAGTTAAGCAGGGAATGCTCCTAGTATCTTTCCTCCCTTGAATGTTTCAGAGACTGCTTTGAATCTTCAGTGTTAGGAACTCAGTTTTATAGTTGCTTTCTTCACGAGGCATTAATTAATCTGTACCTTTGACAGAAATGGCTTCCTGTCATCTCTTCAATGGCTGTCACTCAGTTGGGATAAGACTCAAGGGGCTGCTACAAAGGGCAAAGCAGTCAAAAAGGATGAGAATGCCCCCAGAATGGGGATTTCCGAGGGAGATAATAATTATGTCCCTGCTTTAATAACTTCTTAGAGTGTTGACCACTTATCATCCTTAGGGATCATGGCATCTTCATAATCTATCACACGAGAGAGGCAAATGGTGTTGCAATGCTTACATAATGGAGGGTGTTAGTTGTGCATCTCTTAAGTTGTGATGGAATTTCCCTCCTTTATGATCTCCTTATTACTAAATAAAATTTTTCTTTACTCTGAATTTTTTTTCCTATATATATATATATATATATATATATATATATATTCTAAAAAGAAACTATCATAATGAGACATGCATTAACTCTTCCACACAAAAACCACATGTCAGGGACTGGGCACCACAAGCCTTGTACATGAAAAATACATGACAACACTAGTAAAGAGCTTTAACATGTAGATATCCTAGCAGTGGAAACTGGAAACCTGATCACCGCAATATTTTTTAACACTACCAGGGATTGAACCCTGGATCACTCGCACACAGTACACTGTCTCTACCAGCTCATCTAACGAGCAGGAGACAATATATCTCTATGGATTAATAACAGTATCCTAACAGTAGTTGAGGTAAAACTAGTTCAGTTATGGGCGCATAACCACCCTATGGCTTCACTCCAGATCTTGGCATTCAGAGTAGTGCCACCTTTTTTTTTTTTTTTTTTTACATGTTTTTGGATATATCTCACTCTTGTCACCCACATCAAAATGTTTGTTGACTTATTCTGACATCAATCATATGAGGGAAAAGATCCCAAAAAACAGAAATGTCACTTTATTGAATAAAACAGGAATGTCATTGTCAAGTAGGCCCAACTGGCCACATGACCACACAATCATTAAACATGTGACTGTCTTTCGGGCCACAGTTACCGATACTTTCATGCTATATCAGTATGTAGAAAATAAGATGAGAAGAAAGAGCATTGAAAAAGCTCTAATGAAGGTGATGGCAAAATTCTTTCACAAAAGAAGGCTTCTCTTTTGTGGTGGTTAGTACTCCAAAAATATTTCAAAGTGTATAAAATTATTAGAAAAATTTAGGGCCTGTTCCCACCTACGATTGCCAAGTCAATCAATATAATCCAGAAGAAAGAATTTGTGAATGATTGGTGGAAAGAAGTTGAGTTCATGAGGAAGAAGAAGTTTGTGGTTGCGACAAAGAAAGTGCTCATGACTCTGCTTCCAACCACAACACTGAAGGGAACTACTATCTATTCTAGCATAAGTGAATTTGGTGGACTTGATACTTGATGAAGTGGGGGAAGCTACCAGTGCTAGGGACTTGAATATCCATTTTACATATGACATTATTCTGTGTTTATCACGTTTGTTCTTAGGTCGTATTTTCTACTTGCAGTTTTGCGTAGTCAGTTATCCTTTCTCATTTGTACCTTTGTCATAATTAATTTGTAGCACTCTGTTTATCTCTATTTTGTAACTGGAAAATGGACGTGGAATGTTAAGAGCAAAGTGCACAATTTTTTCTTTAACTGCATTTTTCTTAGAAAATGAATCACCAGCTTGTTAATTAAGTCATTGATTCTAAGCAACCAATGCAATTGACTATTACATAGTGCCTGTGAGAATTTTTTGCTCTCATTGCTGGTCCCAAGCACAGATGGAGGAGGAGGATTGCGTCAGGTTGGCAGCCAGTTTGTGTGAGAAGGATGTTGATAATAGAATTAGAGTTGGGTGGCTGAAGTGGAGATGTGCCTTTGGAGTTTTATGTGATTTCCGCATACTGATGAAACTAAAGGGGAGATTTTACAGGATAGCTATAAGACCAGCCATACTTTACAGTACAATGTTGGGCAGTCGAGGAACAACATTTTCATAGGATGTGTAGCAGGAATGAGAATGTTGAGATGGGTGAATGGCAAAACGAGGTTAGAATTAGGAATGGATGCATTCGAGGGCACTTAGGAGCAACACCAATTGGTATAAGAATCATAAGATGAGGGAAAGTAGACTAAGATGTAGTGGTGATCAAGAACTACATTGGCTGGGAGCAAGTTGGTTCAAGTTGAAGGCTCTAAAAGGGTAAGGGGAAGGCCCAAAAGGACATGGGTGTAGGTAGTAAGAAAAGACTTGAAGACTATGGTTTAACTAAGGATATGGTTTGTGAGAGAGTAGAATGGTGTAACAGGATTTGTGTAGCTGATCCAATTAATAAGGAAAAGGCTCTGATGATGATGACGACAATGAAAATGAATCACCAGCTTGTTAATTGTGGTTCAATGTCTGCAGACACTGTCATATGGCTAATTGGCTATGAGTTTATGACAAAGAAGATTAATTTGAGAGGCTATTAATTCTTTTTTCTGTCTTTCAATTATTGATATGCGTTGACATTTCTAATGTTCTACTAATTCTTTTAACCCTTTTAAGCTTCTATAACCTTAATTGACTCTATGGAATAATCAACTGATTCTCGAGTCAACTCAAGGCACAGTCTGAGATGAGTTTTAATTTCTTAAACCTTGGTGATGATGGACGAGTATCATTAGGTATGCTAAGGGCTATAGGAATTTTCCTACTTCCTGCTTTTAGAAAAGTGTGAGTATCCACTGGAAAGGCATATCAAGTGAGAGGGAGGAGGGACTAGGGAGATATACTCAGAATGTTGCAACAGTTCCATTTGATTGTCTGAAATGGCTGATGGGTAGCAGTTTGTGAGTGTCCGATATATTACACTGAAATAGATTTTCAATCCTTGATCCAGATTAACTCTTGTATGAAAAATCAAGAGTAGAACTCAAGAGGCGAGAATGGTGACTGGTTTGCGAGTAGAACTCAAGAGTAGAAGACGCATAATTTGCGAGAAGATCTACATCAACAAAGTGTTGGACGGTGCCGAAGGATACGAACGCGATCAAGATGGACTAGGATGACGTGATATCTCGAACATCGAAGATGAGGGAAATAGGCAACAAGCTGATAAACCCTGGACTCTGGTTACGAGGAAGACGCACAGTCGGAAAGCAGGTAGGAAGGCTCCTACTCGTCCGCTTGCTGTTCTCCCTACAGTGCTTTTGGGGCATTTTCCACAGGAGTGGTCAGAGGTGAATTTCCGCAGGGTTTTTGGAAGAGAGTTGGAGAAGTGCGCGAAGTGGTTTTCCTAAGAGACAAAGGGACGGGGAGGCCCAAGGGCTTCGCTTTTGTCCGGTTTGGGTTTGAAGATGAGGTTGATCGAGCTATTGAGGTGTTGGATGGTGATCGTTTTGGAGGCGAGGCGCTCGTTATTCAAAAGGCTCGCTTCGGCTCGGATAAGGTGAATAAGGAAAATGGCTTCTCTTCACAAGGTAATGCTGTGGAGATTGGAGGTCCACCTATTCGGGTTAGAGAGTTTGGGGGCAGAAAGGATACGAGAGCAAATGTCGTGCCTCTTTCGAAGCCAGGTCCTCTTGGTGCTGCCAGCGGCCAAGTTGCAGGGCAGATGCAGTCATATCGGGATGTGTTGGCTTGACCCAGTGGAAGAGGGAAGACAGATTCTATAATCACTTGTCAGCCTCCCATTTCACGTGCAATTTGGAAAGAAGGTTTGATGGATGATCCAGTGGTGCGATTTCATCTGTCTATTCTTCAGTGGGCACAAGTGGATCTCAAAAACAACGTTCTCATCTCGGTTAGGAGCGGAACAACCATTTCTGATATCCACGGATGGTTCACTCAAGTAGGGGTAGTGGGAGTGTGTTTTGGAGACTTGAAACTCCTATCCCAAGTTGTGGTGTGGTTGGCCCTCGGTTCAGAAGAGGATGTGGATTTTCTGCTTGATCCAGACATCGCAAAGATAGGTGGTCCAGTGCTCAATCTGAGGAGATGGTCCGAGGTGTCTCCTCTTGTCATGGATACTTCATGGTTTCAGAAGGAGTGCCACTAGAACTTTGGTTGGGGGAAACTTTCGCCACCATATGCGAGTGGTTGGGAGAGGTGGTAGCGATCGACCCTGGTACCTTATCCAGGGTGGAACTCAAGTGGGGCAGAGTTCGTGTTCGAAGGTGCGGGAAGAAAATACCCCCAAAAAGACCCACGCTCGCAGTAGGAGGGTTCACGTGTCCGATGAGCATTCAGAAAGAGGTGGAGTCCGAAGAAGAGAGGGAAACCCTAACAGGGAAGGTTACAGATGGCTGCTATGGGGCGACCAGGAATGAGGGGTGTGCACAGAGTGCTACCAGAGAAGAAGGTGTTTAACTTCGATGCTCCTGCGAACCACATTTTTGTTGTGTGGGCGGGTGCAGCTCTAGAACGTGTGAAAAGGGTGCCCTTGACGCGTGGCCTACGGAAGCTATCCCTTTGTCAGAGGGAATTATGACGATGCAGTGTTCTAACGGTCAGGCTGTTCCGAGTGTGACAATTGGCCTAGCTTTGGTAAGTGATGGCGAGATCTCGTTGCTTCAGAGGCTAGTTGGAGGTTTCGATTTATCGATCGGGTAGATTCAAAGGCTTCTTGCAGGTCTTCGATTATAGCGGTGGACACGTGTCCTGGGTCAGGCTTCCTTCCCATCTCGGATCGTGGTCCGGGTTCGGGGTTTCGAACCGACGGGTGTCGACGCGATTGCTGTGCAAGATACTATTCTTACGCTCCTATTTCCTCATGTGAGAATGTGAAGCGTGTTACAGATTTCTTTAGTCTGAAGCGTGTGGTTTTTCCCGGGAAGGCTGGTGTGTGTGAAGACTTTCTTAACTTATAGAATTCAATCCCGTTCTACATTCCTAGAGAAGCTATTTTAGGTTTTTGAGTTATTCCAGCAGGAGGAAGCGTCTTCTGAAGTAAGTCTGTCCGCGTTCAGCAAGAGTGATTTAGAGCTGTAGTCGGAGTGGGCTGATGCCTCGGAAGCCAGTGAGCGAGACTCGATGGTGTTGCAATCGATGATAGATCTTTTCCAGGAAGCAAATCTTAGTTTTCGCTTGCAGTAGGGGGGGAGATACTAGCTAACGATATTCTTGTCATTCCTCCTCTACAGGTGGTCGCAGTATCGTGGCAGGATTTTCCGACGACTCTAGAGCAGAGTCCAGTTCCGAAACGGAACAATTTGGTGGAGGTCGTGAAGGAGAAACGTTGGATCAGAGATGCAGTAGGTCTCTTCGGCAGATTGATTGGTATGTCCTTTAGGGATAGGCTTGAAGATTATCACGCTATTTTTTAGGTGGAGGAAAGGGGTAGGCCTAGAGATCCTTCCTTTTCTCCCGGGTCTGCCACCCGTTCTCCTAATTCTAGCAGGGAGCTGGCCAGTCTTGCTGTCGTGTCGAGTTTTTCGGCTGTAGGATGTTCAGAAGGGGTTAGAAGAAAAGGGAAAAAGGGGAAGTCAGGTCCAAAATGAAGATTAGCTCTTGGAATGTTAGGGGTCTCGGGAATAAGGATAAAAGGCTTCAAATCAGGGACTCGTGCAAAAGGTAAAGGGCACAGCTGATTACTTTTCAAGAAACTAAGGTCCTTGCATTTGATAAGAAACTTCTTTCTTCAGTGTGTGGGAATCAGTCAGCTGATTGGGTGGCGTTGGAGGCGTCGGGTAGGTCAGGAGGTGTCATAGTGGCTTGGGATTCTTTACTGTGGTTAAAGGTAGATGGGTGGTGTGGCACTTTTTCTATGTCTGTGCTGCTTAGGTGCATTTCTTCGGGGACAGAGTGGTTATTCACTTTAGTCTATGGGCCGAACCTTGAGGGTTGAAGAGCAGAGATGTGGGAGGAGCTTTCTTCTTGTAGGGAAAGGTTTAATGGCCCCTGGTGCATTTAATATAGTTTGATATCCTTCGAAAAAGTCGAGTAGGGGAAGAACTTTTAATAGCATGTGTGATTTTTTCCATTGGATTGAATCGTGGGAGCTAGTTGATCTTTCTCTAGACGGTGGTAAATTCACTTGGTCAAATGGTCAAGATCATCCAGTCAGATCCAGGATTGATAGATTTCTAGTCTCCCTCGATTAGCTCGATTTGTTTTCGGTTGTTTCTCAAAGGGTTCTTCCATGTCCAATCTCGGATCACTGTCCCATTGCTCTTATTACAGAGGAAGAAGATTGGGGTCCAAAGCTGTTCAGGTTTGAACTTTGGTGGCTTGAGAGATAACAAGAATTTTATTAAAGAAGAATTCCAAAAGGAGAAACAAAGAATACAACACCCCACACTCTTTTACCTAAGAATCTAAAAAGGAGGTTCTAATGATAATCTCCTCAGCCCTCACCCGAATGTTGTTGAAACAACATTTATTCCTAGCTTTCCAGATATCTCAAAACATTGCCAATATGAGAAGCCTTGATCTGTTCTTGCCGATCTTCACCACACCTCCTCCATGCCACGCCCAAAGCTACCCGACCACGGATTCAGGCATTACCCAATACAACTAGTGAACAATGAGTAAAAAGATGCCCAGCTAGTGAACAATGAGTAAAAAGATGATGGATCGACTCCAAGTTGCCCATACACATACACCAAATGTTCGGAAGGATCATCCCCCTTCTATGCAAGTTATCAATCTTAAGGATTCATTTCCTAGCAACCAACCACACAAATACTGCTACTCGGGGAGGGCCCCCGTAAAACTAGTGGTGAAATGGATGAGGGAAGGGGTGACGAGAATTATCCGAAATGACCCCAAAAAGCGATTTAACTGAAAACTTCCCAGAGGCTCTAGCGCATCAAACCAAAGAATCAGCTACCTAAGGATCGAACTTGACTTCCCTTAACACCTGTTGGAGCCTGGAGAACTCCTCGAACTCGTCGTCTGACAAATCCCTACGACAGGGTGGTGTCCATACCGTCTCATTCCCATAACGGAGATAGTATCGGCCACCAAAATGAAGCAATCTGTGGCTAAACCAGCGATCCTAAAAAACAGAGCCTGCAACTCTTGGTTTCCGCACCACCTGTCTACCCAAAACCAGCAATCCTTGGAAGCGATCTGTTTCTTGCACGTAAGTTAATGCTACTGAAAGCCAAAATCAAGGAGTGGAAGAAACAGGAGTTAGGAATTAGAGATTCATAAACCTCTGATATTCTGAACCAGATTCGATATTTCGAGGAAAAGGAGGGTATTCAAGGTCTGTCGGACTAAGAAGTAGTTATGAGGACTAGGCTGATTAGAGACTATGCAACTAGGGTGAAGGAAGAGGAGATTTAGTGGAAATAGCGCTCTCGTAGTGCTTGGATAAAAGAGGGCGATAAAAATATTAGATATTTTCACAACCTTGCTAGCGCACGGGCGAGAAGTAATATAATTAATAGTCTGAACATAGACGGTCAAAGGGTTGAAGGCAAGGATAATTTATCGGTGGAAATACCTCGTTTTTTTTTTTTCTAGACGTTATCAACAGGTGAAGAATGGATCAAACCCAAGCTGGATAAGCTTCAGTTTAAGCGTTTTTCTGAGGAGCAAGCTACGTCGCTCTTGGCCCCCTTTTTGGAAGAAGAGGTTAAAGCTGCAGTGGATTCTATTTTGGGGGGGGGGGGGGGGCATTCAGATTTTTTGGGATGTAATGAAGGAAGATATTATGCGCTTTATGGCTGAATTTCACAATAGTGGTCGATTGTCCTTCGAGTTAGGGGCGTCGTTTCTTACCATTATTCCAAAGGTTGCAGGAGCCAAGTCGTTGAGAGATTATTGTCCGATTAGCTATGTGGGAGGGCCCTATAAAATCTTGGCAAAAGTCTTGGCCAATAGGTTGTGCAAAATCATTAGGAGCGTCATTTCAGACAATCAAGCAGCCTTCATCCCTGGAAGACAAATTATCGACAATGCGCTGATTGCCCACGAGTGCTTAGATTCCAGGTGTAAGGATGGTCTATCAGGGGTGGTTTGTAAATTAGATACTGAAAAGGCCTACGACCACGTAGATTGGTCCTTCCTGGATTACATGTTGGATCATATGGGTTCCAGCTCAAAGTGGAGAAGTTGGATAAGGGAATGTATTAGTTTAGCTTGATTTTCCATTCTTATTAATGCAACCCCCCACGACTATTTCAAAAGTTCTAGAGGTCTTCGCCAAGGGGACCCGTTGTCCTTGTTCCTCTTTCTATTTGTGGTCAAAGCTTTAGGGGCGATGTTGGGAAAAGCCCAAGAGGAGGATTCATCCGTGGCTTTGCAATTAATAGTGTCCCAACCCATCTCTCACCTCCAGTTTGCAGATGATACCCTTATTTTTTGCGAAGCCTCTGTGGTTATGGTGGACAGATTGAGGACTTTAGTCAAGTGCTTTGAAGTGGTCTCGGGGCTTAAAATTGACCTAAGAAAAAGCGAACTGTTTGGGGTTAGGTTGGAATCTCATGAAGTGGAGCAGTTAGCCGGAGTGTTTGGTTGCGAAGAGGGTTATCTTCCGTTAACTTTTGTGGGGCTTGCATTGTGTATTGATAAACCTCCACAGAGGCTTTGGGATAAGGTGATTGAAAGAGTTGAAAGGATGCTTGCACGTTGGAAAGGTTGCTATTTATCTATTGGAGGCCGTATCACCCTTATTAAGGCGGTTTTGTCCAGTCTTCCCCTTTACTTCATGTCCCTATTTAAATGTTTGACTGACTGTTATTTCAAGGTTAGACAAGATTAGAAGGGATTTTCTATGGCAAGTGGCTGACAAGAAGAAACGGTTTCATCTTGTTAAATGGGATGAGGTGTGCAAAGCTTATGGAGACGGAGGGGCGGGAATTAAGAGTCTCAAGTTTATGAATAAATCTCTCTTGGGGAAGTGGTTTTGGTGCCTAGGAGAAGAGTAAGGGGCTCTATGGAACAGAGTCCTAAAAAGCAAATATGGATCTTCCTAGGGAGGGTGGGGTACGAGGGATTCGAAGCTTTACAGGGCCTCTACACTATGGAAAGGAATTTGTTCAGTAAAGGCGAGCTTTCTGCAAGGAGTGGGGCTTGTGGTAGGGAATGGAGAAAGAATTAGATTCTGGGAAGATTTGTGGGTTGAAGATTCAACCCTCAGAGGAGTTTACATCTCTTTATAGTTTGGCGCTGGATCTGGCGGTGGTAGTGGCCAACTACTTCTTTCGGTTCGGAGGACCCGTGGTGTGGGATCTGCCGACTAGAAGGTCTCTTTGGGATAATGAGGTTGAAGACTATGCAAACCTCTTGGGTCGTCTTCAGGGAGTCGTGCCACTCGATAATGAATCGGATAAAATGGTTTGGAGATTTGATAAGTCCAGCCTATTTACGGTGAAATCCTTCTACTTGTCCTTTTCAAATGCTGATCCTAGCAGTGGGGTCTCCAGCACCTGTTTTGTTTGGTCGTATCCAGCCCCTCCGAAGTTTCAGGTATTTGGATGGCTCGTGGGTAGGTAGAAAGTTCTTACGGTGGACAATCTTCAAAAAAGAGGCATGGTGATCCCGAATGTTTGTTCCTTGTATATGCAACAAGAAGAGTCGGTTGATCATCTTTTTCTACATTGTTCTTGGCTGACCGATATATGGGCAGATCTATTCGATCGTTTCAAAATCTCATGGTATCATCCTCAAGCAGTGGACCACGGCTTACTTGCCTGGCACGGGGTCAATCTTGGCAGCCAAAAAATGATTCTTTGGAGACTTGCTGTTGGCAATTTGGTGGGTAGTCTGGGAAGAAAGGAATGGGAGGTGTTTCAACAACACATGTAAGGATGCTACTAGTATTGCCCAAAAAGCTAGAATGCTAGTCATTGAATGGGCCGTCTTTGTGTCCAAATTGAAGGGTTGTAACTTGGAATTCCTGGGAACGTAGCTGAGTCGCTGCCTCGCTTTGTTTGGTGGCCTTTTGTTTTGTTTTGTTTTGTTTTGTTTAGCTTCTTTTTTAATAAAATTTCAGCTGCCCTTCAACAAAAAAAAATAAAATTCACTGTTTCAACTGGAGTACGGTGCTTTTGGTGCTCCAGATTTTATAGAGCTTTACCTTGACGTTATTGAAGAAGAAATATTGGTAGAGAATCCCCTGTTTTGCTGATTTTCTATTTGTTGATACATCCCTTTGTTTTGAAAGCCAATATGATGCTTTAGAATTTTGAAACATGTACCCCAGCGTTCTTGTAGAAGAAATATTGGGATTTGGGATAGTATTTGCAGGGAAGCCAATATTCTGCTGATTTATTATTAGTTGCTATGCAGCGTCATCTGAGAAACCAGTTGTTCCCTGTTTCAGTGTCTGGTCAATTTTTAAGCTACTACCATTGCACATGTGGATGCAAATTTTTATTCCATGTATGATGTTGAAGGAATGTTGAAAACAAGTGTTTTAAATAATTTGATTGGTTGCTATTGGACACGTTTCTCTTCATTGAGCTGGCTTTGTCTTATTTGCATGGGCACACTGCTTTTAACCGGCACGATCATGCTTGTTTTGATCTTCCACGTCTTTATCATGGATATATCTAGATATCTCAATTCACTTCAGTCCTTTCCTCTTGACCATGCTAACCTGAAGTTGCATTTTCTTATTCAGATAAATGTTTCTTCAACTGATGATGGCCTAAACCTTTATGATTCTGGTCACCGCTTTGAACATGTTCAGATTTTATTGGTTCTTCTCCGTTCATTGCCATATGCATCCAGGGCATTTCAAGTTCGGGCCATACAGGTAGCTACTTAATAATTTTTCATGCATTTTATTAGATAAAATCTTTTGTTACGTCATCTGGGGTTGCATTTTTGAAGTATCTTGGGTGGTACTTCATCTTGACATAACCATATGTGAGGGAAAAAAGATGCATCAAAATTATGGGATAAACTCCCAATACTGGGTGCTGGCCGTCTCACTCCTTTACCGACGTGGACAAACGAAATGTTTAACCTAGAACCATTATCTTGAATTTCATTAAACATGATGGATAATTTTTGAAGTTTAGACTTCTCAATGGAAGCTGTCCTGATGAAGTTATAAGTATCACCTTCACAATTAGAGGGCTGGAAAAAAATCCTTAACGAAAATTCTTACCACAGGAAAGAGCTTCTGCTTCATGCACTTCTCCCTGACCCATTGGGCTAGCGAAAGCCATGTGCAGCACTCCTTGGTCATCTCTAAGGACACCTCCAATACCACAATCCTTGAGATGAACAGTCAGAAATTAGTTTCAATTATCAGCTCGGAGGTCAACACCAGTTGCACTTCGTTGGAGGTTTTTAATTTTTTATTCTCACTGTTGAAGAGAGTTGGCCACTTAAGAAGAATATTCAAATTATAGACTCCATGATCTCGCTGAAGTATAGAGATCCCAGAAGACCTCAAGAAACACAAGTTGTTTTAGCTGACGGAAAATGAATAAAGAATGGTGTTTCTGCCTCACTTCTACTTGCCGCAATCAGCTTTGCTGGTGTTGCAGCTACTCTATCGTGGGAATTTAACAATTCCCAAGAAATTTTGTTCTTCTTTTTGGGCTTCTGTTCTATGGATTGATTGTATTCAGATAATATGGAATTTTATCTCAGTATTGACGCCTGTATTATTTCTCACCTTCTTTTTGTGAAGAACCTTGCTTATCTTGTGGTTTAGGTTTCTGAACTGTTTCTTTCTATATGATTTCAGGATCTTCTGTTTTTGGCTTGCAGTCACCCAGAAAATAGAAGCAGCCTTACTTGCATGGAAGAATGGCCAGAGTGGATTTTGGAGGTTCTTATATCTAATTATGAGGTAAATATCTGATTCATCCCTCAGCATCAGCCTATATGCTTTCTAGTCATTCTTTTTAAAATTTCCTAATATATTAATTGGTTAATATTGTGTGGCTGATCCCAATTAGTTAGGATGAGGCTTAGATGATGATGATAATAATTGGTTAACATTTTGCATGTTTCAGCACAAAAATAGTTTAAAACCTTGTTGGTTGCAGAGAAGTTTTTACTTGTGGAAGGGCATTTTTCAATAATATCCATGCATTTTTATTTATAATGAGGGTGGTATTCTCTGCCTCTATTGTTTCAATGAAAGTACTTGCTTCTACAGATGGGTTCAAGCAAATGTTTCAATGGAGCAGGCATTAGCGACATAGAAGATCTCATTCACAACTTCCTGATCATCATGTTGGAGCATTCTATGCGTCAGAAGGATGGTTGGAAGGTTTGCCTTTTGTATCTCTTTTTGCATTTTTGGTTCTGTTCAGTAAGTCATTAAGGTCTACTGCCCCTCTAGCGGCTCTCATTTTTGGTTCTGCTGCTTGCACTTTTTTAGCAGCATGTATATTGTAACCTATCAGAGCCGAAAACTGCTACATTTTTTGTTTGTGTCTCTACTTGCTTATGTTATTAGTTATCATGGTATCTCTAGTTGTATGAGTTGGAATTTAAAATAAAGAAATGAAATGAGAAGAAGAAGAGAAAGGAGAAACATGGAGAGAGAGAAACAGCTGAGAAGTTTCTGTGTTGTGTTAGGTCTAAAGACCTACACAAACGCACATATATATTACTTAAACAGAAAATGTTACAGTACTCCGCAAGGTATACAATAGACCAACACACACACACACATGTACATACTCTTCCACACTCCCCCCAAGCTGAAGCATATGGAATACATACAAGCTGAAATACAGAAAACGAGCATGGAAATGGCTCCCCCTCAAATACAACATGGCAGCATATAAACTAAGGCTGAGACTTCCTTCAACCGTAAAGTCTTCTCTTCGAGGACATGGCTACAACAAAGCTCGACAACAATAGAGTCAATAATATCCATCCACATGCAAATTCTCTCACAAACAATAACAATGAGTGTGCATCACGTGCAACACTCGAGAGAACACACACAATAGCATTGGAGACTTATGTGCATCACGTGCAACACATTTACAATAAACAATAAGGTGGAGGGACTCTCACACCATAAAAAAAGGCTTAATAAAAGGAAGAGAAGATGAATGGAGAAGGTAAGATCCACCAATGGCAACCAACCCCCATGCAAAGTTGGGTGGAGCAATTCGTCAAATACCTTGTGTGCGCGACATACCTAGGCACGGAAGATGAATTTCAGATTTCTAATCCCAGCAATATCACTCTTCACGTCAGCCCCATATCATAAAAAAAGGAAAAAAAAAAGAAAAAGAAAAAAAAAATCTAGCAAGGGATCTAAAGAACAGGGGACCGACGCATCCGCTTCTCACGAACCATGTCGTAGCTCAATCAAACCTTGGCGAATCTTCATGATACTCAAATATGGGGATGGCTATTGATAAACCGCACCTAACCCTTGTGGAAGAACTGCTCTGAAACCCTCCAGAAAAACACTGCAACAGAAATCACGAAATCTGGACTTCCGATTTTTCTTCATTTTCTGCAGAAATACCACAAAAAAACTGCTCCAAACTATGCAGAAAAATCTTCATTATTCTTCCAAAAACTAGATCTAACAAACCCCTACGCTTGTACATAAAAAAGAGTGGCCGGCCGTACACTGCTGATGCCATCCGTGCACACGGATGACGTCAGCAACGGGCCCCCAGTAACGCATGATCAAACTCTTTGATACCAAGTTTTTTTTGAAAGATAACTTGGTATCAAACTCTCTGATACCAAGTTGGGATTTAAAATAAAGAAATGAAATGAGAAGAAGAAGAGAAAGGAGAAACAAGGAGAAAAAGAGAAACGGCTGAGAAGTTGCTGTGTTGTGTTAGGTCTAAAGACCTACACCCACATACACACACATATATTACTTAAATAGAAAATGTTACAGTACTCCGCAGGGTATACAATAGACCATCACACACACACACATGTACATACTCTTCCATAGTATGTTATCAATTATCATGTGCATGTCACTCATGGATGTAATAATTATCTGCTTAAATTGTTAGGTTTGTCCAGTTTTTACGACAGGGTGTTGGATGGCCTGGAGAACTGTTAGTAGTTAGGATCACTATCATCAGATTCATCACAAAACTAAGTTCATTATGTCATTGTCCCCTCACTAAAATGCCAAATAAAGGTGCAAATTGGGTTGGGTTCAACGCAAACCTGACTGCCCCAACTGAAAGTTTGGTTGGCTTGGGTTGGGTTGGCCTCAAGCTGGAATCCAATTTCGGGTCAGGTTGGGTTTTGGTTGAGGCCTTGGGTAACCTGACCCAACTCGAACCCACCTTATCTTACTTATATAGTAGAATTATTGTATTTAATTTAAGTATAAAATACTAAATTATTGACATGATACAAAATACTAAATCTTTGGTCCAACCCAACCCAAACCGATCAACCCTACTCAACCTGACCTAACCTCATGGGTCAGGATTGGGGATATGGTACATTGGGTTGGGTTGGGCAATGGGTTAACCCAACTTGATGTCAGGTTTGGCTCAGATTGACCCGCAACCTGAGCTGACCCACTCAAGTTGCAACCCTACTGCCAAATGTTTGTCTGGCAGGTTTAGGTAATTCACCAGAAACATATCCCCAAACCTGACCCATGGGGTTGGGTTGGGCAATGGGTTAACCCAATTTGATGTCAGGTTTGGGTCAGATTGACCCTCAACCTGAGCTGACCCACCCAAGTTGCAACCTACTGCCAAATGTTTGTCTGGCAGGTTTAGGGAATTCACCAGAAACTGCCAGTAAGCCTCTAGAGTTATTCTTCCATGAAAGCCATAGATCTTTCCATGCTGGATGCCTTCGCTAAATCTAGAAGTTAATACTTTTGACCAGCATTTGACAAGTAACGAACTTCTGTAAAACTTTTGAGCAGCTATTTATACCCTTATTGGTATTCTAGATGCCTGCAGTTTTGATTTAGTCTAAAATATTCTGATAACTAAGAAACTTTTAAGGCCTATCCATTATCTTTGCAACATGTTGTTATCATAATTGCTTGAGGTGTGAGACTGCGTCTTTTTCATCGTCATAAAAAATTTGGTCTCTACTGTATATACCACCATCCAAGTATTTGAGGAATGGGAAATACATGGACAATCTATTTTTCCTGGGGTTGATTACTATATCCATCCTTCTTGTTCTGTATTGGGATTGTTTTCTCCTCCCGTATTCTAATAAATTATCATCACCTGAAAATAAGAAAACACTTCCAAACTCTGAGCATCACAACAATCTTTCAATAGTTTGTGGAGCATGCACAGATTAGTTGTATGCGCTATTTCTTGCCTTTTGTTTGCCTGCTTTATATCACTGAATGCCAAAGAGCTTGAGGAATGAAGTCACATAATAGAAGATATGTGCTCCTTGTGTTTCATTTTTTTCACTTGTTTCTTGGAACTGGTTGTGCTATGCTAGCAATCATATGTCATCATTTATGTTGAAAGGTATGTTGTTCATGTTAAATTTGGTCATTTCATTTATATTATTTGATCATCACCTTCCTTTTACAGGATATTGAAGCTACAATTCATTGTGCAGAGTGGTTGTCTATGGTTGGAGGATCTAGTACTGGAGATCAACGAGTCAGGTATCTGTTTGTACAAAAAGAATAGTCATGAATTATAACCTGGAACAGATGTCCATGATATTGCTCTTTCACATTCAGTTTTAGTGCTGCTCATATAGAATAAAACCTTTGGCAAACAAGTACAATCTGTATTTAGTTTATTTTCAATAAATCACTCACTGCAACTTTTGGTCAGTCAATTTATTTGTCTGTTTAATACATTGAGCACCCTTCACTCCCTTCTTGGCTCAATAATTAAATAGCTTCTAAGTGAAGCCACTCTCTTTTTCTTTGAATGGCCACAATTTTTTTTATTAAAAGTAGAAAAGCTAAGTGAAGCCAATTTTACCTTCAACCTTTCCCCTATTCTCGTTCAAAACTTAAACCTTGGCTCACTATTTCTAAGATAATGGTACATTTACGAAGATGAAACTCTCCATTTTGCATTTGACAAGTCAAACCTCATTAGCCATGTTTCATGGATAGAAAGTTTCGTCTCTAGAATTTTTTATCAGGTCAAGCCAGTGAAGCTAAAGCTTTAGGTCATACGATCACTCTGAACTGTCAAGTGTATATGATCACTCCAAACTGTTGAAGCCCATACCTTAGGGCATATGATTATTCTAAACTGTTTAGATCATATCTTGTAAACTTGTTAAGGGCTGGTGAATGGAACACATTGAGGATGGAGAGAAGCCGAGCGTGTTCATATGGCCATGTCATGAACTCCGAAGAGTGGCCAGCATTTTGAAGATTTTGTTTGGGAGTGAAAATTTCCAACTTCTTACTGCGAAATTCAGTTTACCTCATTCTGTTATTATTTGAGACAATACTCCACTAAAGAATAGGCTCTTCACCTAGATGACATGCATAAGATAAAACACTACAAGTGTCTCTTGCGGCTTCTTCCCTAGCCAAAATTCAATATTTACTGCAGCAAATTCTGAAACAAGCAGCTTTGGAAACACTTTGATTAGCTTGAATCAAGCTTCTAATATAATTTGGTCCTTGCTTTTCTTAAGTGCTGATTGTTCTTCATTCCAATTGTGTAGCATGAATGTCTTGATCCAAATATTCAGGACATGGTTGGGGACTTGTTTTTATATCTTTGGCCTTTGTTTCTTTAGAAAGTTTGTTGTGCCGGCGTGACATGCTGAGGAATTTCTCTAATGTACTGCTAAAAAAGAAAGACAAAATTTTAATGTGTTTTCTCAGAATTGCATGTTAACCTGGACCTTTCCAGTCTCCCATTACCACATTTTTATCCTATGCAGTAGTTCTTCATTTAGGGATGTCCAGATGCTGACCTTTATTGTGCAGTTAACCTCATTCTATTATACTCCGCTAAAGAATGGGCTCTTCACATTGATGCATAAGATAAAGCACTATGAATGTCTCTCATCACTTTTTCTCCAACCAAAATTTTGACATTTACTGTATCAATTTCTGAGACAGGAATCATTGGGGAAACACTTCAATTACCTTGTCCAACTTTCTAATATGTCTTGACCTTGCTTGTCCCGACTGCTGATTTTTCCTCATTCCCCAGTTGTTTAGCATGAATATCTTGATAAATATTGAGACATGGTTGGGGACTTGAACTTTTTATATATTCGGCCTGTGTTTCTTTAGAAAGTTTCTTAGGCATGGCATGCTTAGTAATTTCTGTAATGTACTGCTCAAAGAAAAAATGACGGTTTATGTAATTTTCTCAGAATTGTTTGTTAACCTGGACTTTTCCAGTTCTGTTTTTACCATGTTATTATCCTATTCAGTGGTTCTTCATTTGGAGATATCCAGATGCTGACTTTTATTAATCTTTATAGGAGAAAAGAAACTTCCACTTGCAAATAAGTTATAAGATGTCTTCTTTTTTTTTTTTCGTTTCTTCTTTCTATATACTAATGAGTGTGTAATTCTAAATTCTTTTTGCAATGACTTACATCACTAGCAGGAACTCTTTTTAACAATTTATTTGTCATCTCCTTACCTTATTTTTGTTATTTGTTTTATGTTTGAAGGCGTGAAGAGTCGTTACCTGTCTTTAAACGGAGACTTTTAGGGAGCTTGCTAGACTTTGCTGCCAGGGAACTTCAGGTCCAGGTAATTGTCTTTTCTTAAAGCTCATATTCGAACACATTGTTCAAACCCTCGTTGTTCAAACACTTACCCTTTTGATTTTCTAGAATTGATTGTGTCAGTGTTTTGTCTGAATTAAGGTGTTTGAATGTGCTGCAGTTCAGGGTATGGGTTTTATTTTAAATTTCTTCGTGACTTTAATTCAAAAGAAACCCAAGTCACTTCTAAATGGAATCACAAGTTCGTATGTTAGAGTTCTAAATCATGATCAACTGGCTCTTTTATCCATCTAACATTACCATGGTTTTGAACATCGGTTATGTTACGGCTGTATTGTAGAAGTATTGTCTACCCATGTTACACGATACAGGGTTGAGCTGGTCCGTTTCCCTAAAAAGGGTTGTATTGGCCCGTATTGGTGCTGATGTGAGGCCTATAGAAGCTGATACAACCATTAAGGCCCCATTTCAAAATTTCTTCCCAACTTCTCTATCGTTTTTTCTCTTCACTTGTTTCTTTATTTCAACCATGGAGGAAGCTTAAAAATTCATTTAATACTAGATCGAGGCCTAGTTTGGGGTCAAAACACAAGATTTGGGTGAGAGTCTATCAATTGAAGCGAAACGAATCATTTTGAGAAAATTAGAAGGGGACGATCGTCAGTATATTATTTTCTTTTTCATCTTTTTATCATAGTTCAATATAATGGACCTAAGCTAGCAAATCATGCTTGATTTGTGTTTGATCAGGGCCTATTTGGATGACTTTCAGTAGGTCCAGTTGACAGAAAACCTTATCAAAGAATGGTCTGACACACCACTGTATATATGTTACAAACATAAAAAAAAATGATACATTTTGATGGCAGCTCTCAAGGCAAGCCAGAGCCCATGTGCATTGGGGCGTCTTATTAGAAACAACTGAGGAGAGCTTTTTGTTGAATTTTTGTTTCTGGTGGGCTTTGGTTATTCCAGCTTAGTAGAAGCTTTGCCCCCTTTTTTTCTGTAAATATAAATCTAAACCCCATCATTATCGAGAGGATTTCCCAAAATGCGATATCTTGGATGATGGGTAACAGAGGGGCATAGTCCGTGGAGGCTGGCTCATGTAATAGATGAAGTGAAAAACTTGTTTGAGCGTCTACTGTTGGAGCTCATGCTTACCATTCAGCTAATGACAGAGCCAACATGCTGGTGAAAGGCGACCAGCACAATGAATTGTTGGTGTCCATAAGCGGTTCAAATATCTTCACCGATGTTTGATTCGTGGCCTTGTAATTTTCTCTTTTCTGCTGCCTATTTGCGCATATGGTTTTTTTTATTAATAAAATCCCCACCCATCATTAAAAACCGTAAAAATGATAGATTCTGGTCTTTTACATTTTTTCTTATTTTCCTTGTAATTTTTCAAAATTCTTTTTTGGGCTAAAAAAATTCGGCTGATATGGGCCCGTGTCACCCAATACAGCTTCAATATATATGTTTTCTGAAAGATTGGTTCAGGTTGAATATGCCCTGTATCATATCAATTTTTGGTCCCAGCTGATATGACTCATGGTACTCATGCACCAATATGCACTAATCATGGTATTCCAAAATGGTTATGTTAATGGTTGTAAGCGTTATGTGCTATGGGGCCGTAAGGGCCATTGAGGAAAAAATGGCTCATAACAGTCATAATGGCCTTGTAACAGTCCATTATCGGGCCAAAATAGATTTTTTCAAAAAGAAAAAGAAAGCCATAATGGCTGTTGAGGACTGTATCATAATGGAAATGGCCGTGGCCGTTATGGTCACCATCACGTTATGGAATACGCTGCTAATAACGGCTCCCATGTGCGCATTGCATGATTCATATATCACATTAATCAGTTGATGTGTGTGCTGACATTAGATAGCACTACATGTTATGCTAATTCGTGCAAGGTTTTTAAAGGCACGGGGCTTTAAAAAGGAAAAAAATAGAGGAAAAAGCAGAATTAAACTTTGGAAAGAATAAAAATAATTGAAAAATTAATTGCAAAGAATGAAGCATATAATTGAACCCAAAAAAAATTATTCGATGTGTGGCTAGGTTGGGTTGGCTAAAAGACATGAATGAGCTGTTACTTGATCTAGTATTTAACAATTAAATTAAAATATTTTAGAATGTAATAAATAATGTTATAGGCACTGCTAAAGTAGACAGATGTTTAGTAGCCTGTGGTGCATTGGTTGTAGCTGTTTGCTTTCCAACTTTGGGTTTTGAAATGCTGTTGCTGCTTTTGACTTTTATTAGAAGGAAGAAATTTGGCCTGGAGAGTGCTTGTTTGGAATCATTGCAAGTTGCATCTATCAGCAAATCTTGTTGATTTTGGGTTGGGTCACTCTCCTGAGCTATTTCGTGGCGTCTCGGTTCTAAATCTTCTCTAGTTGAGTTGAATATGCCAACTATCACATGGATGAGGACTATGGTTTGCCTCAGTCTATTTCATTCACTGCCTGTCTTTGATGAGATCACCAAATAAATGCCATGGATTTTCAAAAAAATGTTAAAATAAATTTCATATAAAGTATTTATGATCAAATGTTCTTATAGAACAACAGCTTATAGTACACTGGATTGCATTCAAACAGGTGGACAACCCAATCAATCAAATTGGGTAGCCCGTTGGGTTTGGCTCACACATCATGGGCCATCACACAGATGACATCAACCACATGATCTGTCAAAATGTTGTCCTCCTATTTTATCCCAACCTTTCTCTATGACATGGGTGGGATGGTTATGATGTCGGGTTGAGATGAATTGATATCATATGCAATCCATGTTAGGGCCACCAAATGGATGTTTTAGATTGATGATTGGACCAATTTATTATAAATGATCTTGAACATCCATTTTGTTGCCATTAATTGGACTGCTAAAATCATCTGAATTTTGTGATTTTTGCTTGATGCTGCTGTGGATGAAATTGAGCAAAATTGTCCTTCAACAACCAAAAAAAAAAAAAAGAAAGAGAGAGAAAAAGCTAATGAAAAAGAAATCTGCATGGCTAATGAAGAGTCAATATGCCTAATGTGCATGGCTAATGAAAAACTTCCATATGCCTAATGTGATGGCTAATGAAGAGTTGATTGATCATCTCTTCATTCATTGTCCATTCGCATATAAGGTTTGGGTCTACTTTTTTTCCTTGAGAGACATCGCTTGGGGTATGCCTAAGTCCGTGGATGAGCTCCTATGGGCGTGGCACCAAGGAGTGGGTAAGAATCGAAAAATCACATGGCGGCTTCTCATCATGGCTATCCTTTAGGCGATATGGGGAGCAAGGAATGCTCATTGTTTTTAGAATGTTAGCATGGGGGTAAATGAGGTCATCCATAGGATTGACCATCTTGTCTCTGATTGGGCGGTTCATGTTCAGGCGGGCCCGGCCGGCCCCTCTTTTGAGTGATCTCTTTTCCTTGGGCTTGTATTCTTTCTCATGATCAAGAGTCTTTTAATAATATTATTATTACCTTTAAAAAAAAAAAAAAAACTTCCGAACACATGAGATTTATGCTTAGGTCTAGATGAGGCTTAAGTGTCATGTAATTTAACCTCAGAAACAACCTTGAGCTATGTTATTTTTTCTTACCTTGAGGGATGCTTCTTTAGAAACAATGAAGATATGCTTGTATACAGTATCTTAGTATAATATCATAATGCTGGTATTACACCCATGCTGCGCTCACCAAAGCGTATGTTAGTATACCACAGGGATGAATTTAACAATATTAAACACATGTACTTGTGCTCTTTTTGTGCCTATAAGTTTGGCAATGCTGCTCTCTCAATCTCACTTTGCTTCTTGCTTGAAATGGCTAGATTGCTAGTCCTGAACCCCAACTAGCCAAAGAGACTGCAAACCTAGGTCAAAATCTAAGGAGTTTTGGACCTCGAGTACTTTTCTTAGAGGTTGAGGGGAATCTAAATGCACACGATCATTCAACACACCATCCTTAGAGGGAGGAGAATGTATTCTCAGTGGTCTTAAATGCACACTATCATTCAAAAGTGTTCTTAGAGGTTGGGCAAATGGCTGAAAAAGATTCTTGGTAACCTTGTGATGCAGGACGCATGATTTAATGCTAGCATGCAACGTGGAGATTACTAAAGAGTCCATTAAGTAATCTAAGTCGCAAAAGATGTTAACCTACCACATGATTAGGAGTAAACAATAGGAAATAAAATTTGATTTAACCTAAATCACATGCCTGCATGCTATGAAACCATATAAATCAATTAAAACTAGTCCCAATGGAAGGATATGACTTCCAACTAAGCATAGGCCCGATCCACATTTAATGGGCTGACTTGTAGGTTCTAAGACTAGGGTTAGGGGGAGAAAACTTGAGATTTGGGCATTTAGGGTTCATGGGAATTGGGCATTTAGGGTTCATGGGAGAACACTTGAGATTTGGGCATTTAGGGTTCATGAGAATTGGGAATTTTGTGATGTAGAGCGGGCCGCAGACACTTTCATGGCCAAGATGGACCAAAGGAAACCTGATCGGAGACGGAAGTGATTCAGGCCGTTAGGACTGTAAAATAATCGTATCTCACAATCCGAGATGAGTTTTGGGACGTATAATATATGATTTTGGGGTAGCTTGAGCTAGTTAAGCCAACCAACCCTGCTATGCCAGGTTGTCCATGCTAGATTTGTGAGATTCGATCAGATCGATGGTCATTAGCCTAGTTTTATTTTGTTTTTATTATAAATAGTAAGTTTTAGTTTGATTTTATCTTTTTATCCGTTGAGTTTTAAAAGTTGTGCCTAACATGAAAAGGGCTTAGAAAACCTAAGAGAATCACGTGATTGGGAACTTACTATTTTTGGCCGAAAACCACGAAGTCTAGTAGGAATAGGTGACATTTATAAATAGTAAGTCGCGTTTTTAGGTGTTGTAGTTGGAGTTGGAGTCTAATACTTCGTCCTAGGGTTTAGTTTATTATTTAAAGCATTGTAATTCCGTTTTTATTCATCAATCAATTACTTACGAATTATTTCGTGTTTTCTTATTCTTCCCTTGTGGATTCGAGGAAGTTCGGCTGAGGAGTCCCGAAAGCCTTGTGGATTCAAGGTAATTATCTAGTGAGGGAGATGGTGATCAACCTTACCACGCCCTCCCTGCTTCAAGTGGTATCAGAGCGAGGATTATTCCTTGGGATGATGACGTCTAACGATGGGTCGAATTTTCATCATGTGGACGGTGCTCTAAGGGACTATCTCATGGCGGCAGCTTTCAATGTAGCGCAACGGGAGAATTGGTTGATCCTGCAAGGTATACAGGCAACCCTCGACCAAATCGCAGCATCGTTAATTCCGCCCCAAGCCCAAGGCGATGATGAACTACCTGTGGTTGTTGTGCGAAACAACCCCATATTCCATAGAGCACCCCTGGTGACCAATCGTAGGGCTGCCCCAGACGATTTAGAACCCAACGATGAGGAGGTTGAAGACATTATCATACGACGGCCTGCACGTGGGAACGATCGTGTGGATCGTGTTGAGAGAGATTTTCGAGGTAAAGCTGAACTTCTTAGTTTTAATGCTTTACTGTGTATAGAGGATTTCCTTGATTGGCTCGTAGAAGTTGAACGTTATTTTGATTATATCAACGTTCCGACAGATAAGCGAGTTAAATTAGTTGCATACAAGTTGAAGTCGGGTGCCTCAGCATGGTGGGGGCAGTTGTAGTTCACCCGTACCCGTCAGAATAAGTTGCCCATCCGATCATGGCCACGGATGAGACAACTTCTTTGAACTTGATTTCTTTCCAGAGATTATGAGTATGTGTTGTTCCAGCAATACCAAAACTGTAGACAAGGGAACCGAACCGTTGTTGAATACACCGTATAATTCGAAAGGTCAGCAATGCGAAATGACTTGATGGAGACCGACCCGCAGAAAATAGCGCGGTTCATCGGCGGTCTACGTCTCACAATTCAGGACCAAGTTTAGTTACATTCGGTCTGGACTGTGGATGATGCAGTGGAATTAGCAAGATTGAGACGCAACTCGCAAGGGCCCCTGCCCGTACTTATCCTTCAACTCGGACCCCTGTAACGGATCCTACGCAGGACACGACGTCATACAAGGGAAAGGAGCTAGTTTGTGGGCGATCTCAGCCTCCAACGACCATAAACTGTGACACGGGGAGTGGTCCTTCTAGGCCCCAATAGGCAGCACCTACAGCAGTAGGGTCGAACAGGGCTCCTAATCTATACGTGCGACCAAGGTCGAATAATTGTTTCCGTTGTGGCTAGCCGGACCACTTGTCGAACGATTGCCCTCAATGCCCCGCAGCCCACTTGGCTATTAACGAAGGGGGTGTTGAAGGAGAAGTAGCGGAATACCATGAATTTGATGGGTTGGAACAAGCAGATGAGGGGGACATAGAAGTTGTAGAATTGTTGGCAGAGGACCATGGTGAGTTCTTAGTCGCGAGACGGCTACTTTACGCGCCAAGGAAGGAAGTGCACCAGCAATGGCACAACATTTTCCGCACGTGGTGCACTATGAATGGCAAAGTCTGTGATGTTATCATAGACAATGGTAGCAACGAGAACATCATCTTGAAAGTGATGGTGAACAAGTTGCTGCTTCCTACAACAAAGCATCCCACTCCTTACTCGATTGGATGGATCAAGAAGGTGAACGAGACCAAGGTAACTGAACAATGCACTGTCTCATTTTCTCTTGGTAAAAACTACAAGGATGTGGTCATTTGTGATGTGGTTGACATGGAGGTCTGCCATATGTTGCTTGGGTAGTCATGACAATTAGATTGAGATGCGACCCACCGTGGATGAGACAATATATATATTCGTCAATGATGGTCGCAAGGTGATTTTGGCCCCTATGGTGTCGGAGAAACACCCCGAAGCTTCTAAAGTGGAGGGGAACTCTCTCATGGTCATTCAGGAGTTCGTTGAGGAATCAAAGGAAATCGGCGAGGTGTACGCCGTGGTGGTGAAAGGTGAGGACTCGGAACCCTCTAATATCCCCCCTAGCCTTAAATCATTGTTGAATGAATTGAAAAGTATTTGGCCTGAGTTACCTGATGGATTGCCTCCCATGAGAGACATCCAACATCATATCGACCTTGTCCTTGGGACTATTTTGCCCAATCGGCCACACTATCGAATGAGTCCAAAAGAGTGTGAAATACTTTAGGAGAGAGTGGAGGAACTGATTTGTAAGGGTCATCTCAAAGAAAGCATGAGCCCATGTGTCGTGCAAGCGTTATTAACTCCAAAGAAAGATGAGAGTTGGCGAACGTGTGTCGATAGCCGGGTAATTAACAAGATAACCATTAAATATCGGTTTCCAATATCTCGGCTAGACGACATGCTCGACATACTTGAAGGTGCCAAAGTATTTTCCAAGCTAGATCTACAAAGTGGGTACCATCAAATTTGCATCAGGTCGGGTGATGAATGGAAAACGGCCTTCAAGACCAAGGAAGGGCTGTATGAGTTGCTGATTATGTCATTCGGTTTATCTAATGCTCCAAGTACTTTTATGCGCCTAATGAATTAAGTGTTGAAGCCGTTCATTGGCTGGTTCGTAGTGGTGTACTTTGATGACATCTTGATCTATAGTCAGAATGAGACGGAGCATATGAACCATCTCCGGCAAGTGTTACCAGTATTTGCCGATAATAAGCTATATTTAAACCTGAAGAATTGTAGCGTCTTAACCGATCAGCTATTATTCTTGGGGTTTGTTGTGACATTCATGGTATCGTGTAGACGAGGAGAAGGTTCGAGCTATTCGGGATTGGCTTACCCTGACAAACATTCATGAGGTACAAAGTTTTCATGGATTGGTGACCTTTTATCGTTGATTCGTGTGTAATTTCAATACCATTGTCGCGCCAATCACCGATTGCATGAAGAAGGGATCGTTTCAGTGGACCAACGAGGCAGACAATAGCTTCGCTGAAATTAAACAATGGTTGTTCACAACGCCGGTCCTGGTCCTTCCCAATTCGACAAATTGTTTGAAGTAGAATGTGACGCTTCATGTGTCGGTATTGGAGGGATTTTATCTCAGGAAGGTAGGCCGGTTGCCTATTACAGTGAGAAGCTCAACGATGCACGGAAGAAGTGGTCGACGTATGAGCTTGAGTTGTACGCAATGGTCCAGGCACTGCGTCATTGGTGCCATTATCTGATTCAGAGAGAGTTTGTTCTCTATATTGACTATCAAGCCTTAAAGTTTATTAATAGTCAGACTAACATGAACTGTGTGCTTGTTAGATGGATTATGTTTTTGTAGGAATTCACGTTTGTTCTGAAGCATAAGTCAGGATAGTAGAACAAGGTGACCGATGCACTTAGTCGCCGTGCCTCTTTTCTTGTTACGGTGAGCAATGAGGTGGTTGGATTTGACTGTCTTAAAAAACTTTACGCTGAAGTCTGAAGATGAGGACTTTGTTGATGTATGGACGAGGTGCCAAGAGGGTCACCCGAGTGACTTTCTAATTCATCATGGATTCCTTTTCAAAGGGAATTAACTTTGCATCCCGCAGAGTTTGTTGTGGGAGAAGATTATTATTGAGCTACATGGTGGTGGCCTTGGAGGTCACCTTAGACGGGACAAGACCAGAGCACGGGTGGAAGAGCGGTATTACTGGCCGCAATTGTCTCTTGATGTGGGGAAAGCAATGCAACGATGCCATGTTTGCGAAACCTCTAAGGGACAATCTCAGAATACGGGTCTCTATACTCCATTGTCTGTACCTGATGCCCTTTGAGAGGATTTATCCATGGACTTTGTATTGGGTCTCATATGAACACAATGTGACATGGATTCAATGTTCGTGGTGGTAGACCGATTCTCCAAGATGGCACACTTCATTCCCTATAAGAAGACCTTTGATGCCCTTTGATGCAGTACACGTGGCGAATTTGTTCTTCAGGGAGGTTGTACGACTACATGGGATTTCTAAGACGATCACTTCAGACCGGGACACAAATTTCATTAGCCGTTTTTAGCGAGCCTTGTGGAATCGGTTCGGTATGCGACTTCAATTCAGCAACGCCTACCATCCGTAGACAGATGGGCAGACTGAGGTCGTAAACTGCACATTGGGGAATTTCATTCGTTGTATTTCGGGTGACAAGCCAATGCAACGGGGCATGGCCTTGGCTCAAGCGGAGTTCGCATTCAATAACATGGTAAACCGCTTGACAGGGAACTCTCCATTCCAAATTGTTTATGGGCGAGTGCCTCGCCAGTCGCCACACACTTGATTTGGTCCTGCTGCCCAAGATTTCGGGCATGAGTATTGCAGTTGATCATATGACGGACCAGATGATGGATATTCATGAGGACGTTTGGAACAAGCTACATGCTTGGAAGGAGAAGTACAAGGAAGAGGCCAACAAGCATCGGCGTGTCAAGTTGTTTGAAGTAGGCGATCAGGTGATGGTCTATCTACGTAAAGAGCAATTTCCTATCGGACCTATAACAAATTGAAGCACAAGAAGATTGGACTGGTGTCGATCATTTGCAAGATCAGTGACAACGACTACGTTCTTGATCTTCCGGATAACATGGAGATTTCGAGGACTTTAAATGTTGCGGATATGTACGAGTATCATGAACCGAAGCTGGACGAGAACTCGAGGTCGAGTTCTTTTGAAGTGGAGGGGACTGATGTAGAGCGGGTCATAGACACTTTCTTGGCCAAGATGGACCAGAGGAAGCCCGATCGGAGACGGAAGTGATCTGGGCTGTCAGGACTGTAAAACAATTGTATCTTGCAATCCAGGATGAGTTTTGGGACGTGTATAATATATGATTTTGGGGTAGCTCGAGCTAGTTAAGCCTATCAACCCCGCTATGCTGGATTGCCCATGCCGGATTTGCGAGAATCGATTGGATCGACGTAGTATTCGAAGTTTTGGTATCGCTACAAGTTTCGCTAGCCGGGGATACGGAAACAATATCGACATCGTTGATAATATCGCTGATAACCGCAAATGTAGAGAAAATGAGAAAAACGGTGGAATTTTTCAATGAAACCTTAGGATGTGATAAAATACACATATTTGTATATTTAAGAATAAAAAAAATTGCAAAAAGAATGAATATATAATAGGTTCCTATTTAATGGGTGCCTAAAAGCATGTGTTGTTGTAAGAAATCAATCCAACCATCTCATCTATCCAATATCTGACCTTCCATCCAAACATCCATTGATATTTCAGAATATTGGCAACACAAGATATTACTTAACAAATTATTAACAACTGAAATAGAAACTAAAGATTGTGGTCTCGTTATAGCCATGTTGTGATAATGATAACATCGTGATATTATCAATATTATTGTCGACAAATTGAATACTGCATACAATCACATGCCCATAAAAAAATATGAGATGAGAATTTTTTTAATATACAGATTTTTAGCAATATCGATACAATGGTGATATTATTGAAATATTGCAGATATATTGACGATACAAGCGACACTTGGAATTTACACAGTAAAAAATATTAGCAATACAAACGACGCCTGGAATTTACACAATTGAAAATATTGACGATATTGAGACATTGGCGATATTTAGTGATACATTGCCGATACCTATAATTTTTTATACTATCAGTGTTATCGGTATTGCTACCAGTGTTATCGGTATTGCTACCAGTGTTATCGGTATTGCTGAGCTAGAAATAGAGATCATATTGGGGATATTTCAATAATATCGGAGATAATTTAAACACTGGATCGACGGTCAATAACCTAGTTTTATTTTGTTTTTACTATAAATAGTAAGTTTTAGCTTGATCATATCTTTTTATCCGTTGAGTTTTAAAAGTTGTGCCCAACATGAAAAGGGCTTAGAAAACCTAGGAGAATCACGTGGTTGGGTCGGATTGGGAACACACTATTTTTGGCCGAAAACCACGAAGTCTAGTAGGAATAGGTGACATCTATAAATAGTAACTTTACTATTTATAGTAAGTCGCATTTTTTAGGTGTTTCAAATTGGAGTCTGTTACTTCATCCTAGGGTTTTGTTTATTATTTAAAGCATTGTAATTCTGTTTTTATTCATTGATCAATTACTTACGAATTTCTTCGGAATTATTTCTTGTTTTCTTATTCTTCCCTTGTGGATTTGAGGAAGTCCCGTTGAGGAATCTCGGAAGCCTTGTGGATTCAAGGTAATAATCCAGTGAGGGAGACGGTGATCAACCTTACCACGCCCTCCCTGTGTCATTTTGGGATTAGGGTTTTTAGAAATTGGGGAAAATAGGAATTTGGGAATCCAGGGTTTTAATTAAGGTTAGGGGATTTGTAATCAAGGGGTTTTGATAGGGAAAACGAAGGGGAATCAAGGGGATTGAAGGGATGCCTGTACAGCTGGCCTTGGGCTCGCACATGTGGTTGTATGGTCACATGTGTGGGTGGTTTGGGTTAAGTTTTGGAAATTGCAAGCTAGAGTTTGGTTGGGGTCGAGGTTAGATGATGAAAAGATGAAGAAAATGATGATTTGGATGGGAAGGAAAGAAGAGAAGATGCAGTTTTGAAGAAAATACTTATTTTAAATAGAAAGAAGAACAAGAAGAAGATGATAGATGGAAGCGTCACACCTCCGTTAAATATGAATGGAATTACACCACACCTAATCTCTAAATCGCATGGAGAAACCTTCAAATCTCATGAAGAAATAAAAGGAACTTTGAAATTTCATGAAACAATAGCATAGAGAAGTTCACACGCCCCCCTCCTCTTTTACAATCTCAAGTGCAGAAATAGCCATAATTTTTTTTTACTAAAATACCCCTAAAACTAGAACAAAACGTAAAGCAAAGCTTAGAAAAGGTTCGAACTGTCAAATAAACTAAATCCCAATAAAATCAAATAAAAAATAAGACACTTAAGTCTTGAAGTGTCCACGATCGAGATCGGTCATGATCAGAAGTGGTCAAACGGCCCGATACGTATGATCCAATAATCCAATCGACACGTGAACTTGATCCAACAGTCCAGACTCCTCAAGAATGTAGCCCACATGCATCTTCCTAGTGTAGGTAGGGTCTTCGAAGATGCATCTAATGCATGTGAGGTCTTCAAAACAGTCCACTTGGGCCCACATAGTCGTCATCCATACAGAGGGAAACTGGTGATAATCTCCTCCTCCTTTGGTAGACCTTGCATGGCGCTCTGATGTCCTCATCACCTAGATAATGGAGAACTTTGTCAACTGGCTCCTAAGAAGTTTCAGGTCTATTAGCAAGGAAGATCTCTGTACTAGGATTGTACCCATTGTAGGCCTTGATTGTTAGTCCAATTCACCAACATCAAATCTTGATGCTCTTTCTTAATAAATTTGGTGTCAAAATTTGTTGAGTAGGTTGATGCATCGATCCTAGCATGTGGGCTAAAGATGATGCTTTTCTGGTAGCCCACCTTTAGTGTGTAGAAACGATTTTGCGCCAACTCATTCATGAAATTGCCAAATCAAGGGGTAACTCAAATGCCTCCATCAGATGGGCTTCATATGGGCATACCCGTGCTTTCTTTTTTTTTTGGGAAACTGAAATTTATCACAAAATGTAAACAAAGCTACAACAAAGGGGCACCAAGAGGGTGGCCTTGAGACTATCCAAGAAAAATCAAGACAACAATTCCTAAAATTTTGGGAGCAAGAGGCCCATCCTCTTAGAAACAACATCCATCGATTTGGAGATGTTGTTAAAACATCTGGCATTCTTTTCTTCCCATAGAGCCCACCACACCGCAATCAGAACCATCTTTCAAAGCATGGTTTTGCCCTTACCAAACTGCATCCCGAATAATAAGGAGTTGACGGAGCCCTGCATTGACCACGGGACACGGAAACAGCTGAAGACATCCTGCCCATATTGACAGAGCCTGGCTTGCTTGAATGCAATTTTGTTTTGATAATTTAAAATGGTAGAGTAGTATCCCATTTGTGTGCCCGATTCCTGTGATTTACCAAGCAATGGCTAGGGAAGGGGCATTTCCAAGATCAAGAATATTAATATACACATTGATAGGAGTTACGTGTTAGGTACACCTGGATGGATACAGGATGCACAGACCCAACAATTTAAAGCAATCCTTAGAGTTGTATGATAATAATGAAGGATATAGTTATTGTAAAAATAAATTCATGTATAAACTAGTAAAGTCATGTTGTTAATGTAAGTCATGCATAAACTACATAATTATTTACTTATTAATTCTGCCTAGTAGTGATGCAGCAGCTTGTCTTCAGCCTGAGTTGTGGAGGGTTGATGTTAGGTAGGCAGCTGCTATCATGATAATTAGTAATGGAAATGGCTCAAACAAACCTACAATGATGAATAAACTACATAAAACAACTCAAAAGAAACCATCATTCATTTCTAAATATTAATTTATGTATGGATACAATATTATGTAGATAGAGTTATGTTGTAAATATTAGTTATGTATAAACTACATAACTCATGTATGCATCATTTTCGACTGGTAGGCCTGTCTCCAGCTTGGGTTAAATACAGTTGATGTTTCGGACCTTAAAACAAGAAGTCGGGTTGGGTTTGGGTCTCACCTTTTGGATTCGGTTAAAAACTAGGTTGAGTTGGGTTCAGGTTGGGTCCATGTGAGTTGTGATGGACCCAGTTGAAGTGGGGTCTGGTTAATTTTTATAGTACATTTTTATTATTTAATTTATATTTACGAATTTAGTAACAAAATGAGGTTTCCTAAGTGGCATATGTAAGTGAGCCCATTTACACACCATACACACGTCAAAGCGGTACATGTGTGTGCAATCTAATACATCCATCAGGTGGGCCCAACCATGTAAATGGTTTTATATTCCCGAAGCCAGCTTGTAACCTAGATCTAAAGAACCTATGGGTATCTGACTGGATCCTGGTCTGGGTATTCAAGAGCTAAACTTGGACCGTTGGGACCCCAACCCAGCAAGACCCAAACCTGGTTGCCCTGGGTATGGTTACTACAGGACCCGACCCTAGCCCGAAAGCCAACATCAAATAGCTGGGATAGGTTGTGATGATGATGTATAAATTAGATAACACATTTTAAAAAATAAGTATTCTTTTATTCAGTTATTCTATATAGTTTGTGTAGAAGCAATTCCAAAAAGAAAAAAAGAAAAAGGAAAAAGAAAAAAAGAAAAAAAAAAAGACAAACATAACACAAGGAAATGTAATTTAAGGCTGTACTCATAACAGTGTTGGCTAATATCCGCCATGTATATTTGATAGAAAAATTTCCTTTTCCAAGAAATGGAGTAGCGTTTTTGCATACATTTCTTGTTTGTCATTTGGGGCTTGCAAATGGTCATTGGTTCTGAATCTTGTCTTCATGTCTCTTCACACACAGATCTTTTGCTGATATTATGATTGGTGTTCTTTCTGCATGCCTAATAACCTGACATTCAGGTTGTTGCATTGGGGAATATCAACACTGTAGTGACCAAGAAAGGAAATTGTATTCAGGCATCTTCTAATGTATTTCTTCATTTGAATAATCTTTCATAACAATCACATACTGTTGAGTATTGTTTTTTCTTTGGTCGACTTCTATACCTGTTTTATTAGTTTAGAAGGTTTTAAGTCCAGCCAGCCACCATTAATTCAGATGCTGTCTTGCTGTTGTGCTTTCCAGTTGAATCAAGAAAAATTTACTGCTGTTATTAAATGAGAAAATCTATAATAATGTCTGAATCCAGCTTTTCTTTTGCTACAGACTCAAGTTATTGCAGCAGCAGCTGCTGGTGTTGCAGCAGAGGGTTTGTCCCCACTAGAAGCTAAAGCGGAAGCAGAGTCTGCTGCTCACCTTTCTGTGGCTTTGGCAGAGAATGCAATTGTGATTCTGATGCTTGTTGAAGATCATTTACGGTTGCAAAGCCAAATACTTAGCACATCACGTTTAGCGGAGATTCCAGCCTCTCCTAATTCATTTTCTTCATCCCCTGGTAGCCGTTCAAATTCATTAGGAAAAGCTGTAGGAGAAACTCTGGAACCTGTTGGCTCTCGAAGTTTGCCATCATCTAGTGATTCTGGGGGCCTTTCTCTTGATGTATGCATGCTGCCATCTCTGTATATTTTTTTATAAGGGGATGTGTTTGCTGTTTCTGAGTTAACTTCTTGGAGGATCTTGGTTCCGGCATTGCACTGTTTCATATAGTTTTTCTGATTCTGAATCATGTAAACCAATGATTATTTCTTCTTGCTTTTGCATGCTTACTATGCTCATAAGTAGCTAATAGCAACATGTTCCTAGATATGTGGCTGAGACTCTCGTGCTTAAATTTGCCGTAGTTGTTACTTTCAAATATAGTCAACTTACATGTATTTGATTTGATCACAATTATATCGATGTCTTCCTTCTTTTCTTTTCTTTTTCTTTCCTTTTTTCCTTTTCCTTTTTCTTTTTCCTGTATATCACAAAGGTGATAGGTGCTTAATTCTTGATCTTATTGAAACAAGACTAAGTATACCCAATAATTTTGTCGACAAGAGGTCTTATTTTTCACGTGGCATCCAGAACAAGATATTTTGTAATGGTAATGGTGGCCGTAATGGCCACCACTGTTACCTTTACGATGCGGCCATTACGGCCCCTGTAATGGCTGTTATGGTCTCTCTTTTTTTATCATTTTATTATTTTTTATTGAAACAAAAAACCTGAAAAACCTGTATTTGTCCAGCAACAAACCATTATGGGGCTGTTATGGCCTTTATGGGGGGTGTAACAAGCCGTTAGGGGTAAATTTTTCCATAATGGTCATTATGGCCCTGTAATGTGTAACGGTTTCCACTG
Organism: Liriodendron chinense; assembly: GCA_003013855.2. Lineage (NCBI taxonomy): Eukaryota > Viridiplantae > Streptophyta > Magnoliopsida > Magnoliales > Magnoliaceae > Liriodendron > Liriodendron chinense. Next base: position 1,787,743 of record ML058440.1, on the reverse strand, counting down.
TTATCTTTATGTAATGGCCTTTAGAGCCCTGTAACAGCTATCACGGCACACCATGATCCAGTACCTTTCAGGGGTAAAACAACCAATTTATCTCCATGTTGCTTCATTCTGCTTGTGAGGAATTCACTGGCAGCTCACATGCATTTGATCCAACTACTCTCTCCAACTCATTGTGTTCTTCTTATATCACAAAGGCATCAGGTCCTTCATTTTCATATTTCTGAAACAAGCAATTTTCTCCTCGCCCCCCCTCACTGGATGCTGAAAGTGCTGGTGCGTTAAAATTTCTTTTCACTTTTGACAAATATCCCTAAAATTATTTCAAAATTACAATTCAGCACTTAAATTAATTTTCAAAGCTTATTTTTCAGTTTATCAAATGGCACCTTAATAATTGGAATGTGTGTCTCTATATACAATTATATATTATATTGGACATTATGCACGATGGACGCCACGAATGTAAAGTAGGACATCATAATTTACATTATATTATGTAGGGAAATAGTATATGTTTGAACTTGTTTTCTTTGTCTATCTGGTTCAAATAATTTAAAGTACATAAAAACTTGTAAGTTTTTACCATATGTGTTAGAAACACAATACCTGGGCATTGATGTGCCTTGGAGGGATTTCTTCCAGTGGTATTTTAGTGATATCATCTTAGATGTTTGGTATCAAATTTCGTTTTTTGAACAGCAATAATTTTATTAAAAGAAGGCCAAGCCTGAAAGAAATACAAAAAAAGGAAAAAAAAAAACGAAAAAAAAAAAGAAACAAAATTACAGATACATCCAGCTCTCAAGGAAAAGGCCAATCGCCTTTGAAGTAATTGCCCATTCCATTACATGCAATTTGGCCCTAGAAAACACCTCTGCCTCTGATTCCCTCTGATTTTTAAAGCATCTATTATTCCATTCTAGCCATGGAAACCAAATCCCAAGTAATAAGCAGAGGCGCCAAACTTTCTTCCCGATCTTTCCCATGTTTGGTATCTAGGACACTGTCAATAAAGTTAATTGGGTTTGATCATCTTCTCTTCTTACTAGAATGTGTTCTAATTCGAAGGAAGTGCGCTAACTCCTCATATCTAAGAATACTGGTAAACTGAAGATAGGCTATAATGTGATTCTTGACACTCAGAATTGGCAAATGGCCATTCATTAGAGAACTAGTGTTGTCTACCAGTATTTCAGAATTTTCTTTATATGGAGGATCGTAACATGTCCATATGGTTCCAAGCATTAATTACTCCAAGATTTTCTCAAGTTTCATTGTTCTTCCTGTCAGGATTCAATTTCAATGATGCAACTAATTAGATTGTAATTGATTGTTTTACATGTGCTTCTGTTGCATCTCATGACATTTAACTTGTGGTATCTGGAGATTGTATTTAACTTGTTTATCGCAAATCACAGGTATGCAAATTCATTCCACATGTCACGTTGTTTGATTTTTGGAGTGTCACTATGATGGGAAGAAATGCTGATTATCTCCATATTTTCCTCAAGCTCTTATGTTTATTAATCTCCTCTAATTCTTACCTGGGGTAAAAAATTATGATACTTGTTCATTCAAAACCTTGGAGTACCCTAATTGGATCCTTGGATGCTTGGGAATGGGTTAAGGATAAGGAATACCCCTTCCCTGGGCCTAGGAACTCCAGATCTATTGGTATTTTGAACATAAGACCATTAGTTATCTAGAATGTACAATGAACTATACAATTATACCATGAATTATACCAATTGGGCTATGAACCAAACTTTTGATATTTGTAGGAAAACATTTAACATGATTGTACTTGCAACTGTAATCAATACTTGCTCCTTTATCCTGAAATTTTGGATCCAGAGGATTTGCAGCACTCAAACCTTGCCATATTTGATATGTATACCTGTGTTCTGGTAAAATGATCATTTTTAGTATTATATTTTGAATTGAAACCATTTGGCAGCATCCATTACTGCTGTGAAATCTTTCTAACTCTTGGTGTTGCTGTTGTGCTCGCAATCAGGTTCTTGCTTCCATGGCTGACGTGAATGGGCAAATTTCTGCAGCAGTGATGGAGCGTCTCACTGCTGCTGCAGCAGCAGAGCCCTATGAACATGTTCGGTGTTCTTTTGTGTCGTATGGAAGCTGTGCCTTGGATTTAGCTGAGGGTTGGAAGTATAGGAGTCGATTGTGGTATGGGGTTGGCCTCTCCTCCAAAATTACAACCTTTGGTGGCGGTGGCAGTGGCTGGGAGTCTTGGAAGTGTCCTCTGGAAAAAGATTCAAATGGAAGCTGGGTTGAACTCCCTTTAGTAAAGAAGTCAGTTGCCATGCTTCAGGCCTTGTTGTTAGATGAATGTGGACTTGGTGGTGGCCTAGGTATTGGAGGAGGCTCTGGTACTGGAATGGGAGGAATGGCTGCACTTTACCAATTGTTGGACAGTGATCAGCCATTTCTGTGCATGCTCCGGATGGTACTTGCTTCAATGAGGGAAGAGGACAATGGTGAAGATGGCATCTTTATGAGGAACATGAGCATCACGGATGGATTATCTGAAGGATTACATGGGCAAATGGTTGAAATGGTGCCATCAGATAATAATAACCGCTTATCAACCAGGAAACCGCGTTCAGCATTGCTTTGGAGGTCAGTTTCTTCTTGTTCCAACTTCAGAACTAGTGTCAGATATCTTGCTCATTTCCATTGTCTGCAACTAAAATATGCAATTTCAAATTCTTGTATTATATCCGTATACTAAGTAATTTGGGCATCTCGATAACATTTGCCATAGTTAATCTGTTGAAATGAATGTTGGGAAAGTCTTTGCTACACCACACTTTCTACATGGAGTTCTCTTTTCAAACTTGTCTTCGGTACAAATTCAGGGTTCTAGAATCAGCATTTATACACAGTTCTTATTGTCCTATGAGTGTCTTGATTTATAGGAAAGCCCTTTTGAAGTATATAAATGTCTTTCTTTTTTGTGTGTCTGACATCCATGCTATCTTTCTTTGTTGTGCATCTGACATCCATGTTTTCCTTATTACCTCACATCTTGTACTTCCTTTCACTTTCTTCTAGCTAATGTTGTTATTCTTTTCATGGAGACCATGATTACCAACTTGTCATAAACAACAAGAAGTTGTTCCAAAGCATCATATCTGCATTTTTATGCATTTGATGTGTTCTCCTGATTATCTGATTTCTGTAATGACACAAACCATGAAAGTGGACTGAAAGTTGATACTACTCAGAATGCCCACATCTACATTTTCTTTTTATAAAATTGCCACGATGTAGCCATCTCTATATAGTGTATTTTGAGCCTATTGATTTAATATGAGTAAAATGCATTAGAGTCAAACTGTTTCCTAAATGAAAATTGATCTCTATGTTTGTGTTCTTTCTCTGCAGCAAGTCCTATGACTGCAATTTTGAGCCGTCATAATGCTTTTACAGTGCATTAGCATCAATAATTTGGATATATTATTGTATTTTCTTGTGCATCTGTTCATTTCGTTTTGTATTATGCATATATACACATACCTATTCATCTAACCACTTTGGTTGTCAAACTTGCATCTGAACCTGTGCCAGCATTTCTATGACTGCATTGCGGTTCCTTGCTTATGTTAATATGGATGAACCAAACTAATACTGTGAATATGATGTACAGTGTGCTTGCACCTGTTCTGAACATGCCAATTTCCGAGTCCAAGAGACAGAGAGTGTTGGTTGCCTCTTGCATTCTTTATGCTGAGGTTAGTTCGATATGCCTTTTCTTCCATTTTTCCACTTTCTCTGTGCTTGAATAAAACTTGTCTCCTAAAACTTGAACCCATGATTGAAATAATCATGATCCACGTTCTCTGTCTGCAATTTCATTTCTGAATCACACCATGTATCTTAAAAACTTTCATCCCATTTCTCCATACTGTTAAAGCTAGTTCTGATTTATTCTACGAAGCATTTTCTTGTTAGATTCTCATGCTTGTCTAAGTTTGAATAGAGCTGTACACGAGCCGAGCCGAGCCGAGCTTTGCACAGTTCGGCTTGGTTTGGTTAGCGGGCGACCTGGGCTCAGGCTCGGCTTGGCTTGGTCCTCGAGCCCAACTGGCAGGCTTGGCTTGGTTTGGTCGAGCTTTCGAGCCTAAATTCGAGCCGAACCAAGCCTATCGGACAAGGTTGAGGACTGCCGGAATGGGCTTTGCCCAGGGCTGGAGGGAGGTCGGCTGTCGGACAGGGGCAGTCAACTGTCAGACAAGGTTGGGGACTGCCGGAATGGCCGGGCATTGGCTGGCCGGGCGATGAGGAGAGAGAGAGAGAGAGAGAGAGAGAGAGAGAGAGAGAGAGATCAGAGGGATATAGTCCTCGTGGAGGCCGGAAGGCGGTCAGGCAACTGAAACCGCAGGGCGAGGGCGACTAGGGTTTGAGGGGGGCGGGCGAGACAGAGGGGGCTCGAAGAGAGAGAGGGGGCAGGGCGCTCGAATGGGTTACTTTTAGACTTTTAGGTTTTTATTTTATTTTATTTAAACTTTTTTATGCATTATATAATAATATTAATATATTATGTATAATATATTTTAAATATCGAGCCTGGAATAGAGTCGAGCTGAATCGTGCTTAGGCCAGGCTCGAGTTTGGCTTGAATTTTCAACGAGCTCATAAAATAGGCTTGGCTTGGCTTGTTCAACTCTACAAGCCGAGCCTAATCGAGCTTTTTCGAGCCGAGACGAGCCGAACGAGCTTTTCGAGCTGGCTCTGTTTGTGTACAGCTCTAAGTTTGTAATACTTTCGAGGAAGCTGGAATGCGTTTTTCTCACTCTCACTGATGCAAGATGAATGATAACTTTCTATGTAGATTTTATTTCTTGTTATTTTTGTTTTCCAGTTCTTGGTAATTCTTCTTGCCATAAGTTTTGTAATGCAGGTATGGCATGCAATTGGGAGGGACAGAAAGCCTCTTCGAAGACAGTACTTAGAGGCTATTTTACCTCCATTTGTTGCCATTCTGAGACGCTGGAGGCCACTTTTGGCAGGTATTCATGAGCTTACTTCTTCAGATGGTCTGAATCCCCTCATTGTTGATGACCGTGCTTTGGCAGCAGATGCACTGCCTCTTGAGGTGATTGAACTTCCACACTCCTATCTCTTTTCAGTTCCATGGAAACTGTAAGTTGTATATACTCTCATTGAAGAGTTTTGCAATTGAATTTTGTGCACTCTCATAAACACAGAAAAAGAAGATAGATCCTTGAATATCTTATTTTTTCCTTTTCTTCTAATATTTTCCATATTTTTATGGCTTAAAAATATTTCAACCGATACAATCTAATACGGACCGACATTGATGTGTGATGCCTGTATTGTATCGCTTTTCATCCAGGCCGATCTGTGTGATGCCTGGATTATATCTTTTTCATCCAGGCTGATCCGTGCGCCAATACCGATATTCAGAACCATGATTGCAATAGGTTGGCAGCCAGTGTAAAACTTTGGTCATAGCTTTTCGTCATGAATCCTGACAACCCAACATTTTGTATGACATTTAACCTTAGATTATTGGTATTTGCTTCGACTCTGTTGCATAATTGGGTGGTGCTTTGCTTTGCAACCTTACAGTTATATATCAGATTCCAATTTCCTTCCAGTGATGATAATCTCTTTTATGTCTATGCATGGATGCATGCGTGCTTTCAACTGCATTAATGCATGCATCGAACATGATAGTCTTGAAAAATCACCCTTCTTGTCATCATTGCATCACTGAGACAATGTTTATATCTGTTCCAGTCTGCTCTCGCCATGATATCTCCTGGATGGGCTGCCGCTTTTGCTTCTCCACCTGCTGCAATGGCATTGGCAATGGTTGCTGCTGGTGCTGCTGGAGGTGAAACTGGGACACCTGCAAGAAATTTGCAGCTTAGGCGTGACACATCAATGCTTGAGCGAAAAACAACTAGGCTACACACATTTGCTAGCTTTCAAAGGCCTTCTGATATGCCTAACAAGTCCCCAGCTGTTCCTAAAGACAAGGCTTCAGCCAAGGCTGCTGCTTTGGCTGCTGCCCGTGATCTTGAGCGCAATGCCAAGATTGGTTCAGGGAGAGGTCTCAGTGCTGTAGCAATGGCCACATCAGCACAACGGAGGAGTACCAGTGATCTAGAGCGTGTGAGAAGATGGAATGTTTCTGAAGCCATGGGAACTGCCTGGATGGAATGCTTGGAGTCAGTTGATACAAAATCAGTTTCTGGGAAAGACTTTTCTGCATTGTCCTATAAGTATGTTGCAGTCCTCGTCGCGAGTTTTGCTTTAGCAAGAAACATGCAACGGGTTGAGGTATGGTTATTATGATGCTTCATTTTCTGGGTATATCTTTAATTTCATTTATAGATTGTTAGCACTGTCCCTGTTTTTGCAGATGGATAGGCGTGGACAAGTTGATGTGATAGATCGGCATCGTGCATACACAGGGGCTTATGAATGGCGCAAACTCATTCATTGCTTAATTGAAATGAAGGTTCTTTTTGGGCTCTTTGCAGACCGTTTGTGCAATCCTGAGAGGGTATGTTGGCATATTTCTTACATTCTTGTTGCATTATGTTTTCTTTCTCTGTTATAGATGCAATCTTATTTGATCATCGTCATTTATAATGTATTAAACTTATTTAATTCTGTAATTTATGCAGGTTTTTTGGAAGTTAGATCTCATGGAAAGCTCATTGAGAATGAGAAGATGTTTGAGAAGGAATTACAAGGGATCTGACCATCTGGGTGCAGCTGCTAATTATGAGGATCATCTACAGCAACTAAAACTCAATGAAGAGAATGCCACATGTCATAGTAATGACCCAGAGGCATCGTTTGCCACTGGCCTTCCCTCCACTGCTTCTATTCTGATGGCAGAAGCAATATCAACCGAGGAAAGGAATGAAGATGATGAGCAGACAGATACTGATAACTATGAGGATAGAAGATATGATATGGATCAGAGTGGGGAGAATCAACAGAGGCTCTCAGCCACTGCTGAGCAGCCTGTGCAGGGATCATTGGATTATGGTGATGCTGGAGTATCAAGTGGCCGAAATTCTGTCCAAAATGCAACGACTGTTGCTCCTGGGTATGTGCCAAGTGAATTTGATGAACAAATTATTCTAGAACTTTCTTCATTGATGGTCCGGCCGCTGAGGGTTATACGGGGAACCTTTCAAGTAAGTTCTTAACACTGTCTAAACTGGACCTTTATTCTTTATTCAGTGATCACTTTGTGCTTATCTATTCATTTTCTGCCATGTGCTTGCCAGCGGCCCCCCTCAAAATCCTTGGCATTCATGTCAATATATCTGAGAAAAATTATGCGATAGGAAACTAGGGAAATGTCAACTCTTGTATGTCTCAACATCACTTCTGCAAGCTTTTGAGATCAAATTAAACTTCCTACCTATGGTGCCTAGATACAGATAAGGTCACAGATATGGGAGTGGTTATGAGTCTTATGACCCTCTCCCTTTTCACCTCTAAGCTCTCTTTTCTTTTATATGTTAGTTGACCTTCTATTCCCCAAATCACCCTGTTTCTATCTAAGCTATTGGAAGGTATAGGTCAATAATAGGACCTTCGGCTGAGACCACCAGTTGTGTATATGGATAATGTTTTCAGTATCGACAATATTGGCGAATATATCCCACGATATATCTTGTATCCCACGTGTGTGATAGAAAATGCACAGATAGTGTTTAAATTTTTTTGTATTGCAAGATATATCCAGCATTGTCATATGCAATCACATAAGCGCTTATGCCATTGCATATGCCATTTTGGACCAATGAACTGCATATGCCATGGTGGTATATGTTTATTGTCTTATGTGGTCACACAGAGAAGTATGTGGCTGTGTAAGTCATATTTATGAGGTTATGCTATTGCGTACACAGTATGCAATGGCATAACCTCCCAACAGTTAGATTTCTGACTGTTCAGCTTATTTTTTGCTACATTTTTTTCTCAATTTTGCCTATAGATAGGCAATCCCACCCCCTATTTTCACGTCTCTCTCTCTCTCTCTCTCTCTCTCTCTCTCTCTCTCTATAATACTCTCATCTCTTAATCTCTCTAGTTGCTTAATCTCTCTTAATCTCTCTCAAAATCTATTACTTTCGTTCTCTCTTAAAATGACATCAATAAAATTTATATGTTGTTTTTTCACATTTTAAAGTATTTGCATTCATTTAAGTAGTTGTTAGTTAACTTGTTATGGTCTAATAAAACTATAAAAAACAATTCCCTAGACTTGTAGTCTTTTTACATAATTTTGTATATATGTATTTTTTCATTTTTCCTAGATTTTTTCAGTTAAACGAAAACGTTTAGGGGTTGTGCCATCACATATGTGAGTATTCCATCTCATAAGTGCACTAAACTCTTGGGTTGCACGGGATTGCTTATGCCATTTGACAACTATGGATATATCGCATGGCATTGCAGATATTGCGAAATATTGCGACTAGTCCTTCACAAAAAGTACTTAGATTTTTATTTTATTTTATTTCTCTCCACTTCTAAATAGATCTATTATGGATTTCGACTCATCCTTTGTGGATCCCTTCGAAGAAAACATCAATTTCGAGCTGGAATCAAAATTTAAGCTGATTTGGGGGGCCGTTTTCGATCCGATGAGCATTTTCGATTTTTGATTTTTTTTTTTTTTGTTTTAAATCATCTTAAATTAGTGTGAAATGGTTACAAGTACATGATTCTTCATATTTTGCATGAAAAATCGTGGATTTCGATTCGAGCTTTGGGGAAGATTGGCCGAGTTGTGGAAAATTGGCAAAAATTGAAAACTTCCAATTTCTCTCAAATCAGTTGTAATCGTTGTGTCCTAACAAAAATCAAACATGTATGTAATCTAATCCAGTGATTCTTGGTAATTTGGTGATTTGTTTTTTGGAAAAATATATTTTTAATTAAAAATTTTAAAATATTTTCTTTTTGAAATTTCACTTCGATTAGCGGTCAATTGGCACCCATTTCAGGTGGATTTTGATTCGAGATTTGGGGAAGATTGGCCGAGTTGTGGACAATTGAGAAAAATTGAAAACTTCCAATTTCTCTCAAATCGGTTGCAATCGTTGTGTCCAAACACAAAATCAAACATGTATGTAATCTGATCCAGTGATTCTTGGTAATTTGGTGATTTTTTTTGGAAAAATATTTTTAATTTAAATTTTAGAATATTTTCTTTTTTGAAATTTTACTTCAATTAGCGGTCAACTAGCCCCCATTTTAGATTATTTAGGAGTGTTTGATGAAGTCATCATCTCACACTCTAATTTTGGGATTTGGGGGAAGATATGTCGATCTGTGGAAGGAGTGGGTAAAGAAGGGAAGGCAGTGTGAAGATTGTCAGCAATGGCGTGCCCAAGGGCTATTTGGGGAGAAAGAAATAGAAGATGCTTCAAGAACCAAACCGCTTCTTTTGGCGTCATTGCCCGAAAAGCTTTGTATTGGCATTTGAGTGGACCGTTGGCATCAAGGACTTGGATGCTTGTGTCTTGGTTGCCATGTTAGGGATGTAATTGTCCTTTTTGTCCTTTTGTTTTCATTTTGTATTCTTTTCTGTTGGTGGCTGCTTAATAAAATTGTTACCCCCCCCCCCCCCCCCCCCCCCCAAAAAAAAAAAAAAAAAAAAGTGTCGATTTGTGAAAAATTTGAGAAAATTCAACATTTTCACAAATAGGTTATAGTCTTAGTGTCCAAACATGAAATCGAACTTTTATGTAACTTGATCTAATGATTCTTGTCAATTTGGGAATTTTTTGAAAGAAATTAATTTTTTAATTAAAAACTTAAAATGTTAACTCTTTTTTTCAAAATTCCACTTTGATTAGTGGTCAATTGATCCCTATTTCAGAGAATTTAGTAGTGTTTGATGAAATCATCTCACATATACAAGTTTTGGGATTTGGTAGAAGATGGCCTAATTTGCGGAAAATTGGGAAAATTTTCAAAATTTCTCAAATTGAAGAGGATGAGTACCATCGTTATGTTAGAGTGTATCTTCACTGGTATCATTCTACTATGACCTGGGCATAGTATTTTTGGTTTGTGGAGCAATGGTACTATGCCTAGGCTCGTTGAGATAGAGATGATGATTTTAACCTATCACGTAGCTCTATGTGGGTTTTAGCCATTGCCACCCACATTATTCATAGGTATATTTAGTTTTCTACTTCTTTTGCTTTTATTGATTGTGTTTCCATACATGTCTTCTTATATTTATAAATTATATTAGTTGACTTTGAATATACTTGCATTAGTTCAGTCGGTCAGTGCATAGATTAGGACCCTATCAAAGGAAACCTATTGTGTGCACTTTTGTTTTTGTGATTTTTGATTTCTAAGTGTGTATTAATGTCTTGTTTAACAATCTCTGATTTTTCATTGAAAGTCTGACCAATTTTCCAATGTTTCCCCGTGTTTCCCAACAAAGAGATACATTATGCGATACAATTGTTACATACCATGTGATAATCGGTATGTATTCATATCCCAAGGGTGCGATACATTACACAATAAGGATATGGAAAAGATTGTATATGGAGAGTTCCTTTCATTAATTCCTTTGAGACCTTCATTGTCATCAGAATCTATCAAAATTTACTAATTTGGCAGATATTTATATTTATAAAGTGGAGGTCATGTTCCCTGCATGACGAGAATAGTGCCTCCCTCCTTCCAATCCTCATTCATGTGGCCCTTTGTTTCTTTGATTCCCAACATAAATTAGGGTCCCATTCTAATAGTTTCGTTAGGTCAATAGATTGCAGTTGATTAAAACTTTATTTATTCTTAAGAGGTTTCAGTGCCATCTTCCTTCTTTTAGTTTGAGTCATAAATATGTATCTTTTGACTTGGAGAGATACCTTAGTGCTTGGAAGTTGCAGAGCGCTATATAGGCTTGCTTCCTTGAAAGAGGCGAATATCTCTCGGAGCAGGGTTGTCGGGGAGAGGGTTGTCTAGGCATGGTTTTAAAAAACGGTTATGTTACAGGCCTATTGGTCGTTATGCAAAACGAAGGGTCACCCCTATTATGTGATATGGGGGGTGAATCAGCAAGTTATGGAAATATATGGATCATATTGGTTAATATGAGCACCATATACCTATTATGTGATATGGGGGTGAATCAGCAAGTTATGAAAATATATGGATCATATTGGTTTATATGAGCACCATATACCTAGAAACTAATTTTAAATTTGGAAATATCAAAGAAGGGGTAAACCATCTTTTTGTTTCATCCTTGCATCGTCTTTTTGTTGAATTTACACATCACAGGCCAAAATCCACCAAATCATGCTTGATTTATGTTTAATTAGGTCCTAGTTGGTCGACTTTCGATAGGTCAGGCTACACTACTTGATAGACAGCATTCCTACCAAAGAATGATCCACTACACTTTCAAATTCATGTTCAAAACTATAAAAGAACACATATTTTGGGTCCGCAAATTATTTTAGAATTACTTGACCAATAACTTTTGAGATATTTTCCAAAGAAAAAAAGGAAGAAAGGAATGTGTTTAGCCCTTCTTTGGCCAACAAGGTAAAAGGAATGTGTTTTAGGGCCATAGGGCTATATCGTATCCACCAACAAGTTGGCTAATATGCCGGGCACCCTTCTTTGGCCAACAAGGTAAAAGGAATGTGTTTAACCCTTCAAAATCAAGGTCATCTTTGTCATTTCAGTCCTTTCATGTGAGTAGCCGCTCCCACTTACCCTCTTTGTATGTAGCTTGCACAGACAACGTTGTATTAGGGATTGTGCAACAAAGGCTTTGTGGGCCCATTGTGTTGACTTTGTAAAATCCACTATGTGCATCTGTTTGGCCGGTTCATTTTAGGACATCATCACAAAGACAAGGCAGATCTAAAATTAGAGTGGGTCCCAACACTGAAAAAGTTGGGGCAGGTTGCCCACCATTGAATCCATTTTGGGCACCTCTCTCTCTCTCTCTCTCTCTCTCTCTCTCTCTCTCTCTCTCTCTCTCTGTGTTGCACATGCCATAGAAGGAGCAAAGTAATGGAGTCTTTAAATCAGAATCATTGAAAAGGTTTTCGGTAGAGTGAAATGGAAAATGTTAACATGGGCTGAAGGCCTCGAAGTTGGTCAAGGGTGTGGGGAGGTGATTGCAGCCCTAGGGATTAGCTATCTGTAATTTTGGTAAAGGAGGATTTTCATCATCTGCTTCTTTCTTTTTTTCAGGCTTACGAGTAGCACCGATAGGTAATGAGATGAGGGAAGTGGGCTTTTAGATGGTTTGGCCATGTGCAATGGAGACCAAGAACTGCATTGGTTAGGAATGAGTCGGTTCAAGTTGGAGGCTCTAAAAGGGCAAGAGGAAGGTCCAAAAGGACGTGGGTTAAGGTCGTAAGAAAAGACTTGCAGACCTATGTTTTATTTGAGGATATGGTCCGTGGTAACGTGACATGGAAGAACAGGATTTGTCCAGCTGAGTTGTCATTATAACAAAAATTATACATCTGCTGACACTAATTTTAGTAAAAAAAAATTATTTTTCTTGATTCATGAATCTTGTTAGACTTTTCTAATTTCCAGTTGTTTTATCTCCTTACATGTATCTTAGTTAATTAGCTAACGAACCAAATGAGGATAAGACATAATGGGGGTGTAACTTCTGTTTAGCCATGCTCAGAAGACTGCTAACATTATTCTTTCCATCTTTTTTTCCATTCTTTGATACAATCTGTTGCCAGATTTGCTAAGTCCAGACACGTGTGCAAGTCTGCTAATGCAAACTCTACCCCATGTGCTAGTGTGGCTGACAGGTGCAATATCCAAGCCATCCATTAGGTGGTTCTGATCATGTAGATGTTCTCTTCCAAAAATATATCTGGTCCATTCAGAAGGTGGGCTGCAATGTCTGAAAAAGTAGGACAATTAAAATTTTTTAGCAAAGTATTTTTCAGCCATTAATTTCTTTTGTAAACCCTGGCCCACCTGATGATTTGATCAACTTGAATAATGGGAAAGAGAATCTAAATGGTGGTAGGCATCTGATGAATGGGATGGATCTCGTACCAATGTGCCTGGCTGGCAAGTGGTGGCGTGTGCGTTATTAGCGTTGTCAGTGCATGTGTGCTTAGCAAAGCTCATCTATTGCATCTCTTCAGTAATTTTTTTAATGTGTTGTATCTTTTAAATATTTCTCATGCTTGATGCTTAAGGATTCACGGCTTTGTTTACTTTGCTTGAGGAGGCTGTCATATAGTGCTTGACACATACAGTACAGTTTCCAACTCCACTTCCTGTTCCTAACTGCATTAAGGAATGTCTTCTTTCAGATTACAACAAAGAGAATCAATTTCATAGTTGATGAACACAATGATGACTGCATCAAGGAGGATGGGTCAGATTCGAGTGTGCAAAACAGAGATCAAGAGAAGGATCGGAGCTGGTTGATCTCTTCTCTTCACCAAATTTTTAGCCGAAGGTGAGTTGATTACTCCTTTTCAGTTGATGTGTTACGTGTATCATTATATGCACCTTATTGATACCATTTAAGCCTCTGTTTTCTATCAGTTTGGCATACAGACGTGAAAAGCATCCTTGCCGTAGTTCTAACTTAGAAATAGAAATTGTTGCCTTTCTTTCACCTCGACTGTCTATTGAATGAATACTGTTGCTTGTTCAAAGCTATGCCACATAAGCATGTCATTTTTACAGGCGTGTCTTCTGTGCAGCTAAAACACTGATTATTGGCAAAATGTTGGATGTGGGTATGACTTCCATCTTTGTGGAGAGCAATGTCCTCTGCTTCATCCTTTACGTGGTTGTTGCCTTTGATGGTTTGCACGGATACATCATTTCTTCTTCTTCTTCTTCTTCTTCTTCTTCTTTTGAATAATAACTAGAATTTTATTAAAGCAAGAAACAAAAAACAAACAAGCAGCACCAAGCCGCTGAGATAGCGGCCTGGCTACATCCCAAGAAAGAGAAAATAACACCCCTTAAGTTTATCAATATTGGAAGCCCACTCATAATTAAAAGCTTCGCACTTTGGGAAATTTGCCTCCGCTGACTTGCTATCATTTCAGAAACATCTAGCATTTCTTTCTTCCCACACGGACCACCAAACAGCGAGCAAGGACATTCTCCTTAGCAATGTCCTTTCTTTACCAAAATTCACTCTGTGCCATGCTTTTGATAGATCGCCTGCTGATGATGGGAAAGAGTATCCTACAAAACATATTGTAGGAAAGCATGCTTGTATGGATAATCTTGCAAATAAATAAAGACAAATAAAAGCTTGTATATAGTAGATTGAAAAGTTGCTATAGTTTCAAATTTGTTAAAGGATATAGGTAGTGGCAACAGATTGAAATGTTAGTAGGATATGGGTGTCAGACTTAAAACACCGATTGTCATAAAAATGTTGGATGCAGTATCCATATTTGAAGCCTGCAGACATAGGTCTGAAGTTAGTAGGCTTGATACTAGGTGGAGTGTTAGAAGTGCCAGTACTAGAGATTATGATTGCTATTTCCATCTATAACATTACCCCTGATATGTTAGTAGTATACGGGCTTGTTATCTTGGATGGCTTGCTTGATTGCATCAGTTTGTCACTCCTGCCAACAGTTAATATTAAAATGTCTAATTAGCTGATATTTTTTCAGTCTACAAGGCTAAATTTAAGGCTTATGATGATCTCTACAACAGATTGGGGACAAGGGGAGGTGAGAAAGATGTCTTCAAACTTGGAAAAATGAGAGGAAGAGCAGGGACCTAGATCATGTTAGATGTATTAAGAGTGATGACCAAAGGGTACTAGTCAAGGACAATGAGATCACTAAAAAGTGGATAAGCTATTTTCAGAACTTGTTAAATGAAAATCATTCTTAAAGCATTAGGATAGAAGGACCCATAAACTCAAATGATGTTGAAGACCAAATATACTTTCATAGGATTAGGATATCTATAGTGAAAGAAGCTCTGAGAAAGATGAAAACAGAAAAGGCTGTCGAACCAATGGTATAGCAAGAAGCTTTAGAAGTGTATGGGAGATATTGGGTTATTTTAGTTGGCGATTGAGTTATTCTACAAGATACGGTATCGCACGCTTGGGATACAAATGGATGAAAAGTAGTGGTCAATATTTGCAATATCGGTATCGCGTTACGTATTGCACCTTTGGAATATAGATATGTATCGGTTATCGCATGGGATATATCATTTGTATCGGGTAATTTATTGCACTTTTTCGGAAACATGGGGAAACATAGGGAAAATGGTTGAATTTTTCAATGAAACTTTAAGGATTGTTAAAAAAGACCTTAACACACACTCTTAAATCATAACATCTCAAAAAAGAAGTGAACATAATGGGTTTTCTTTCTATAGGGTCCTAAGCTATGCGTTGTTTGACTGAACTAATGCAACTATATTAAAATTGAATGCATAACATTTAGAGTGTTATGTGATGATCATTTCATCAAATGCTCCTAAATACTTTGAAATTAGTCTTAATCGATAGCTGGTTGAAGGAAAATTTCGACAAAAAACATGGAGAACATGAAGAACCAATGGATATTGAAATCAAAGCTTCAACTCCATGATTTTTCATGCAAAATATAAAAGAACCAACGGATATTTAACCATTTGACACTAATTTAACATAATTTCAACGAAAAAAAGGGATCAAAAATTGAAAATGCTCACCGGATCGACCATGCAGGATATATCGGCACTACCTATGCGTTTCATATTGCACAGGTGGGATACAAGATATATCGGCCGATATTGTTGATATTTAAAACATTGTCTAAGGTACATATTTGTAAGTATAGAGGAGACATACAGAGCTACTCTAACAACTGTGGAATTGAAAAGAATGATTGAGCAAAACCTAAGGCATGAGATGGATGTATTAGAAAATTAGTTTGGTGTCATGCTAGGGAGGTCCACCACAGTACCATTAAAGCTATTTTCCTACTTAGACAGTTGGTGGAGAAATATAAGCAGAGGTGGAAGGATCTCCACATGGTCTTTATTCACTTAGAGAAAACTTATGATTAGGTTCCTTAGAAAGTTAATCTAGTGGGCATTAGGAAAGGAAGGAATTTCAAGAGGATATGATTAAGGATATATATGAGGAAGTAGCAACAAATGTGAGGACAAGTGAGTTCCCAATTACTCTAGGCTTGCACTAGGGGTTGGCATTGAGCCCATCCCTTTTTGCATTGGTTATAGACGAGTTAATGAGGCATTTGCAGGAAGAGATCCCATGATGTATGTTGTTTGCGGATAATATAATTTTGATTGACAAGACGAGAGAGGGCATAAAGACATCTAGATTTGTGGAGGGTAGCTTTAGAATATGAAGGATTTAAAATTAGTCGGACTAAAACAAATTAGATGGAGTCAATTTAGTAACAAGAGGAGTGGGGACGAGGAGCTAGTTAAGATTGCCGACTGAGAAGTTTCCTAAAATGACCACTTTGGATATCTTAGGTCGTTAATTCATGAGAGTGGAGAGATCGAGGAGAATGTTGCCCATAGGATTCAAGTGGGATGGAAATGGAGATGTGTCTTTGGAGTTTTATGTGATCGTCCTGTACCACTCAAACTGAATGGGAAATTTTACAGGATGACTATAAGACAACTCATGCTTTATGGAACAAAATGTTTGAGCAGTTAAAGAATAACATGTTCATAGGTTCAATGTAGCTGAAATGAGGATGTTGAGATGGATGAGTAGCAATACAAGGAAGGATAAGAATTAGAAATGAATGCATTGGAGGAAATTTAGGAATAACACCAATAGGTATTTAGATGAAGGGAAGTAGACTTAGATGGTTTGGTCATGTGCAACGGAGACCTAGAACTTCGCGATTAGGAGTAAGTTGGTACAAGTTGAACACTCTAAAAGGGCAAGGGGAAGGCCTAGAAGGACGTGGGTGAAGGTGGTAAGAAAAAACTTGATGACCTACTATGGCCTAAATTATGGCCCTTGATAGAGTGGAATGGCGGAAAAGGATAGATGTACCAGCCCCAATTAGTTGGGATTAGGCTTAGATGATGATGATGATCATCATCATCATGTTGTAGTTCTTTGGACTGATAACAACTAAGCATTGTAACATTTGTTTATGCAACTTGTTTCATAGGGTGCTCTTTCAGCTATCCTTTAGGTTTTGGCATTTTAATTGTTTTGTTTGTTATGAAGGTACTCTATCTTCGTGGGAATTATTACATCATACTAATAATACAAGTTATTCCATATGCTTAGTATGATGTTGAAGCACTAGTAATCTCATCACATTGATTTTTTATTTATCATTATCATCATTATTATTTTTGCATATTTTCTTGCATTTATTGGTCAAACTCTATTTGGAACTGATGTCTTGCTCCAAACACCATTCTTAAGTAAAACCGCCTATAAATCATTCAATCAAACTAGGATGAGAATTCACACTGAAGGGGTTTTATTATTATTATTATTTTTTTTATGAAAGATAAGCACTTTATTAAAAGAGACAACAAAGCTGCCCAAAAAGACCAAAAAGACTGCAGGACACGACTGAAACCAGACAAAAAAGAAAAAAGGAAAACCAAGAAACAAATAGAGAAAATCGAACAAAGGAGAAAGTGGGAGGAAAAGAGATACAATAGCCAAAGCCTTGGTCGCATTAAAAAAAAAAAAAGAAAAAAAAAGAAGAAAACGAGTAGCCTCATGGCGCCCAATCCCTGAACAAGATCAACACTTTAGAGAAAATAGCCGCCGAAGAAAGGCTCTGATTTCTAAAGACCCTGTCGTTCCTCTTAGCCCATACTACCCACAGGACCACTAGCATAATACAACGCCATTTCCTCTTGCCAAGCACTCCACCAGAATCCGCATGCCAAGAACAAAAGAGCTAGTCGAGGGACGATGGCATGACCTTGCTCACACCTGCTAGGTGAAGGATACTCCACCAAATGTCAGAAGTGTAGGGACAGTGGACAAGGAGATGATCAACAGATTCTTCATCCTTCAGGCATAAAAGACGCGCGTTGGGCAACACCATTCCTCTTCTTCTAAGGTTGTCCGTTGTCCACCATGAGAATTCTATTCCTTTTTGCAAGCTAGCCGAACACAACTGCTTTAGGAGGGATTCCATAGGACTAGATCGCCTCGGTGTGGCAACAGGTAGAGGGATTGACTGAAGATGACATTTGATTATAGAAAGACTTGATGGAGAGAATTCCGAAGCTAGAAAGCTTCCAAGCCATGGAATCTTGAATTAAGGGATCAGGAAGGAAGTCCTGCAAAAGAGAGAGCAGCGATGTAAGATCACTGATCTCCTCATCATTGAAATTCCTTCTGAATGGAGGAATCCAAACTCCTCCAAACCCGTTATGGTAGAAGCAATCCTTCACAACAATATCCTGATAAGGACATAACACAAAGTTTGACCACACTACTGGTCTAACCAAAACCTGATTCTGTTTCTGTCTCCAAGGTTGAACTGGACATTGAAACGAAAGAATGGGGAGACGCTGACATTTTTTTCCCATAGGGAGGAGGATTTGTACATTGCTGAATCTTTCGTCCACCACCCCAAAGGGGTAGTACCATATTTAGCAGCTATGATTTTCCTGCAAAGGCTATTTGATTCAACTCCAAATCTCTAGATCCATTTCCCAAGGAGTGCCTTGTTAATGATCTCAAGATTTTTTTTATTCCCGCACCCCCTTCGCAATAAGGAGTACACACCTCCTTCCACTATAGCAGGGGAAACGTGAAGGATTTGTTGCATCCTTGCCACTGAAATTTCCTACACAAGGAAACAATTTTAGAGATAATCGATTTGGGACAATGGAAGAGGGCCAAATAGTAGATGGGCATGTTGGAGAGGGAGGCCTTGATTAGATTTATCCTGCCCCCAAGAGACAACACATTCAACATCCAAGACGAGAGTTTTCTTTCCATCCTTTCCAAAATGTTGTCCCAAAGGCAAAGAGGAGGTTTGCCCATGCACAAAGGGTGGCCCAAGTAGAGTGTTGAAAGGTTTCCTACCTTGCATCTAAAGGAATTAGTAAACGGAGAACAAACCTCGGAGGGGAGATTGATTCCAAAAAGTTCCAATTTAGACATGTTAACCTTTAAGCCTGAAACCACTTGGAACCAGCAGATTGTCATACTAAGGAAGGTGACCATGACCTCATCTGCATCACAGAAAAGCAATGTATCATCATCGAATTGTAGATGATTGATACAGGGAGTAAAATTTCTGATCGAGAAGCCTCTAAACAGCCCCACCGCCTGACCCTTGGATAGCATACGGCTGAGGGCTTCAGTAACCAGCACAAACAGAAAAGGAGAGAGGGGGTCCCCTTGCCGAATGCCTCTGGAAGCTTTAAAGTATCTGAAGGGGGATCCATTAATGAGGAACGAGACTTTAGCAGAAGATATATAGATTCTCATCCAAGCCATCCAAGTGTAACCAAATCCCATTCTTTGGAGCATATAATCCAGGAAAGACTAGTCTACGTGGTCATAGGCTTTCTGCAGATCAAGCTTACAGAGAATGCCCGATCTCTTATCCCTGGCAAAAGAGTCAATGCATTCATTAGCAATGAGAACTGAGTTAAGGATCCGCCTACCCTCTACGGAAGCGAACTGGAAAGGAGAAACGATACTGGATAGCTTTGTCACTTTCCAAGTCCCAGATTGCTGCTTTCATTCTTTGAGGTCCACCGGTTTCTCGAGCTGCATAACTTCCTCTTTCGAGATGCTTTGGAATTCCAGCTCATCAATACTAGGGCGGAACACATTCTCTGCAGTCAGCAAATTAGTATAGAAATCAATAATGGAGTTACAGATTACAAATTTATTTGTAACCAAGTGGTTATCAATCTCGATAGATGTGATAGAGTTGATATGGGATCGGGCATTAGCATAATCATGGAAATATTTTGTATTAAGATCTCTCCTTAAGCCACAACGCCCGAGATCACTGTCTCCATTTAATCTCTTCTTCTTTCAGTCTTACACAATAATCAACCGTGAGTTGGAGTCTTAGAGATTGTTCTTCTTCAGATAGGAGATCAATCTCCTTAACATCTAGCTCTTGAATGGTGCCGAGTAAGGAAGCGCTTTTGGCCTCTCTGGATCCATAGAATTCCTTATGCCTAGCTTTGAGCTTAGTTTTCATCTGGAGCTTTTTATAAGGGATAAAGCCTAGCCTACCTTTAGGAAAGCAAGAGCTCCAACAATCCAAAATCAAATCCTTGAAGCCTTCAACTTTGAGCCATGCTAACTCGAACCAACTTGAGCCTGAAAGGTTTCGGCCCCCAATTCAATTCATCAGTTTCCAGCGGGATGGGGCAGTGATCAGAAATCGGTCTAGGGAGCCCCCTTTGCTGGGCAAAAGAGAAGTGACTTATCAGTCATAAGAGGGGAGGAATTTGTCGGGGGACATTGAAGGGGTGGATCTACCATTCGACTACGTGTATTTGACATCCCCCATCGGTAGATCCACCATCCCATGGTTACCCACACAATCGGAAAAGCTTCTCCTTAAGTGGGAGATACCAGATCCATTAGATCTCTTATAGGAAAAACGGGTAACATTAAAGTCCTCTCTTACCAACCACGGAAGGTTCCATCTAGAGCTCATAGCCTTGACCTCAAGCCAAAAGTTAGCCCGCTGAGAGCTTTTGGACGGACCATAAACACCAGAGAACGCCCAGCGAAAACCTGAGCTATTTTCTCTAAAGACAACATTGATAGAGAAAAGGCCAATCCAATTCTCTTCCACAACCCACACCGAAGTATCCCACAAAAGAAGGATTCCACCCACTGATCCAATGGAATCGTGAGTGAGTCAGTCCCTTCCCTTATGGCGCCACAGAGAGTTAACTATTCCCCTATTCATCGCTTGAATCTTTGTTTCCTGCAAAACAATAATCTTTTCCTTGAATGAATGCACATATCTCGCACCTGGGATCTTTTCTGGGGGCATCCCAGCCCTTTAAAATTCCATGAGAGGACCTTCATTGGGTCACCTTAGCTGCCCCTCTTCCCTTTCTATTCCAATGCGGAATAGCTTCCAAAAGCCCAATCTGGGTCACTTCTAAATTATTTAACTCCCTATTGGGCTGAGCGTGGCCTGATGGTCCGACAATGGGAATGCCATCTACTGTAATTCTTAGGCCTCGCTCCACCACCAACTTGAAAAGCGCTATATAATCTTCGTCCGTATCCCCGAATCCCCGAACACAAACCCCAGGAGACGACATACTGAAGGGTTTTGTCCATGCTCTCAACTCAAAATAGGAATTATGCAGGATTTTTGGTAGAAACCAACCTTAGAGCTTTGAATGTTTTTACGGATCCCTCATTTTGCCAGCTGTCCATACTTGCCAAGGACTGGACACCGAACATCAGTTCGTATGCAACGTGCTGCAATCTTATATAATTATCTCAATCTCTTGTAGGGTTTGTAGGATTTTCATTTGACCTCACAAACTATTTCCATTCAGTTGATCCCACAAAATGTATACTAGACTAGTGAGAAAAGTTCAGCTGAATAATTCTCTTTATGTTCTAGGTTGCCATGCTTAGTATCATGAAGCCGGAGCTAGTGCAAATATTAGTTTGCGGATGGAAAGCAGCAGTTCTAAAAATGTTAGGATGCCTAGGAAGCTTCTATATAAAATAATGTAATGAATTCGAAATATATAATTATCTGTAATTGAATATTTTAAACTTATTGTGGGTACAATTGGTTGCACCAAATATCATGATATTTCATGATTAATCAGTCTAATTTGGTGCAAAATATCATGAAATTTCATGATATTTGGTGCAAGGAGACGCATCCTTAATGATAGTTTTTATTAGATATTTAGAATATCTTGATTAGGAATGACAAAAGCTACAAATTCTGGGAAATTGATTGAGGTAGAGATGGTTACAGTCAATGCATAGTAGTGGTAATTGGTGACTTGGTGTTAAGAGCATAAGAGGTGGGTGAGGAGTGGGACTCCCGATCAGTGAGGAGTGAGGCCGGTGAGGAGTGAGATCCCAGTAAATAACCTTCTGGTGTCATGATATGGGCCACCTATCATATAATTCCTCTCTAGAAATCGTCCTTTAAACAACATTTCCAAACCATAACTGCTTACTAGCAGTTGTTTCTACACATGTTAATGTCTGTACATGCCACGTACAAGCACCCACATGTGCTCATGTGTTTGATATCCAGGCCATTCATCAGTGAGGCCCCACAGAATGCTTAATAGCCCAAAATTTCTGGGTCCCTGCACCAGGTTGACTGCATGAATACACTGAGAATGGGGCACTTAGAAAAAGGATGACAAATGATCCACATCAAAAGTACATATTCCACCATATGAGTAAAAATGTCTTATTTTCAAACCAGGGGACATTCAGCAAACTGCCTACCTGATGAACACCTGGATCGGAACCCGACCAGATTTGGGTTTGTTACGTCAAGTATGGTACCCAGACCTGGACTTGAATTGAACCTCCTTTTGCAGGTCTGGGTGCATGGGTACACCGACACCTGACCTGAACCTGACTTGTTGACTGCTTTACCTGTGTGGGACCTTTTTTGTTTTCTTTTGACATGATAAGCTACAAAATCTATGAGCTTGATGATGATGATGCATAATTGCTTGTAAGATCTTTCAGCGGCATGCAATTCACAACTGTGTCTTGTCATTGGTTGCTGCAACAAGATGACCACTTTCATACGGACCAACAGTCATTGTTTCTGTCTTGTTGGAGTTCATCAATCACCTCTTCAATGAGACTTGGGCCCAATAGATTCCCAGCCATCCCTGATGACTACCCCTATCTTGGGTGGCTACATATCACCTTTTTTTTTTTTTTTTTTGGAATGGCGACAATGATTGGCTAGCAAAATTGTCCCATATTACTTTGGCTAGCTCCATATTACCCCATGAGCTACCATCAAAATTAAGCTTCTAGAAACCTATAGGAGCAAAACCCTAGCCTAGTTGGTTTTGACACTCTACCTCCATGGTCTTCATTGACCTCCATCCACCCTTCTCATAAATCAGCATATCTAAACACCCGTGATTTTTGTGCGTGCTAACGGTTGAGATAATCCTCTCGTGGACCCTCTCAACAACACTCCAAAGCTTTTTCTTATTTTGGAAGGCACAACTTGGGCTCCTTCTAAATTGACAACAATGCTACGGGGAGCATCAAACTCCAAATATTTCCTTCCCTTCAGAGATCCGAAGTCATGGTTCCATGGTTTCATGCCTCCAACAAACTAGCAACCAATTTAAAGAATTGATTGGCCATTCTAAATTTTTTTAGGAAATGCGACAACACCTTGAGTGTAAATGGGCAAATAAATTACTCATAAGCTTATTTAGTCTCTTCTAAACACAGATAGGAACCATTGGCAATATTTTTGTCTATTGTTGAGTATGATTGATGGTTAAGATCTTAGCTAACCCAACCAACCTGCTAAAAGCTAATGGTTTGCCTAGTGTTGTGCATATTGATATCACACATGGCAATCGTATCTTTAAGAACGGGAAATATTGTAGATATCAAATAATTTCACAGCCCAAGGTATTCCATAACGGTAGGCCGTAACGGTCACCACTGTCACCATTATGATATGTGGGCTGTAACAGCCATTACGGCCTTCTTTACTTTTTGAAAAAGGCTGTTTTGTCCCTATTATGGGACCACTATGGGACCATTATGGGCCATTTTTTCTGTAACAGCCATTACGGCCATTTCGGCCGCATAATGCGGCCGTTACCTTACCCTTTTTTAATACCATGTCACAGCCTTTGGGAAACTTAGGGGAAATTTTATGAAAAATTGTAGGATTTTTTAGTGTAACTTCAGGAGATGTCAAAAGACTTGATTACACACATTTCATAATGGGTGTCCTTTTTTCTTAAGAGGACAAAACTATGCGTTTTCGGCCATAAATTATGCAATTATACCTAAAATGAGTTCATATTATTTAGATGTCATACAGTATGAGCAATATAATACTCAATACAACAAAAACTAAACAGAACAAAAAAAAAATTAACTTGATCTCAAATCCACGTGGACTAATGAGGCTGCTCAAAGTCGTCTCTAGTCCCATTGTGGCAGCCATAATATTGTTGCTCCAAGTCCACGCTGCAATATTGTGCCCAACTCATGAGGTTGTGGCCTTGTACTCTTGAACATATCAATGGTACTCATCCTTAAAATGTGCACCTGCATGCCTATCAATGGATACCAAGCAGTCATGTAGTTGTCATTGTCTCTCTCAATTGCACAGGTTTCAGCTATGGCTGTGGCTGTAACTGTGGTTGGACACCTCCATACCCATATTTGCATCCTTGATACACCTGTTCATAGACATACCCTTGTCCTTTTCTTTACGCTAATGCATGACTGTAGCCATAGTCATAGTCATAGCCAGTTACTCTGAAGAGGAGAGTTCCATGAGCATGTTCGCCAATGCGGCTACAGCACTGGTCGACTATGAATCTATGATCCCTTTTTGGGGCCAAACCTATAAAACCTACTGAAGTCCCTCTTTTGAATCTGAAAATTCAGAAGCACTGTGAATAGAGCAGCCCTTTGGGAGACCTTAGCTATAACTGGGAATGAAGTAAATCTGTCAAATGGAACTATTCTTCTTCTAACATTTTGATATACATTTAAGATTCATAGTTTATTGAGTAAGATTTTCAGCAATAAGACATTTTGTGCAATTGTTCAAATCAGCATCCCAATCTTAGACGAACTCTTTTTGATTGTCATTATTCCTTGGTAGTTGTCCCAACTTTGTGCAAGCTATGATTACAATATATTTTCTAATATTTTCAGTTTCAGCGGTGCTATGCAGTGCTTAAGTGGTTGATTCATGAGAGCCTGCTGATAGGATTCAGTTGTGAGTGTTAGGTGAGTGAGTTTCAGTACTGCACCAAGGTCGTATATGGGCAGAGTTATCCTTTTAGCTTGTGTGACTACAAAGTCATGAAACTAAAAACCTTCATAAGTGTTCATTCTCCATTCAGCTTCATTCCTTTTCTATAGAGCTTTTTTATTTTATTTTATTTTATTTTTTTTAAGTTAGACATGCAATGCACCCACCCTGTTAGCTGGGCAACGGACCCACTTGGTTAGTCACACAGTGCACCCACCCACCAGCGTGGTTAGTTTGTCTCCTTACTACTCGAACCTGAGACCTGCTGTTGAAACGCCTAGGCGTCTTCGTTTGATTTCTATAGAGCTACCTAGTGGTAATGACACTCAAATTGGTCTTGCAGTTTACTTCATGCATCTTGCATTTTGTTGCCTGCTTGTACCAGACACTGGATTGTGGCTCCCGGTAAGATATAGAAGCAGAAATATATCGGTTCTATTCATATGGTTTCCTTCATTAACATTCACTCCTTGAAACTCATTGGAACAATAACAATGACCTTGAAGCAGTAGGATTCATCTTTTGTCATTCTTTTAAGAATGATCTTGTTTGTTCTGCCTACACTGTAATTGATGTTAGCCTTAGTCACTGTTTTGCTATTGTTGCCTGAAAGGATAGTTATTTTAATTGCATGGAAAAGCAGAACATTCTGCTGCTAGTGCTAAATCTTTATGCTGAGTATGAGTGTACGACAACATCTTGCAGTGCTGGAAACTTTCTTGTATTTATGAAAAAAAAAAAAAAGCAGAAATTTCTGTTGCTGCTGTTGTAAGATCTACTCCGGCCATAATATTTGTCTCGCCTTAGTGAGTGCTTGTTTGAATGGAAGCAACAGTTTTTCTCTGCTAGGATAGTGCATGGAAAACCTATTGCTTCTGGCATCATTTATACACAAGAGGCTGCAAGTTAACATGAAATGATTCCATTCAGGCCATCTAGATTTCATTTGGACTTCAGGAGCTTTTATGTTGCTTAAAATGTTTGACATTTGTCATAGTCTCTCTCTTGTTTTGATTTTATTTTATGAAAGCTTTGTTGTTCTTATTGATGCTGTCATAGCTTTGCAGATACCTTCTAAGAAGAAGTGCACTAGAATTGTTTATGGTCGATCGGTCAAACTTCTTCTTTGATTTCGGGGTATAATCCGTGTGAAATATGCACTTGTTTCTAATTTTTTTTTTTCAATTTATTGACAGAAACCATGTTAACATGGCATCCATCCTTATAATTACCTTGTATAATATTCAACATTTAGCATTTTGGTGGTTTTTGCTCCAGAGTACTGAAGGTCGCAAAAATGCCTATCGAGCTATTGTTCAAGTGCGGCCTCCTCATTTAAACAATATCTATCTAGCAACTCAGGTCAATATTTTGCGATGCTTGAACTCTAGATGTTTTAGATCTTAAAGCATTATATCCTTATATACATTTTCACGTAATTATTTGTTTGGCTTAGAGACCTGAGCAACTTCTTAAAAGGACTCAGCTTATGGAGCGTTGGGCTAGGTGGGAGGTAAGCAAGACTTAATTAATTGAAGACTGTGACTTCCAAATAGCATGACTTAAAGCTCTACCTTGCCATGTTCGACAATTAAACATTTTTAAACCAAGAACAGCTCAGTAAATTACATTTTCCTGCAGATTAGCAATTTTGAATATCTAATGCAGCTTAATACCCTTGCTGGACGTAGTTACAATGACATCACCCAGGTGCATTTACGGAAGAGTTGTTTCTGATTGTTGTTTTACCAAGACACTTTTTTATTTTTTTTTCCTTTCTTCCCCTAAGAGTCTATGTTCTCTGCAGTATCCTGTTTTTCCGTGGATTCTCGCGGATTACAGTTCAAAAAACTTGGATCTTGCAGCTCCCACTTCATATAGAGATCTTTCCAAGGTTGCTTCAATTTTTTTTTTTTAATTTTTTTTTTTTTATTCTCTTCCCTCTCTTGGTTTCTGCAAAGTTGCAACGCTCCTGGTGGTTTCCTTACCCAAAATTCTTATATGGCTGCAGCCCATCGGTGCATTAAATTCTGAAAGGCTAGAAAAGTTCCAAGAGAGATACTCAAGCTTCGATGATCCAATCATCCCAAAGTTCCATTATGGTTCACATTACTCAAGCGCTGGAACAGTAAGCGAGTTCAGTTGTTGATTATTTTTTCACCCTCTTGGTATTGTTCTTACATTATTCTTCTACTGTACTACTCTTTTATCAACAATAATAATAAAAAGTCATCACTTTCTAGTTGATATAACTCTCCCCAAGTTATGTTTTGGTTTTTTACTTTTAGTCATAGTTGTGATGACTCCAGATATTATTTGCTTGTGTGATCAGGCATGTTCCACAGTTTCACAAAATAACAATCTTCAACATTCTTGTGTTTGATTGTCCAGTCACTCAATGCATGATCATAGTAAGAAGTGAATCTAGAATAAAATATTTAAGAAGTCCAATGAACTTAACAAATGGAAATGAGGAATTAGTTAGGATTGATGACCAAGAAGTTTCCTGTTTCTTGGGTTGATAATTCATGAGATTTGAAAAGATTAGGAGGATGTTGTCCATAGAATTCAATTAGGTGGAAGAAATGCAGACGTGCCTCTGGAGTTTTATGTGATCATAGCATACTAAAACCAAAAGGGAATTTTATAGGATAGTTATAAAGACCAGCCATGCTTTATAGGACAAAATGTTGGGCAGTCAAGAAATAACATGTTCATAGGATGAGTATAAGCTAAAATGATGATGTTGATAGGTAATTATAGAGAGTTGGTAGGGTATTGTATTTATGGGTTTTTTGGGTGTGTGCATGTGCATAATGCTCGGTCCCCCCCCCCCCCCCCCCCCCCCCCCCCCCAAAACTTGGTAGCAAAGCACCTTTTGAGTTGATCGGAGCTACAGGGACTTATTGACTGTCAGTAACCATATAGCTGACATTAGCACTGTACAATCCGTATGGACTGTTTTCGATTGGGAAGAACATGATTTGAAGCGTCTCGATTTTAGAAGATTTTTGGAACTCATCTGAGGTATGTTTGGCCATTTTTCTCATATGATAGAAAAGCTCCTAATCTTCATTCTTCTGCAATTATACTCAAATCGGTGGAGATTTCTTAGAATTTTCTTCACATGATGGGTTGGTTTTACCCTATTTAACAATCCAAGGTGTTGTTTTTCATTAAGGGGGAGATTTGAATGAGTTCTGAGGCTTAAGGTGGTCCAATTGGGCCCTTTTGGGGACCTAGGGGTTCAGGGACGCACACCGGAATTTCCAGTGTATGTTTAGGTGGGTGTTTTTGGTGTGTGAGATGTTCTCACACTTGATTCATCGCTACTTTTGATTCTTAGCATGGTTTTTCAGTTTTAGGACCGTTTTTTGGACCCCGGTCCCTTATCTAGAACTTAGTTTTGCATGAATCTATGACTCTTATATAGTGTGTGCCTCCTTTGAGTTGTTTGTTGCTTGAGTTTCTTCTTTGTGGATCCTTATGGAGGACAATCTCCTTTGGATCTGTTGTGGGATATTCAAAATAATATCCCTTATTGATTACTACAACAAATTTGAATGATAAAAATTATCTACAATGGAACCAATCCTTGAAGTTGTTTTTAGGGGGCAAAGATAAATTTTCCTACATATTGGATGAACCTCCAGATCCATTAGATGGGAATTTCAAGACCTAGACTAAAGAGAACTGCCAAGCCATGGCTTCGCTACTTAATAGTATGGACTCCATTGTGAGCAATTCTATTATGTTCCTGGCCTTGGCCAAAAGAATCTGGGACACACTCCATGATATGTATTTAGAGACATGAAATATATCTAGAGCTTTTAAGTTGATCTTTGAGATTGGTAAGTTTCAACAAGATTCAAGATTCCAGAAGGGGTATTTTTTAGCTCTTCAGGCTATGTGGGATGAACTAGATCTCTATAAGTCCCTTCCCTCTTATTGTACAAGGGATTATGATCATGCATGGAAGCAATGTGAAGACACTCGGAACATGCATTTCTCTTGAGCAAGTCTATTATGGCCTTAGCCAAAAGAATCTGGGACACACTGCATGATATGTGTTCAGAGGCACGGAATATATCTAGAGCTTTTAAGTTGATCTTTGATATTGGTAAGTTTCGACAAGATTCAAGATTCCTGGAGTATTTTTCAGCTCTTCGGGGTATGTGGGATGAGCTTGATCTCTATAAGTCCCTTCCCTCCTATTGTACAAGGGATTATGATCATGCATGGAAGCAATGTGAAGACACTCGAAGCATGCATTTCTCTCTGGCCTCAACTCTGAGTATCATGGTGTTTGAGAACAGATTATAGTTATAGATCCACTTCCTTCTCTGACTGCCTCATCCACCTCTACGTTTGTCCCTCCTGATCGGTATGCATATGCAGTTGGATATCGTCCCTCTTTTAGCCATGGATTTAGAGCTCCTACATGGGGTACACAGGGACATGGTAATGATTCTAAACCAGTAATCAAGATAGGTGAAAGCGAGCGTGGTGGTCACAGCAGTCGTGGTCACAATGGATGAGGACTTGGTTGTGATGGATCCCGCACTTGCATACATTGTGGGGGTACAAATCACACAGACAATTAATGCTGGGACCTCATTAGACGTCCTTGTGGGCTGGTGCATCCTTGGCTAGTAATTCCTCAGGTGTTTTTGAGAAGTCTCCAAAGATGATTTCTCTTGAGAAGCTTCTTCAAGTGACTCTATTCTCTTATTGTGTGAGGCCTATAAGGCCTTGATGAGACTGCATGTTTGTGATGCTCCTAATACGTCTAGAGCCGTTGCAGCCCCGTCAGGTACTACCCTCCACGTGTCTTCCTCTTCTTCTTGTTGGGTCATTGACTCTGGAGCCACATCGCATATGACTAGTAAGACCCATTTGTTTAGCTCTTATTTTCCTTGAAGTTAGTCTCACTTTGTCACTATTGCAGATGGAAACCAAACACCAATATTCTGGATCTAATTCCATCCATTTCTATTCCACCATGCAAGTCTATTTCCTTAATAATGCACCTATAATGGCATCCAATGCTTTGTCCTTATAGATCAAGAGTCTATGTCCAAATGACATTGTCGCCTAGACATCAACATTTGTAAGGTTAAAAGTTTTATTTCCTTCAATATTTGTAACTAAACCCCTATCTTGTGAGCCTTGTGAGTTCTCCAAACATCATCAAGCCGTTTGAACTTGTTCATTCTGATGTTTGGTCACTCAATTTTGATAGGCCTCAATTTTAATGTCCTATCAAAATTCTACAGTCTGATAACAGGGACGAGTGTATGTTGAATGTCTTTTTGTCCTTTTTGCTAGATCATGGTATATCTTCTTGTACTTCATGTTCATGAATCACTCAACAGAATGGTGTGGTTGTGCAAAAGAATTGTCATCTTTTAGAAGTAACACATGCCCTCTTACTTGGTACAAATCTTCCTAAATAATTTTGGGATGATGCGTTGCTTACTATACCTTTCTTATTAATTGGATACCGTCCCTAATATTGTCACATAAATCCTCTTTTAAAATTTTGCATTCGCTCGATAAACCTTTTCCCTTACCTCCAAAAGTCTTTAAATGTGTGTGCTTTATTCAAGTCCTTGATGGTAGCAATGACAAATTAAGTCCTCAAGCTATTAAATGCATCTTCTTAAGGTACTCTCGATCTTAAAAGGGGTATAAATGTTATAACTCTCTGACCTATAAGATATATGTCTCAACAGATGTGACTTTCTTTGAAGAGATTCCTTATTTTTTTGTTGAATGAAAATTGCTTCAGAGCCTCTTATTTGTCAGGAGATCTTAACTCTATACCCTTTCTTGTCTCTTGTCTTGATGATCCTCCTACATCACCTATCTCCTCCAAGTCCATTCTGGTGTATCATCGACAGACTAAATCCTTCACCGCTCAGCTCCCTATCATCACATCCACTTCAAATGGTGGCTCAAGTAGTATCTCTCACCCTCATAATAATCTTCCCATTGCCTTGAGAAAATCTTGTCGGTCCTGTACGAAACATCCCATTGGTAGTTTTGTTTCCTATCAACATCTTTCACCCTTCTAGTGTTGTGCAGCTTCCCTATCCTCATCGGTTGTTCCTCGTACCTTGAAGGAAGCCATGAGCAGCCATAACTGGACTTAGGCTATGATAGAAGAAATGCAAATTCTTGAGAGGAACAATACCTGGGAGTTAGTTCCTCCACTTGAGGGTAAACAGGGTTGTTGGATGCTGATGGGTTTGTACCATCAAGTACCTTCCAAATGGTTTAGTTGACTGTTGTAAGGCATGGTTGGTTGCCAACGGTTATACTCAAACCTATGGCATGGGTTACTTTGACTCGTTCTCTCCTGTGGCCAAACTCAATTTTGTTCGATTGGTGAAGAATGTTTTCTCCAATTGGATGTGAAGAATGTTTTCTTGCAAGATGACCTCACCAAGGATATTTATATACATCAGCCCCCGGGCTTTTCCCTATCAAATACTTCGCTTGTAACTTGATTAAAGAAGTCCACTTATGGCCTCAAACAATCTCCACGGGCCTAGTTTGATAAATTTAGTCATGCTTTCCTTGAGTTTGGATTTGTTCAAAGCCACAAGGATCACTCTTTTTTTATTTGTCGGCGGCCCACAGGGATTATGGTGCTCATTGTCTATGTTGATGACATTGTGTTATTCGGCAGTGATATTGAATGTATGGTTGTCATTAAGTCATCTCTCAAGTCTCGGTTTGAGATCAAAGACCTTGGAATTTTTTAGTGTTTCTTAGGAATTGAAGTTGCTTGATCAAAGACCGGATTTGTGCTCACTTAGAGGAAATATGCGCTTGATCTTCTCTCCAAGACTAAGATACTTGGATGCAAGCTTGCTGCTACGCCTATGGACTACCCAGAAAATCACTCTTGATGATGGTGAACTCCTCTTAGATCTTGGAATGTATCACCAGTTTGTTTGTTAACTTATCTATTTAACTATTACTCGGCCAAACCTATTGTATGTTGTGGGCATTGTTATTCAATTCACGCACGCTCCTCGTACAACACATCTAATTGCGGTTGTATCGTATCCTTCGGTATCTCAAATCTACTCCAGGCAAAGGTTTACTATTGCAACCGCATAGTCTTTTCAATCTTCTTAGTTACTCCGATGCTGATTGTGCTATCGGTTTGCATGATAGGCGATCTACATCAGGGTATTGTATAGTTTCTTAGTGGAAATCTTGCCACTTGCAAAAGAAAGAAGCAGTCCGTTGTAGCACAGTCTTTTGCCTTAGCTGAGTATCGGGTAATGGCCCATGCAACATGTGAACTAGTTTTGGCATCGCACCTTTCTCTAGGAACTTGGCTATTCTCCTTCAAGTCCCATTCCATTGCATTGTGACAATTGAGTTGGCATTCACGTCGCCAGCAATCCGACATTTCATGAGCGCACAAAGCACATTGAGGTTGATTGTCATTTTATTCGAGAGAGTCACTAAGAAGGAAATTGTAACCCCTTTTGCTATGGCAAGTAGTTAGCCGATGTTTTCTCTAAATCTCTCAATCGGGATGTTCTTCATCGTATCATCGGCAAGTTGAGCATGATCAATATCTATGCTCCAACTTGAGGGGCTATATAGAGAGTTGGTAGAGTGTTTGATATATGGGTTTTTTGAGTGTGTGCATGTGCACAATACTCAGTTCTCTCGACGAGTATGTACTTGTGCTATAATATTATAATAAAAGAGTGTGTTAAGGTTTTGGGACCTAACGCACACGAGACTCTCTCTCTCTCTCTCTCTCTCTCTCTCTCAAGATCATCAAGTCTCAACTATAATAAGATGAGGGAAAGTAAACTTAGATGGTTCAGTCACGTACAGTGGAGGCAAAGAACTATGTCGATTAAGAGGGAGTTGGTACAAGTTGAAGGCTCTAAAAGGGCAAGGGAAATGCCCAAAAGGATGTGGGTAGAGGTGGTAGGAGAAGACTTAATGACCTATAATCCAACTGAAGTTATGGCCCTTGATAGAGTGGAATGGCAGAACATGATTCATGTAGCCAACCCCAATTAATTGGGATAAGGTTTTGATGATGATGAAGGAACTTCTTGTGGCCATAATTTCTGATTATGGATTTGCTCTATTTTATCTGATTTGTTTGCCCACAATGCATATAAATGCAACCTTTTATCTGAACTCTTACTTGGTCTTAACAATTAGATAATACCAGCCTACTTCATTCAAGACTCACAATGTCCCTTATATTCACCAATATTTTCAGTATCGGTAGCGACAGATGTATGCCGCACCCATGGGATAGGGAAACATGTCGAGTATCACAAGGGAAATATTGGATGTAGCACATAATGTTTCGCTGTAATTGGGAAACATTGGGAAATTGGTCAAACTTTTTAATGAAATAGGGGATGTTAAAAGAGACATTATTACACACTTAGAAATCAAAAGATCACAAAACAAAATTGTATACAATAAATTTTCTTTGTATAAAGTCCTGAACTATGCGCTGTCTAATACAAGTGATGCAATTATATTCAAAATCAATTTATATCATTTATAAATCTAAGAACGCTTGTATGAAAACACAAGTAATATATTCAAAAGCTAAAGAAAAAGTTAAATATACCTGTGTATGTACATGTGCGGCTATGGCTCAGACCCATATAGAGTTGCACGATGGCTCAAAGTCATCATCTCCATCTTGACAGGGTTGCCTATAGTAGTACTCCTCCAAGAATCGACAATATTGTGCCCAAGTCATAGTAGAATTATACCAAAGAAAAATTATCGTGCTTATACTCTCTGAATTGGATTTGTATGCCTCTCCGTCAATACTGCGTAGTTTTCTCCATCTGTGGTTGATATAGATCTAGAGTTGGATACGAGGTGAGTATATATGAAGCTCTTGAATACATTTGCTACCTATAGCCATCATATCTTGTATATCCCTCGTTGTACACAAAAGCATACACCTGCCCATAGTCGAATAATCTTCCTATATTGTAACTGCTTGAGTTGCTCATCACATATCTATACGGTACATAACTATAAGATCGGTAATGATACTATGGCACAAAATTAGAGCAACCCTTCTCACTACCAACATCCTTAAACCTCATGCTCCATGCTAAAGAGTCTACATTGCTACTCTGGTGCTTTTTACGACAATTGTAAACCTTATTATGAATAATACAAGGACGAGGATGAGAACCATTGTCTGTCCTGGGTAGCATATGCTCAAAATCCATCTCCCTAGTGAATGGGCTAAGAGACCTTTGAGTCTAACTCTAACTTGAAGGCTGGGTGATGAGGACATCCGAGCACCATACTAGAGGTGTAGGGCTGAGCCAGTCTCCTTATGGCTAGATGACTATTACATGAGGCCCACTTGGCCCAACTGACATTCTTAGCCACGTTGAAGACCCCACGAGCATGTTCGTGCATCTTTGAGGACCCACACTGGGAAGTTGCATGTGGGGCTGCATATAGGAGCTTGATGGACACATCGGACCATTGGATCGAGTGGACACAATCATTGGACCGTTGAATCATCATTATCAGACATCTTGATTGTGGACCCAATGGGCCACAAAATAGTTTAGTTATTTAGTTTGTTTATATTTTTCGTTAATTTTGGTATATCTCATATTTGTGTTGAGATTAGGGAGTGAGGAATAACTTTTAATTCATTAAGTGTCTTTATGTTGATAATTTTATCTGAAGGCGCCTTTTTGTAAAAGGCCTTTTCTGAGACTATAAAGGGTTGGACATCCCCACCCTATTGTCCACCTCCTCCATGTCCTCAAGGCCGCTCGCTAGCTGCACTAGCTACTCCCTAAACTTCCTCTCATGTTTAGCATGGCATCTCTAATCTTCACCTCTTCCCCTAATACTTTCTTCATCTTTGCCCTCACCTCCTTCAGAATCCTTGGCCAATTGACGACATTCCGATACCCCTCCACCAAGTGCTCCTTCAAGTGGGACACCCCTCTGCTCTTGACAATATGCCTACAATAATTGCATTTCGATCCATATCGATTGTAGGGAAGTGAGATCCTGTGTTACCATCTAATGTTGGGCTACCTCCCTTTAGATATTTTCTGTCTACAAAACAACATTAAGTAAACAGAATGTTATCATATTCAATTTGTCGATATCGATAGATATCGTTGACACTCGACAGGAACCGCAAGTCTTTCTTAAAATAAAACTCCCAAAACTCCATTTTTCCACTTTGTCCTTCAATCTATAGGGTAGCTTGGCTTTCACGTTGTGGCTCATGAAAATAGCTTAAGTCACGTGTTGTGTATGCTACATCATTTTAGCCTATGCTACATGCTATTGAGCTTACACTACAAGTTTCTTTTCACTAAAAGTTAAAAATTAATCAATCTTTTCAATTATTTTGTTATATTTTCTATTTTCAATAACAAATTAGTTAATGTTTTCAATGATTTAAAATAGTATTAAATCAATTCCATTGTTATTTCTTTATCTTTATACATCTTTGCCCTATTTTTTCCTATTATTTTGGGATGCCTTTGGTTGCATCAAATATCACCAGCCAATTGCAACTTGATTAAAAATCTAGTAGTGTGTAGCTTATGCTGCATGCTACGTAGCTTACACCTCACGCTGCTACATAAATTACACCTCATGCTTTAGAGGGGTGAACGTGATGCTACACGCTATTTGCTATTTAAAACACTGATTAACTAAGATATCTGCTTGCATGACCTCCTTGATATGATCCAATGTTTTAAATGGCGAATAGTGTGTCGCGTAGTGTTCACCCATTTGAAGCGTAAAGCATATGCTACATAGTGTGTAGCATACGCTACACGCTACTTCTAGATTTTTAATCATGGTTGCACTAATTTCATCATATTCACTGAATTAGATTGATTAATAATGAAATTTAACAGTTTTTCATGATATTTGGTGCAACCAAACACAACTTAAAGTAATAAGAAAGGGTAATCATTAAGTATACAAGTAAAGAAAGAGCAACAAAACTGATTTAATACCGTTACTTATATTATTTTTTACTAAAAGCATTAAATATTGAAAATAGAAAAAATTAACAAATCCTTGAAAATATTATTTCATTTTAATGTTGTAATGAAAAATAATTTGTAATGTGAGATACGTAGCATGTAGCGTAGTCTATCTAGCATGTAGCATGTGCAAATTATCATGTAGCATAGGCTACACACAACTTAAGCTATTTTCATGAGCTACGTAGCGTTAAGCCTAAGCTACGCTACGTAGCGTAGCTATTTAAAGCAGTGATATGATCTACTGCTAGAATATGGTGATTCCTTGATTATACTTTCCACCTGATAGTTACTTCTTTGACAGGTTTTGTATTATCTTGTTAGGGTGGAACCATTTACTACCCTTTCAATTCATCTACAAGGTGGAAAATTTGATCATGCAGATCGAATGTTTTCAGATATAGGTGCTACTTGGAATGGTGTTCTTGAGGACATGAGTGATGTGAAAGAGTTGGTAAGAATCTGCTTAACTAATACATATATGCACTGTCATTAGTTTTTGGGTCCTTGATGGCTTATGGATTGTGATTAAATATCTCAAGAAGGTTGTTAATTTCTTTTCAATTTTATCATATCAGTTTAAATTTTGTATGCTAACATGGTTATGTTTCTTTAATTAATGCATCTTTAGGTTCCTGAGCTCTTTTACCTCCCTGAGGTTCTTACAAATGAAAATTCGATTGATTTTGGCACAACTCAACTTGGGGGAAAGCTTGGTATGCATATAATTTAGTACTTGAAATATATATATATATATATATATATATATATATATATATATATATATATATATATATATATATATATATATATATGTATATATATATAACTTGGAATCAAAGAATTGCTGTATTATTACCGAAATTGACATCCCAGATTTCATTGTCTGTTGATTTCTGATTGCAGATTCAGTGAAACTTCCTGCTTGGGCAGATAACCCTGTTGATTTCATTCATAAGCATCGCAGAGCTCTTGAAAGTGAGCATGTATCTGCACATTTGCACGAATGGATTGATCTCGTATTTGGGTAGGTTCAAATTACCTGGACATATCATTTTAGCAGGCACTCTTTTAGCTTCTTCCCCTTTGTTCCGCTTTGTACTGTGCCATTTCATTCCTGCTACTCTGTAGAATAGCACAATTAAATACTAATTCTTGTTTTGGACCATTCCCTGATATTTACATGGGTAAATGTGACCTTTCAGGTATAAGCAGCGAGGGAAGGAAGCCATTTTGTGCAATAATGTATTCTTTTACATAACATATGAAGGCACAGTTGATATTGATAAAATTTCAGACCCAGTAAGTTCCTTTCCTGTTTTGGTTATTAGTTGGGTGATTTAGAATCCTTTCCCGTTTTGGTTGTTAGTTGGGTGATTTATAATCCTTTCCTGTTTTGGTTGTTAGCTGGGGAATTTATAGTATTTACTTATTGTTATCCCCTGAAATGCTATTAAAGGTACAACAACATGCTATGCAAGACCAGATTGCTTACTTTGGACAAACCCCATCTCAACTTCTGACAATCCCACACCTGAAGAGGAGGCCATTAGTAGATGTTCTGCACCTGCAGGTACTGTTTTGTTTTGTTTTGGATTAAACCTGATAATCCTCATCTTTTATGGAATAAAATTTTTGAAGTCTAACCCTACAAATGAGTTGTTTTAGTTATAAAATTGTGTGC
The DNA here is from genome assembly GCA_003013855.2 of Liriodendron chinense. Taxonomy (NCBI): domain Eukaryota; kingdom Viridiplantae; phylum Streptophyta; class Magnoliopsida; order Magnoliales; family Magnoliaceae; genus Liriodendron; species Liriodendron chinense. Next base: position 1,749,986 of record ML058440.1, on the reverse strand, counting down.
TTGAGTGTAGTTTTAGTTATAAAATTGTGTGAATGAGTGTAATTAGTGTTGTATATCATCTATAGTGAGTTGGCCTAATGGATGAATTTTCAAAGGACCAAAACAAATGATGATCCTGTTAGCGATAATGTTAGTTGCCTGCAAACTGTGGAAGCTAATATAGTCCAAAGGATGAGAGGTGTCGTCGCTCTTTGGTTCAGAAATAGATGTCATGTGATGTGCAGTCCGTTTTTTTGATAGATACTGGAATTCGATGATCTACTGTGGTGTCCATTAATACCAATTCGATGGTGTTTTGGCCCATATATATAACCATTTGCTGACTTGAGGTTTTTATACAACCAGTACAGCTATGTACAGCCAACGGCTGTATACAAGAACATATTAACATTATATAGAAGAGGCCTACTAGAATTGGAGTCATAACAGCATTCAATGTCCTATCTATCTAGGGGATTGTATACTCACCATACAGCACAAAATGCCTCTACGGTTGCATATCAAAACCATACTTATGATATATGAAGAGTTAAATGGAGTTTAAACTCTTTATATCAATTGGTTGGCACTGAATAGTTTATAAATCAAACTGATTGTCTATTACATGTATTTGTATGGGGCACATAGCTTATTCCAGGCCTGTATGGTTGATATTTTGAGAGGTATAGTTGGTTTAAATGTCTTCAGCTCTAGATTCTCTGTCATTTGATTAGATTTGAACTCTTTATATGTTACCTAGACTCATTTAGAGAAAGCTTAGGAGAAGCCCATATGTGGACCAATAGGGTCTATTTCTTGCTTTTAATATTAGTTGACCAACAGGGTTCCTCTCAAGGTTTTTTAACATTAAATAAGATTATGTGAAGGCTTATATAAATAAAGCGATATGTATGGATGTTGAAATAATGGTTTTTTTAATGATATGTTGAACGAGTTGAACTCAGCTATCTGTGGTTTCCTATGCTGAAATTCAAGTTTCTGTGAGTGCAATACCTTTTGAAGTCCTTTGGTGCAATGCCTTAGGGCCTGTTTGGTATATGCCTAAAAATGAGTTCATCTCATTTGAGTTGATCATAATTATGTATTAGAGATCATGATTGCTGGTTGTCAAGATCATCTTTAATCCTTATAAAAGAAACATATGATCTCTAAATACATAATCATGACTAACTAAAATGAGATGAACTCATTTTTAGGCGTCTACCAAACAGGCCCTTAGGTTTACTGTGAAAGGAGCCCACATAGTTACCTCTATTTTTTCTTGATTTCAATTATTTCTGATTTTTGGAGTGGTTTGATGATATTTTGACATCTTTGGGGAGCGTGATCCCAAACTAGTAAATACTTTCATATTCTAGTTCTTGAAATTTTTTGCATGACCATGCTTACTTGGGTGCTGATGTGTTCTGGTTCCATAACTGCTGTTTACGCATACCTTAGCATGGGATTTGGTTTGAGGCAATACCATTCTGTTGCCTACCTAGATTCAACATTTAATAGATGTCAAGTAGTGGGAATTTTGTAACATTGGGTCATTTACATAGGCAATACCATTCCATTGTCTACCTAGATTCAACATTCAATAGATGGCAAGTAGTGGGAATTGTAACATTGGGCCATTCACACACAGGCTATTTAAAGGGGAAAATGTCATTTCTTGTGGCAGTCAACTTCAACATGCATCATCCACTAAAGAAATATTGGGGTCAACTAGTGTGGTAAATGTAGCCATGTTGAGAATTGTCACTTAGAATAAACCTTGCTTCTAGTAATTCTTTTCTACTGTTTGTTTTGTTGGATTCCTGCATGGATGCATGTCATGTTTCATATTTGCATGGTTTCAGTAAGAGATGAATCCCTGCATGGATGCATATCATATTTGTGTGGTTTCAGTAAGAGACGTATTCTTTTTCTTCAAATAATCTAAAGATGCACATTTGGCAAAGTGCCTCAAAACCTATGTCCCACAAAGTATTTTTCAGTGGCAAAATAAGGGGTATTTGCTTTATAATTGCTAACAGCCGTTGCATGTATACCAGATTGAAGAGATATTTTGTAACCTGATTCTGAATCTACATTACTCAGATTGCTTGTACATGTTGAAATATGTGTTGTTTTGCATTAGAAATTGAGTATTCTAAGTCCTCCTTTTGGTTGTGCTGTTGCCTTCAGACCATCTTTCGGAATCCAAATGAGATCAGACCGTACATAGTTCCAAATCCAGAGCGGTGCAATGTGCCTGCTGCTGCTATTTTCGCATCGATGGACTCTGTTATAGTTGTTGATGAAAATGCTCCAGCTGCACATGTTGCGATTCACAAGTGGCAGCCAAACACACCAGATGGCCACGGCACACCTTTCCTATTTCAACATGGGAAAGCCATAGCAAGTTCCACAGGTGGAGCTTTCATGCGCATGTTCAAAGGGCCAGCTGGATCAGGTTCAGAAGAATGGCATTTCCCCCGGGCGTTGGCATTTGCAACATCTGGAATCAGAAGCTCAGCCATCGTTGCAGTCACATGCGACAAAGAAATCATCACTGGTAGGGTAGTCATTGTCCTCAATCTACCATTCATGTCTTAAAAAATGGAATGCAATTTCCTTGGTTCAGACAGAGTTCGTGGCTTCTTGGTAGCGATTGTAGTTTCTAAAAGAAGAGTGTTTTTTTTTTTTTTTTTTTGAAACGGTGATAATTTTATTAAAGAGAAAAGGCCGAAGCCAAAAGAAAACAGAAAACAACAAAAGGAGGAAAAGAAAACCCCAAATACAAGCAAACAACTACAAATCTTCCCAAATAATAGGGAATTGGTCAGCCCCACAGAACTTTGCGATGGATGCCCTTTCTATAATCGGCTCCTTTACCACTTTATAGATCTCATCGGGGGACTTTTTTCAATTCCAGAAATAGAGATTATTTCTTTCAAGCCACAGCGCCCACAGCCCAGCAGGAAGACAAATACGCCATACATTCCTCCCCACCTCCCCTTTGCCACCTTCATGCCACCTAAAAAATGCATGTGATTCATAGAATAAGAGAGCTCCTGTCATACCTTTTCTTAATTGTTTAAAAAGCTGCGCTGATTGTAAAGAAAATGGTTAAAAGCCACAAAAAGTAAAACAGAAAGAAAAATGGTTTGAACCTGAATTTTGAACACGAGTCAAAGCAGAAATGAAAAATGAGTTGAACATTTCCAACACACACACACAAAAAAAAAAAGAAAAAAAAGGAAAGAAGGAAAGACAGATGGTTTGAATCTCTCTCTCTCTCTCTCTCTCTCTCTCTCTCTCTCTCTCTATTTTCTTCCTGTGGTATTTGATCATTTCATCTGTTTGTTAACCAGGTGGCCATGCAGATAACAGTGTGAAGTTGATCTCACCTGATGGAGCAAAGACCCTTGAAACAGCAGCAGGGCATTGTGCGCCAGTCACCTGCCTAGCTCTCTCACCTGATAGCAGCTACCTTGTGACGGGATCTCGAGATACAACTGTGATACTGTGGAGGATACACCGGACATCTGTATCTCACTCAAGCAACATTTCAGAACCTTCCGCGACTCCGGCAACGCCACCTACTGGTAGTCCTCTTGCGGGTGGTAGCTCAAACAGCTTTGCAGACACTAGCCGGAGGCGTCGTATTGAAGGTCCTATACATGTTCTAAGAGGCCATCTCAGGGAAATAACATGCTGTTATGTCAATTCTGATCTGGGTATCGTTGTTTCATGCTCTCTTTCTTCCGATGTGCTTCTGCATTCTACAAGGCGGGGTAGGCTGATCAGAAGGCTGGCCACTGTAGGGGCACATGCAGTCTGTCTTTCATCTGAAGGAGTAATAATGACATGGAATAAGTCAGAGCAAAAGCTCAGCACCTTCACCATCAATGGGATTCCCATTGCAACAGCAATTCTATCTCCTTTTTTGGGCAGCATCAGCTGCATGGAGGTTTCTCTTGATGGAGAAAGTGTTCTGATTGGGACAAGCTCTTGTTCTGTTGATAAGACAAGAGAGAACTATGGCACTGGTGATAGCAGAGAGTTGGGGTCAGACCAATCCAAAATTGAGGATCTTACATTAGCATCATGTGAGAAAAATGCAAATAGGTTGGCCGTTTCACTGCCGTCCATTTGCTTCCTAGATTTGCACACACTGAAGGTATTGGGAAACTGAAAATGAAAAGTAGTCAGCATTTCAATTCTATTCATTTTGTTAGTCTTTTTATATCTGAAACCTGCTTTTAACAAGCAAGAATCCTGCTCTTCAGATATTTCACACCTTAGAGCTACAAGAAGGGCAAGATATTACAGCAATGGCTCTGAACAAAGATAACACAAATCTTCTGGTGTCAACAGCAGATAGACAGTTGATGATCTTCACTGATCCAGCTGTAAGTCACCTTTTTAATAGTTACATGATTTTTGTTGTCTTACTATTCAGATTCTTTATGACCAGTGACATACAAAAGGCTTGATATTTCCATAACTTGTAGCTGATTTTCAGTCATTTAACACAAAAGTTGAAGGAAAAGACTTCACCTGGTGATGGTGTCAGTCCATATATTAGCTGTGGAGGTTTCGGTTTTTCCTTGGCCTACATTTTGCAGTTTTGGTTTCCAATGCAATTATGCCAATTCTGTAGGCTGGTACCAGAGTGGAAGTGAGATATTTTAGGGACCTTCCTGTATATAGCTCCACTCATTCGTGAAAAAGCAGGAAAACAGCGGCCTGCTTGATGCAGCTTCTGTTCTCCATGCTGCCCAAACACCATGCCTGCCTAGCTGGATCAGAGTTCCTGCCAACTGCAATTTTTTGTTTTTTACTTCCAGATGCACCCTCAATGTTTTTTTTATTCTCTTTTTATCTAATTGAACCAGCAGTTTTGCATTCTTGTATGTCACTTTTATGTTTCTCATCTTGCCTTTATTTAGCTGTGAGTTAACAATTCCCCTGGGTTTCAGTTGAGCTTGAAGGTGGTGGATCAAATGCTTCGGCTTGGATGGGAGGGTGATGGGCTCAGTCCTCTCATTAAATGAAAGTCTCAATCCCTTGTATTTTGTTCAGAGAGGGGAGTGTAACAGATGCCTCTGAAACAGTACCGAGTTCCTTTGCTGTATCAAATGCAGATGCTAGTGTGGTGAGCACTCTTACAAAATGCGTGATTTCTGTATGTAGCTGAGGGTTTTTTGGATGTAACATATGTACCCATAAAGCCAGCGGGATAACTTTACATGTCTAGACTAATCTTGTATAGGGTTTTTCCACTCTGTTTTGCCTTTCAGTATTCATGCCTACGGAAGGTACCGGTTTGTCCATGGCCGTTTCCAATTTAGTTTTTCTTAGTCTTTTTCTATATTTTACTCGTTTTCCAAATGAAAATTTATATTAATTTGGCGAATGAATCCAATTCCCTTTTCTTTTTTGTTTCTCCCTCCCCATTGTATGCTTCTTGCTTTTCTCGCCAAATTTAGTTAAACCTGGCTCACTTGTATTTCAGAAATGATGGAAGACTCTTCAACCGTACACATGGCATATTTATAAGGTGATCTGAACCGTCCATTCCCTAACTTGATTGTGGATGGAACTTTACAAAAACACATCCATCTTTGGTGGGGAAGGACCATCACCGGCCTCTAAGAATTTCTTTTCCTTGGATTTGAAATTCTTATAATATATAAATTATTATTTTTATTATTATTAGGAATTTATATTACTAGAGGACTTTCTTTAATCTTTAGGCACATAGGCAGCACCACGATTCACATAATCCTCAATGAGGCACCTCGTCTCGTTGAGGCTCAGCATATACTAGACTGGGGAGATACTGTCCAACGCAACATTCAAACCAATATGCATCCTTCCAAAGGTAGGTGGTGTTGGTTGGGACTATCCGGCGCAACATTCCAACCAATCTGCATACTTCCAAAGGTACGTGGTGTTGAAAGGATCAAAAGGAAAGCGGATCCTAATAACCCACGGAGTACCAGAGGTAATAAATTCTGTCAATGTATGTCTTAGGTGTAGGATTCCACGGTAGAATTTCATGGACAATCGGTGCAGCACAAAACCGTCCGTGAACCATGGCAGCCAGTGTCGTTGGTTTCAGCTTTTGGGAATATGCTTATTGTCAAAGATCAGATCTGGTAGTGACCAACTGATTTTTCTTTTCGAATTTGGATAAACAGGTATTTTACCTTTAATTGGACGGTTAGATTTTCTTGGTCAGTGTCATTTTAGAGATACTCTCCATCCACATCGTGCCCCGCAATTTGGATAATCTGAAAATCTGTACATAAGTGCTACATGTGAGAGATTATCGCCATTTTCAAAAGGTGATAAACTATCATAGGAGTCTACCTGCGCTGTCTTTTGACAGTTCATGGATTGCGGGTATCCGCAATCTTCACCTCTTATTCCTTGATTTCTTGATGATTTTCTTTGTCGGGAAATTGATACGAAAGAGTTAAGTCTGTATTCCGATTTGATTAACAAAACACACTTTGTTTATTTAATAAAATTTTGAAACGCGAAGAAAGGAAAAGAAAAGTCAAACCGATAAGGCAACCCTAGCCATCTCTTTATATTACACGTGTCAATTAATTGACTATTTATGATTTTCCAAGTCCAGCTGAAGCTCCCCCCCCCCCCCCCCCCCCCACCCCCCCGCGTCGGCTAGGATCTTCTTTTTTTAGTTGACTTTTCAACTAAGAACTTATTTGGTTTGAAATTCGGTCGTTGGTACATGGCTCAGTTTGAATCAAACGCTTGTGGCCCAAGTGCTGAGATAGAGAGATTGTTAGCGGCCGCCTATGACTAAGAACTAAGAAATTTAGTCGTCTTACGTATGATAGAAATCAAGCTATTTATAAGGGGAGGATTTATCTTTCTAACGAATTATTTTTGCCTTTTAGTTGAAATAAATTTTGCGCACCGTTATAGCAGTGATAAACTAATTCACGTAAAGAAAATAAAAACTTACAAAGCGACGACCTAACATCTGTGGCATAGATGGTAAGTTTTAAAGTCTTTCTTGGTTCAATGACTTAACATAATCGAAGAAAATTACACTACTGAAAAAAAGAAAAAAAGAGAGGGTATTGTTTGGTCCAACGACTTGGGCATAAAGCAAGGGAATTACACTACTCCTAAGCTAAGTCAGTCCAATGTAATAGCGTAAACAAACTAGATTACACTAATCCTAAGCTAAAGTTAGTCAAGTGTAGCAGCGTAGATAAGTTGGATTACACTTCTCCTTAGCTAATATAAATTAAGATAAGCAGCGTTGTGTTGTAGACTTATGTTGTACAGGCTTGGCTAAGGCCTAAAGCTCCTTGATCTTCTTTTATTTATGTAACTTAGAGGCAGTGGCTAGAGAGAGATTTTTGTAGCCACTCTTACTGTTTGCTGATGTAGAAATAATCATCTGGGCCCATAGACAGTTGTAGTATGTTATTCAACGCCACGTGTGTAAGTTGTTTGTCGAGAGCTAGCCATTGGTTGTGTGCTAGCCATTGGCTGCACGCACATCCTGCTCCCACTACATGAACAAGAATTATTCTTGTGATGCCACGTGTTGGTGATTATTACCTCGTTCTTTGCTTGAACGTGTATTGTGTGCCGTGAAACTCGCCAATTTAGCATTGTTGTTACTTCATAGCCTCTTAAGTGGTTTCGGCCGTAAGGACTTCACTATGGTGCATCGTTCAAATCCATCACTAGCCATAACTTTATTTTAGTAGATACCCACTGTCGGGCATGAGATCACTACAGTAAGTCGTTGACTCTGGCATGTGATCGAGAAACGTGACACGCATCTTATGATCGTAGTTAACTGGATTTATTTTTTTTGAACTATTTATAACTTTTTGAATTCTGATCAAATTTGGTTGTTATGATAACTAAGAATATCTTCGGGGTCTCTTATTGAGATTTTGCTATTACGTAACATTATTTGAGTTGCTAGATTTAACGCGGTTAGATCAAGCATAAACTAGACCATGGTAAGTATTCGGTCTTATCTCCCATTTACCTCGCCATGTGTATGGTGGAAACGGGTTCTATTTATTGCTATAACTCACCTAACAAAATCATACGTTTAATATCATAATCAGTATGATCTTCAATCTATACTCCATACACGTAACATAAAACAGAGTGGGCTCTTGCTTGTAGTATTATTCCAAAGCATGCATTATATCGAATTAATAGACCGTTTAATGGGGGCGATCAACCTCCAAAGGGCTGTTATTTTGTTAACAACAGATAATCCAGAACATACATTCATTAAAAACCAAGTCCGTGTCCCATTCTCAGTCCAACAACCTGTGGAAAGCGAAGAGATGGAGGCCATGGTCCATATGAAGGGTGATCCTGGTGGTGTACGTAGCTTCCTTGTTCTCATTCACGAGCTTGTATTTGAAGAAACGAAGGAGAACAGCAGCCAGGATCTTCATCTGTCTGTAGGCGAACTCCTTTCCCAAACATATTCTCGGACCCGCCTGCCCACAAACATTTCGATCAATACACATATACTCATGCCAATGCTTTAACTAAAGATCATTGGTCCTTTTTTTTTTTTTTTTTTTTTTTTTCTTTTTTTCTATTTTAACCTCAATTTCTATCTTACACGTGTGACCCACTTGATGGGCAGACTGGCAAGAGCTTTGGTCCAGGACTTATTCACTGTATGGCAGACGTGATGAATGGTCCATATCTCATAGAGTGGGAAAATGATGATGGTGACCAACTCCAATTAGTTGAGTAATATCTCGTATGATTAAGAGTTCGTTGTCTCTATTGCCACTCAGGATCAAGTGTGTGTTTGCTGCTCACTGGGGCCCACATACTGAGTGGTCCGATGACTAGAACCGTCCATGCAGTGGACTCAATACCATACAGCCACCGTGAGAAACTAACGCTGAACGGATGATTGTGACCATTACTATCTTGGATGAATTCAGAACAATGAAAAGGAGATTTTCAATGGCTCGCATTCAACTCCAAAAATCATCCCTGAAGCCTGATTATGGGGGCAATAGCTTATTTGTGGTTTTGAATAGAATATGGACGGGTGAAATCATATTACCATCTCAGAATGTGGGCCCCAGTGGGTGGTGACAGACACTAGATCCTGACTTGCCAGAAGCAAAACGAACCCATGATCAATGGGCTTTTATACGTTGAACGTGTACCATTGCCTGCCCGATCCCACCATGGTCCACTGGAGTTGTTCATCTGTCGGGACCAACTTCCAATGGGTTACAGTGCATATAGATTGCAGCAATTCGACGTTCAAGTAGGCCATATCATGCACTGCAAACAGACCTAACATCCAAAACTTCTCGTTTCAACTGTCCATTTGGAGGTGATTTTGTGACCCACCAGATCAACCCATCAGAGCAATCTTAGCACATTGGCCAATCCAAAGTGGAGCCCCACAGTATGTCTGGCTCGACGTCCAGTTCAAGCTACAATTTGGGGAGGTAAGATCAGCTGCTAAGCCGATCCCCGTCAATCTTGTTTCGATTTTGGAAGATTTATATGTGGAGAGGAAGATGTTGCTGACCTGAAAGGTTGTGAATTTGAAGGACGATTCAGGACGGAAAACTCCATTGTCGAGCCATCTCTCGGGTCTGAATTCTTCAGCATCCTCTCCCCAAATGTATGTCATCCTTCCCATGGCATAAGGCATATAATTCATCATGTCTCCTTTCTTCACTCTAAAACCGTCCGGCAATACATCATCTTCATCTGTATTCTTTGCATTCTGCAATACAAATGTCTCCCGAAAACGAAGCTTGATTAGATTTTAACTTAATTCCACTAGTCTAATTGATTGATGCTGTGTTTGGATGTCCCAAAAATGTCAGCCTGGTGGCTATATATATACATATATATATATATATATAGACACACACACACACTGGCCTGATTTCCTGACCACAACATATACGGGGGTAGGATTCCCGTGATGAACGGTCAGGATCTTGTCCGCATGTGTCACAATTTGGAAGTTACTCTGTATTCTATAAGAGTAACACTCGAATGTTAATGGATTACTTCGAAATAACCAGTCTTTCTAACATCCACCATATGCCCATCACCACCCCAAAATCGTGTACATTCGCATCGATCATGACCATTCAATCAATATTCTACCTCTCCGATGATGGGCCACGTTCCAAAGATGACATCAAAATAGCAATCTTAATTTACCGAAATCTAACTAATAGACCGGTATATTACCACTGGAACTGAAGGATAAAGCCTGAGAGTCTCAGACAGTGTTGCATGGAGATAGTGCATCTTGTCAATAGCCTCTTCTGTTAAACTTGCAGTGAATTCGCTAATTGAAGCATTCTCATTCACTTTGGACGCCTCTCTCACTTCTCGAGCAACCTTCTCTTGTATGAGGGGATGTTTGCAAAGCATGTAAAAGAACCAGGTAAGCGTGCCTGACGTGGAGTCCCGCCCCGCGATGATGAAATTGAGGATTATGTCTCTCAAGTACTGATCTGTCATGTTATCTGGATCCTTTTCGCTCTCGATAAGAAACCTCGACAATAAGTCTTCTTTGCTCCTCTGTTCACAGAGAACACAGGTGGGATTTGAGTGAGATTCGAAATTTGATTTTTCTCGTGTCCTACTAATCAGATAGCTGGGAATTAGTTTCCCATTATCCTTTATTATGGCCCAGTTGTGTAATAACAATTAGTTTCCTTACATGATTCTTTTCAGTTTTCATCTGCTCCCTCTTGCGTCGAATCAGTCGGAACACGAAGTCGTCCATCACCTTCACATTTCTCTTCATAGCAGCTTCAGTACCAATATTTAGAAATCTCTTAAGCTTCCAGAAAACATCGACGAATCTCCAGTATGAGATGACATTCGCTTCATCAAAAGCCTTGTTGAATTGATTTCCAAACTCATCTGATCCCGATAGGCCGTTTAGATCGACCCCGAATCCAACCTTAAATATTGAATCTAAGGTTGATTTCATCAACAGATCCTACAATTAAGTAAAACAGAATTTGAATAAAATCGAGAAGTAGGACACTTGTTCATTTGATCAGGGCCAATCCAAATCACCCACCATACCCGAAAATCCCATCTGATCAGTGACCTTTATAGATTCTCCTTTTTTTTTTTTTTTTTACTGTCAATTTGTAGGAAAACCATCAGGATGGATGAGATCATCTGCTAGCTTAATTTTTCGCTTCAGTCCATCCATTCCTGGGCCCACAATTTGTACAATCAGTGTTAACCACAGCTAAAGTTGATCTGTTTCTCTGCAGTGAATCATCTCACTTCCATAATCCATATACATGGGCGTACGGTTGGTGAGCACAGACCATTGACCAGGTAGGCACCACCATCAGTGACACATTATAGAGAAACTAACACCTGTCGGGAAATTCCAGCTATCTAATCAGGAACAGATGGTAAAAAAATCAAAACATTCAAGAGGGCTAGAATCATCTAGCTGGTATATTCTCTGAACCATGGTTGGTCCACAGAAGAGCCCACTAGATGAATGATCCAGATTTACCATCAGTTCAACCATGTGTAGGATCATAGTCCTAATTCACACTGAATCAATGCAAAGAGAACAGACACATCCCATGAAAAATGCAACTAAAAGAACCTGCATATCCATGGCCTTGTTAGCAGTTGCTGCATCTGAAGCCTTTTCTGCCAACTTCATGGCATTGTCGCGAAAGACAAAACTGCTGAATTCCCTCAAAACTCTGGTGGAGAATTCATTACTCGCAAGCTTTCTCTGGTGGCGCCATCTATCACCGTCCACTATGAAAATCCCGTCTCCGAATAGATCCTTCAATATGTTATAAATAAACTCTCCCTGCAGTAGATTTTCATACAACAGATACTAATTACAAACAGATTGGTTTTCTTAATTCAGTTTCATGAGGAACCATTGAATCAACCATCTAGGTGCACCTGTCATGTATGTAGAAGATCCAGACCATTGATCTGCTGGGTCCTACCTTGGATCGATTGTAACCCAAGATCACACCAGTCAAATGATCATTGCCCATCCAAATTGGACACTTGGTAAAACGTCCAACCAATTGTCCTCAATCAATGGGTGAAAGATCAATGAAAGGACCTAACATACGGCCCATCTCCTCGAAAGGGTGCAACAAATGAACAATCAAAATCTTTTACATGTGTGGCACTGGCATATGTACCCAAGTGCTTGGTAACTACCGTAGATATGAACGGGAATTACATGATCCTAATCCTGGATCAGTGGCATGCATAGTTTCTTCTAGTTTCCAGTTTGTACAAATGGGACCATCAATCATTGATCCGAACCCTTGATTTGGATGCCTCACCATTAGGGCTCTCAATGGGTCGGATCTGGATCGGATCCAGTTGGATCCGGCTCCAAGTCCACATATCTGTAGACGGATTCGGATTCAAATTCGGATCCAACTTGGTTCTAAAAGGTGATATCCATATCCGATCCATTTATAAATTGTTAGATCTATTTCCGATCCAAAATCCATATAACCATCGGATTCGGGTCGGATCTAGGTCCGATATCCACCCAGTCTAAAAAAATATATGATATAAAATATATAATATAATATATTTAATTTAGTAGAAAAATGATGCAAATCCCACTATTTATTATGGTATGGTTGACATGGCCAAAAACAATTTGTAAAACAAATGGCCAGCATGAATATAACATATAAAGTAAGGTGGCAATGAGTCGGATCTTAATCGGATTCGGATCAAACTCGGATATGTTCCTGTAAATCCATATCCAGTCCATTTAAGTAATCGGACCTATTTTAAGATCCAAATCCAGTCCATTTAACTAATCAGACCTATTTTAAGATCCAAATCCGCATTATATGGATTCGGAACGAATCGGATATCGGATTTGACCCACTCCATTGAGAGCCCTACCCACCATGGATGGATCATACCCAAAAAATAAAAATAAAAAAGAATTCCTGGATTGGAAAATTCTAGCCATGCAATTTTGGTATTTTTCATTTGAAAGTCAACCCCTGTCGATTCCTTTTCTTAATTATTTGTAGGATATCAACTAAAGAGCTAGAATCATCCCATCAAGGAGAATTCTGAATCATCGTCCATGAACGATATGGATCACTGAAAAAGGGCCCCACTTGCACAAACCCAGCACCAGAAAATCATATCCTCCTCTACTGGAATACAATATAATTCAACTTCATGATTAATTTATTGAATGAGATTACCTTGCTGTAGTTAGAGAAATTGGTTTTGAGGATGTGTTCTATATTGGCTGGATCACAGGTGTAGATTCGATCATGCGGAAAAGCGATCAGACGATAAGTGGGGTACTTGTGGGCCGGCGATGTAAGGTAATCAAAGAGGGTGTTGAAGTGAATGAGCTGACTAAATACGGTCCCTACGACTGGATGGCGCTGATCTTTCCATAGCATTGCCTTGAAATAGTAGATTTGCAAGGCTAATACAAAGCCTATGAAGAACAGAGCGACTGCAGCGACGCCAGCAATTAGAAGAGAGATAGCAAGATACGGCAAAGTGAAAATATCCATTGAGTAGCTTGGTTGGGAAATTGGGAGAGAAGCAAAGATGAGTTATATAAACTAAAAATGCTGACATGCATCCAACCGTTTGTACGGTAAGTTACCGTCCACACAGTGGATAACTTGCAACGTATCAAGTGCATGTGACATCCACCCGGTCCAATGGGTTGGCCCCACTATGAGGATCACCTTATGCAACAATCAGCTCCATTGCTTGTCAGGTGGGCCACACCAAAGAAAAAATAACTCTTAGCCGATGATGGATAACAAAATACAAGTATCGCATTTTGTACGGTCTAATTTAAGTTTATAATATTTTACACCTTGTGCAAAAATCAGGTCCATTGCTTCTCAGGTGGGCCACACCAATTGAAAATTAACTTTTAGTCGATGATGGATAGCAAAATAAAAGTATCGCATTTTGTACTGTCTAATTTTCAAGGTTATAATATTTCACACCGACGATTTTTTTACTGCTTTTGTATGGAGTATCGAACTCTACGACACTGCTTTTGTATCAGGTTCGGGTCCTTGCCTCGTTTGGACACTTTGGGGAGTTTCAACCAGGGTTGCAGAGTTTCAACAAGGGTTTCGGTCTCGAAACCCATTAGGGATGAAAATCCATGCTGCTTGGGTTAGTTGCGTGACTGACTGGGTGGGTGCGTTGCATGACTTGACGAAACGAGGGAGCCGACCATATTAGCGGTCAACGTACCTCTGTCTTATGCCCTTTTTGAAAAGGGATTGCTTAATAATAATGATATATTTACCCGTAAAAACAGACTAATTTATTTAACCCAACTAGCGAGCTTTGTAAAAATATAATTAGAGGTAAATAAATTGAAAGTATATGACTTACTCAGTTGTGTTTGGAGTAAAAGGAAGGAATTGTAATGCATTAGAATTTTTAAATATATTTACAAGGACACATGTGATATCTCAAATTAGCATTATTATCTCAAGTTAGTGCACATATTTAATGTTTGAAAGAATGCCTGTGATAAGCCCATTAAAATATATACTTCGGTAAAAAAGCCAAAAAGAAGATGCAATTTCGAGGTTTGGATGGACCACAAACGTAATGATCACAAATAAGCAACTTGTTAATATTTTTTAACCGCCTATTTAGATGGTCACCCTTTGGATGGTTTGAATTATTTTATTAGTGTAATTTTAGTAATGTGATCGATAATTTGATTATTCTAGAGTATTATCAGTGTGCCACATGTACAGTAGACGTGTGTAGTGACACCTTTGTTCACTTGTACAACTCTCAAAGAGAATCCTAAAATGCATTTCCTATTTCCAAATATCTCTTTTCAACAGAATTTCACTTCCAGGTTTATTTACTCGCAATTCATTTCTTTCTCATGCCTTTATTCAAATGTACTTCACAGACTATTTACAGCCATTTACTCCCCACTATCTCGGAAATACTTCACAATTACATAAAATGCAGAAAAATTAATTACGTTGCCCTTGTAACCACTTACTACCATTTCGTTGTGTGGACGATGAAGTTAGTTTTTTCATTTGGATTGTTCGTACATGATGGTGTGCCTGTTGGGTTTGTCCCACATCGGTTAGAGGCTGGGGAGATTACTGGGCTATATATTGGGAAGAGGTCCCTTAACAGTAACTAGTCATTTTGAGGTGTAACTGGCCCAACAAGTGGTATCAAAGCTGGCCCAGCCAAGCCGGTATGTAGTGGCGCCCGTGAGCGAGGGGGGGCAGTGCTCGAGAGTCCAGAGAGGGCAGTGCTCGGGAGCCCCTATCCGCCCACACCCAGAGCCCACGAGCGAGGGGGGCAGTGCCCGAGAGCCCAGTGCCCAAAAACCCGGGAGGGCAGTGCTCGGGAGCCCCTATCAGCTGTGGAGGGGGGGATTGTTGGGTTTGTCCCACATTGGTTAGAGGCTGGAGAGATTACTGGGCTATATATTGGGAAGAGGCCCCTTAACAATGACTAGTCATTTTGAGGTATAACCGGCCCAACAGTGCCCAAGGCTATAAATGGTAGGTTTAGCCAAAATCAGACCCACCCATTTACTAAATGGGTTTGGGTCCAAATTGTAAACCCAAGACCTCTTACTAAATCGGTAGGTTTGGGTCGAGTTTGAGTCAACCCCATCAAGTCTGGGTTTGGTGGAGGGAGATCCACCCAAACTCATTTATAAATGAATTGGGTCTAACGGATCTGGTTAAAAGATATCTAGACCCTAAACTAGAGTTATTTATAAATGAGTCTGGTCGAGTTTAATAGGTCTAGATGACCTTGACTTTATATCAAAATTAATCAATACCAATTAATAATGAAAATTAAATTTAACAACTTTTTATAATAATAAAAATGCAAATAATGACACAAGTAAAGATCATAATCATAGAAATGATTATCTTTACTTGGTCAATTGCTCTACTTTGACCATGATACAGTCTCCATGAACTCTCTTTTAAATGAGCTACATCTTAAATTTTGATGCAAACCTTGTCTAAGAACTTAAAATTATCTCAAATATTAAAAGAAAAATGTTTATAAAAGTTAAATTTTAAAAAGAAAAGTTAAACAAGGTATATACATTATGATTCAACTCTAAACCAATCTTAAGCTTATTACAATCATCATTCATTTTTTATTATATGACTGTCTAACTTAAGATTTATACATGTTACACATAAAATAGTAAAAACTAGTCAAAAATATAGAAAACAGTTTTCTATACTAAGTTAATTATATAAATATAAAACCTTAAGAACTGAATTTACATATCTTCAGGAATTCCAGCTCGAAGCCAATGGATGGATGGGGCAGATTTCTCATAAACATCACGTTGGGCCTCACTTAACATCTTAATGCAAGAACTTCATGCAAAAGCCTTTCACATGCAATCTGTGTACATCCTAATTTATTAATTCCACCATCTTCAGCGTGTCGATTCGGATTCTATGGTGCCCTATATTCTCAGCTAGACGTATTCTCAGCCAGACATGAGATGAATTTCTTATTTTCCTATGTTACCTGTCTAGATATGCAAACATTTTTATCGAGTTTACAACCAGGTTTGGACGAGTCCGGGTCAGGATGGGTCCCTTGCAACATAGACCAGACTCACCCATTTACTAAATGGGTTTCGGTCAAGTCGAGTCGGGCTTAATATAAAGGAAACCATATCTAGACCTGGTTAGCGATTAGGTCTATTCTGGGACCTAGACCATTACCATTTAACAAAAGGGTCGGGTTTGAGTTGGGTCTGATACCCCATTGGGTCGGCTGATCTATTTACCGCCCTAGGTGTACCTCAGCCCTTAAGACAGTGCCTGCATGGTTAAAAGTGAAAATCAGAGCCGTTCAGCATGTTTGCCCTCACCATGTCCGATTTTTCCCAGGTGGGCCATAGAGTATAAAAAATGGACGGTTAAAAGAAACCTACCTTAAATATCCATTTGTTCAGTGTACTATGGCCATCTTCTAGCCGGCATGCGTACGTGTGAAATATTATGGCTCACCTTTCAACCTTACAACGATTATTACAGTGAGACCTCTCTTTTAAAAATCCATCTATTTTTAACAGTGGCCCACAACTAGAGGTGGCAATGGGTCGGGTTGGGTCGTTTCCACCTCAACCCTAACCCGACCCAAATTGAATTCGGGTAGGATTTTCCTAACCCTTACCCAACCCAAATTAAACTGGGTCGGGTTGGCTTGACCCACATTTTAATGATCAACTAACTAATTTATAGATTAAACTGAAATCATATCTTATTTCAAGCCCCAATTTGAATCAAAATATTAAGCATTTTCAAGAAAGACTCACCTAATAGAGGAATTTTACTAAATAAATTTACAACTAGACTCAAATCTTTAGCTATCAATGCCTTCCCAACATTGCTCATGAATCTGACATGAATATTCATGGATATAGACTTCACCACAAAGATAGCTGAAGGTATTTGAGTCAACTCAACATAAGTTACAACTAGTTTCAAGCAGATTGAACTTCAAGAGCAAGGATATATGATCATGATTAATCCTAAATAGCCAAACTAAATCAGACATTCCTCAGATCATATACAACTTCTATCAACTAATATGAACTAGATATAGAACGAGTTCGACTCTGTTTACCACTCGGTAGCAAACCAGGTCAATCATAAATGTAACAAAAAGATGAAATGGCTTATTATCTTACCTATATCTCAGCAGCAAGAACTCTATGAATGCAGCCCAACAATGAACTCAGCAACAATAACACCACTGGAGAAGAAGACCTGACCTCCAATGGTGAAACGTCAACCATCAGTTTTCCTTTAATCCGACAACTATGGATAGAGTAGAATCATTTCGAGGAGCTTAGGAAACTTTAAGATTTCAGCTCCAACCCCTTTTAATGGACGTGTTTATATGGTTAGCATGAGATTTAGGGTTTATGGATGCAACAATAGAGAAAAACGGAAGAAAAATCTCATTTATATGATCACATTTTTAACCCTAATTTGGGTGAACATCAATGGACGACTAGGATAGCTTGCAACTAAAGGTTATGAATGACTTCAATTTGCTCAAATGCATTATCATGGATCGAGGTGAATATGGAAGGAAATGGAGGTGAGAGAAAAAGAAAACGGAATATTTTCATTTTCGAACCCTCCACCTGTACAATGCAACTTATATGCCAAACAATAGTTACACACATGAGCGTCCACACCTGATATCACTTGAGTTCTGATTAAAAATGATGCTAGAAAATGATAAACGGTTTGGATTGAGCCAAGGTAGGCTACATTAGTCTTAGTGGTCAGGTTTTGAAGGGCCTGGAATCACAAAATTAGTTACTGTCATCTTTAGCTTCTAACTGTGTACATCATACAACAATACTTTCAATGAAACACATGGGGTTTGCTAGACTCCCATGTCCGAGCCATATGAATGGATTGAATCAGCTAGACTGTTGTTTGAAAGTGGGCCGCACAATCTTAAAACAGACAGCGTCCGTTTGAGATGTTTTGACGAAAACAGATGGAGAGAAGATTTTCTCTTAGTTTTGGTTTTGATTGGGTCAACAGATGTTAACCGATCTACCAAATTCGGTATACAACATGTGCACCAATTATTAGTGCACACTCACCAACAAAAATGGGGCCCACTTTCATCAGAAGTGAAATTCACTCCGTCCATCATCCAACAAGATGTGTAAGAAAAAAACTATGCATTATTTAATTAATAAGAAAATCAATATATAATAGTCTACTTAACCCCTATATGATTCGGGTCGGGTTAGGTGGGGTCACATTTAACCCTAACCCGACCCATAAAAATTCAGGTCGGGTCGAGTCAACCTAAAACTTAAATTCGGGGCAAAATTTTCAACTTTAAATTAGAAAAAACCGGGTGGGGTCGGGTCGGGGTGAACACACAGAGGATCCTTCGGATTATCACGCACTTGTGCAAAAAGACGCGTGCCGGCGTCTTGAGCGCTGAGTTTTCTTCTTGCGTGTGGAATACGGAATGTCAATGCAACTTGGCAAGCTGGCAGAATCTTTCAACCCTACACGTGGCAGGGTGGTCTAGATTGACCAAATTAAATAATAAAAATCAATGGGTTATTATCATCTTCCGAGTGAGATTTTCGGCTTGACGTCAGTCGACAATTCCTTCTGCAATTTGGACGGTCTAAATTGCTTTACAAGGTGCCCTGTCTGCTGTGGAGATTATCCATAGATCGTCCGTATTGACCATGCATGTGGCTTCATTTTCAAAACCGTCAATCTGGTTGCTCTACAGTTGTACAGAATTCATACGGACAGAATACTCCAAGCCTCATGGTTCTCCTAGTGGGGCGTTGGCTGTTGGTCATCTCATTTTTTAACCGTCCATTTGAAGGCCATGATTAATGGATAAAGAAGATTAGCCGACAGATTTGATCACCATAAGTTGCAGATACACTGCAAGGTTCATCTGATGCACGGTATATATGTGGAGGTGTTTACAGGTATGCTGCAGATACGCAGGCCCGTCGTGCCCATTGCCTCCAGCAGAAGCTCAGTGGGACCTGCTGTGAGGTACGTCCTATATCCACTCAGTTCATTCGTTTCGCCGGCTTATTCTAGTAATAAAAAGCCTAAACATGAGGCATATTCAAAGCTCAAGTGGAGCATACCATATGAAACAGTGGGGATTCAATGCGTAACTGTCACACAAGTTTTGTATCAAGCTGCTATTTTTTGTGTTACCTTCATCCAGGTCAGAGTCACTTTATGAACGGCTTGGATGACATATAAACGTCATGGGGGGTACTAGGAACGTTTTAACAGTGGGCTTCTTTATCCCCACAATGGTGCGGTCCACTTGAGCTTTCGATCTGCCTCATGTTTGGGCTCAAGACCTAAAATGACAAACACATGAATGGAGTAGATATAACACATACATCGAGGTGGGCCCACAGAGCTTAGGGGAATCCCTTGCAGCCTGGTTGGCTTGGTTCGATCCCCGGTTGTCTTATCATACCCAAAAGAAGAAAATCAATGCCCCATATGAAAATGGACGGTGGGATCCCACAACTTCCAACAATCGATTTGAATAGTTTATTCGACGCATCCACCTTGGGTAGCATTGTCTCCGGGAAGGCAAGTTGATCAGGAGTTCGTTTTGCCTCTACCACTAGTTAGGATCCAGATATAGTGGGTAGTCCCCTGCCGGGTCTCACATGCTGATCGTGACTGATCTTTGCCATCGGTGTTACCGTGAGAAACTTATCCTTAACAGAGGATTGTGACCATCTCTATCTGCTAATAAATTTAGAACAATGGAATACCTCTTAATGGTTCACATTCGACTCTAAGGGCCTGTTTGGTTGCAGAAGCTAGATTCTAGAGAAAATCTAGATTCTACTATTGGATCCAAAATTGCAGAAGCTAGAATGAAACTCAGGTTTCATCTAGAACTTGCTGTTTGGTTGAAAACAATGCAATTTCCAACCGAGCATGGCCCACTTGGGCTTCAGATCCGCTTGAGAACCTTACTCTTGTCCTATTGTAGTCGCACAAGACAGATGGCCAGATTAGATGGCAAATAAACATTATAGTGGTCCCTATGAAGTTTTTAATGGTGGACGTTCAATCAACACTGTTTTCCTTTGGTGTGGCCCACTTGTGATTTAGATCTGCCTCATTTTTTGCCCAATGCCTTAATTGAGCTCTCAAAACTGATGGACCATGTGGATATAAAACACATACATTATAGATGTCTAATGCATATATGGAGGTGGTGACACTCACTTCTGCCTCTTTTTTCCTTCCGTAGAAATTGTGTGGGCCGATTCCACTAATCCTGGTTCCAGTCTATTTAGGCTTCCAGACAGAATCCAGTTTGACTAGAACTTGCCACCAAACACACTAGTTAAAATAAGATTATGCTGGAATCCAAATTTTAGGCTGGAAATGGGTTTCCAGATGCCAACCAAACGGGCCCTAAAAAGTCAGAGGTTAGGTAGGGTTCTTTAAATTCTTTACGGGGATTTTGACTAAAATGGCTGAACTTATACGGATTCCGCGTGATTGGCTTCCCTTTACAAAGCCTTCCTTGTTTGACCTTTTGTTCACTTTTTGGAGAATTAGTGGACTAAAAAGCCCTTGCTTTAGAGCCTAGTGCCTACAAGGACCTTTGAATGTGGGAAAAGCTTTGTAGCTTTGATCCTTAAGCATGTTATAACCACCACTTGGTGATTGAGCCCACCGAAAGGTAGATCGAATCCGTTCATTCTCTTTGTAGCCCATCATTTCTTTGGAAAGTCAGTAACTTTATGTTGATATGAGCTCTTTGTGGCCCACAAGACCCGACAAATGATAATGATGGTCGTTCATTGCTAACTATTTTCATGTGGTGTGGTCCACATGATCAGCGGATGTAGGTCATTCCTCGAACCATGGCCTTTTATAAAATTCTGACTTCAATGGACGGAATGGATTCGAGTTATACCCCACGATGGGCTCTAGAAACGTGATCCGATCAGAGGCATTCGATGACCCATTGTTGTTTTCCTAAAACTTTTGTTCTTCCTTTTTAAACATGTCTTCTAGGGACCCACCACCACCCCACCCAACTGCATTTTCCAACATATAGTCACCATCATCAACTTCTTTGGTGTATGGGCAACGCCAACAATTTCTGCAGCCCTCACAATGAGTGTTATTTTTTCTTCGATGACTACATTTCTTAGAGATGGAAGCAACTGATATGTGGAAGACGTTTTAAATGAATTTTTTATTTTATTTTTTTCAGAATAACAGTTTCTTAGAGATGAAAGTCACTTTTACTTATGGATAGAGAGGGATATCCATGATTGTTGTCGTGGGGAGAAGTGATTGTCGGAAGGGATTCGAGGTGAAGAGGGATGATTGTGGTTATCATGTGAAAGACAATGACGGAGATAGAATCTGAATTTTGTTATGTCTTGCCTTGATTAAACAGTTATGTTAACCTCAACCCTTATCATGGTTGGCATGTGTTAAGGGTTATGGTTGTTGTGTGTTAAGGGTCTAGGTTATCATGTAGTTAAGGGTTCAGGTTATCATGATATGTTAAGGGTCTGGCTCGTGGTTGTCATGTGTTAAGGGTTTGAGTCATGGTTGTCAAGGCTCCGAATTGTCATGTGTTAAGGGTTCATGTCATTGTTGTCATGTGTTAAGGGATTGGGTTGTGATGCGTTTAAGTGTCTAGGTCATGGTTGTCATGTGTTAAGGGTCAAGGTTATCATTAAGGGTCTAGGTTGTCATGTATTAAGGGTTTGGTTCGTGGTTGTCATGTGTTAAGGGTCGTGGTTATCATTCGTTAATGGTTGTGGGGCCCACTATGAGATATGTGTCGATTGCACTCCGTCCATTGGATTCGGAATTTAATTTAACATCATCGGCAAAAGAATGAGTTACATGATCCATAGATAAGGTGGGCTCATCACAAGAAAATAGTTGAGAGTGAATGGCCACATTATTGGTTGTTTTGGCCTATCGTAATGTATATAATTATACATGCCCTCTATCTATCTTGACAAAACAAGTTAGAGTTATGGGGCTCAAGTAGACCACACTTAAGAAACGGTGGGGGTGGGGGTTGAACTCTCCTACCATTGAAAACTTCCTAGGGCCCACCATGACGTCTTCTTGCCATCGGACTTGTTCCTAAGGTCAAGGAGACTTATATGAAGAGAAAACATAAATATCGGCTTGATCCAAAAATTATGGGACCCCCAAAGAGTTTTCAAGTGTAGGTTTATAATCTCACTGCCTTTTATGGTGTGTTCCACTTGAGCCTTTGACATGCCTCATTTTTTGGGCTCATGCCTTAAAATGATCTTTCAAAATGGATGGATGATGTGGATAAAAGACATACATCACAATGGGCCCCACAAAGCACCTGACAAGACCATCTGTCTCTAACTATGTCCTACCACCCAATTTGGGTCACATGACACGGATTTCCAGCAAAAGCCTATTGCAAGAGGTTCCTGCCACTGGAAGCTATGCTGGGTCCACCATGATGTTTGTGGGAAATGATTTCCATGATCCATTCATTTGGGAAGATTATGTTAAGACATGAGACAAAAGATTAGACAGATTTGAAACTCAAGTGGGCCACACGAATGGAAACAGCGGAAATGGTTGCTTACCGTTTAAACCTTTCTGGGCTCCACCGTGATGTTTATATGCAATCCAAACCGTTCATAAAGCAACCCAAATGCTCATAAGGTCCTTACAACTGGGATGAACTGAAAGAATAAAACTATTAGCCTGGTCCAAAGCTTCTACGGCCCCATAAATGTCTCAACCACGGGCATATGGTCTCCACGTACTGTTTTTTGTTGTGTGGCCCACTTAAGCTTTGGATCTACCTATTTTTTGGCTATGTCGTAGAATGATTTGGCAAAACATGTGAACAGTGGAGATTTCTCCACGGGAGGCCGGATCTACTACAAAGCAGTGTAGGATATGCTTATCCTACACAGAGGTTAGAAGTGTCTTTTCACTATAAAGAGAGTTCTACTCGCATAGTGCCAATTTTAGACGCAACGGATAATTGCCACCGACGATTGTTTTTATTACACTTTTACCCTCGAATTAAAAAAAAAAAACGCTTATATTAGTGTGAATTGGGCCCACCATCATCAAGTTCGGCAATCAACATCGTCCATCCGGTTCTTTGTGTCATTATTATTCATGGGTAAAAAAATGAAGTAGATATGAATAGTATCTTTGTCCCAATAGTGGGTTGTTTTTTCACCCTTAACCTAAATGATACGAAATAATGAAGACGTGGCCCACCTCTTCATGTGATGCTTCCGTTCTTTTTACACATATCTTATTTAAATATTCTTAATTGAATGGACCGCACAGTTTATACTGATAAAAACTGTGGGCCATACATGGCTTGGAACCGGTGACTTGGCAGTAATAGTGCTAGTTCCGGTGTTATTTGGGGACCGTTTTGATTGTGACCCTCATCATGCGTGATTGTGACCTTCAGTATGTAATTTTTGTAAATCAGAACCGCCCGTCCATTTTTCCATAGTTGGTCCTCCATTCTTTGGTTTCCTTAGTGAAGTTTGAAATATCACGTGGACCACGCAGTCGTTAATTACCATTGGATGGTTATTGTGACACCACCTTCAAGGGGCCCACCATCATCAACTTCATCGATCTACGCAGTCCATCTGTTTGTTGGTGTCATTTTCGATAAGGGGGAAAAAATGAGGTGGAGATTCGTAGTAGGTTGGTCCAAACACTGGATGAGTTATGCGTAGTTAAACAAAATGATAAAAAAAAAAAAAAAAAAAATCACGCAATTGTGGTTCAAATAATGATTAGGTATGTCCAATATTTTTACTCATATCTTAATTAAATATTTTCAGGTGAGTTGACAGAACGGATCATAGGAAAAATATCAGTAGGCCATACATGCCTTTAGATCAGTGGCTTGATCGTTATTACATAGTTCCAGTGTCTGACACTCACCGCGTATGATCCTGCATAATGTATCTTTTGTAGGTCCAAACCTTCAGTCCATTTTTCCATCTGCTTTTGTGACCCAGCAACAAAGATTAATTTATTTGAAATATCATGTGTACCACCCCATTGTTAAACAGTGGTTAATTTCCTTTGAATGGTTACTGTGACACCGCCTTCATGGGGCCCACCATCACCAACTTCATCGATATATGTATTCCATCTGTTTTCATTGTCCTCTTTGCTCACTGGAGGAAAATTGAGTTATATATAAGTAGTACGGGTGGTCTCAACAGTCGATAATTTTTTGTCTCTATCCTTTTTGGTTACTGCAAAATCAGGAAAACGCAAACACCAATTCAAAATCGGGCCCACAATCATGAATTTCATCGATGAACAACGTTCATCAGTTTTTTTGTTTTGTTAATGTTTAACGTAAAAAAAATTAGTTAGATAAAGTCATGAATATGTGGTCCACGTTTTCATGGGATCTTTAATTTTAATTTTTTTTTTTTTTACAGATTTCTTATTTTAACCTGTTGAACTGATTGGACGGGACATATGACATTAAAAAAAGAAATAAAAAAAAAATAAAAAAAAGAAAGCGAGCCATACATGCCTTAAAATGAGTCACCTGCCCGTTTATTTTCCGGTGTTAATCGGGTAATACGATCTTATGTGGGATGCTAACCGTTTGTGGTCGTCCATGAGATATCCGTCCATTGTTCCATCTATTTTGTGGATAAATTTACAAATATGTCATAATTATAAATAACAGGTGGACCACACCATTCCCAAGAGTGGTTAATGACAATTGGACAGTTACGTTGATAACGTTTTCATAGGGCCCACATCACATGATTTTCATAGATCTAAGTTATCCGAATTATTTACCGTGTACTTATTTGTATCAGGATGGAAAATTAGTTTGATACAAAGCAGTACTTTGGCCTCAACGGTGGACTAATTTTGGACCCTTAAAAGAAAATCGTTGGAAATCATGAATCTGTGGTCCACGTTTTTTATTTATTTATTAATTTCTAGATTTAATCCAACGAATTAATTAGACGTAACAGATGACATTAAAAAAAAAAACCGTGGGCCATACATGCGTTGTCACAGTGGAGTGACAGGTTTTGGGTCCACTGTCAATCGGGAACAATCGTGTTTTTGTGACGCTCATAGTGTGCGTTCATCCTTGATGTAAATTTTGTAAATCTAACCCGGCCTTCCATTTTTCCATGTCATTTTTTGTTGGCAAATAAATGTTTTGGTGGGCCGGGTGAAGTTGTTGATATGTGGAATTCATTCAAAGCCTTTTGTTGTATGAAAGGTCCGTCTAATATCTGGATATGCATAATTTTTAGGATAATGGTTTAAAATGAGATGTGAAAGTGGATGAACCGTATTGATGTATGAAACAGACATCATAGTTAGCCCCCACAGGTAGCGATGCACCAACACTGACGCATATGGTTATCTGCCATGGTGTCGCTGGGGAAGCGGGTACTGAGTAAACTCTTGGCGCGGATTGCCTGCGAAAGCCTTTCGCAGGCATCTCCTGCACAAGGAATCTGGGTGGGGCCCACCGTGAGGTTTGTGAGAAATCTACGCCGTCGAACCGTTTTTGAGATCATTTTAGGCGTTTCGACCAAAATGGAACGGGATCCGAGACTTAGGTGGGCCGAAAAAATGACGATTGAACTTCCACAGTTGAAATTTTCGTGGGGCCAAAGAAGTTTCAAATCAGGATAATATTTGTGTTTTGAGTTCATATCAGTAGGAATGACATTATGAACGGTATGGATGGCATATAAACATCACTGTGGACCCCATAGAGGTTTCAACGGTAAGAATTTCCCTAAACACCTTTTGCTTTAGTGTGGCCCACTTCAGTTTTGGATCCGGTTCAGTTTTTTTCGCAACGCCTAAAATGATCTCAAAAAACGGTTGGACGACGTAGATGTCTCCCAAACCTCATGGTGGGCCCCACCCAGATTCCTTGTGCAGGAGATGCCTGCGAAAGGCTTTCGCAGGCAATCCGCGCCCGTAAACTCTGCGGGGTTCACTATGATTTATGCATTTTATCTGCTCCTGCTCATCCATTTTAGTAGATAATTTTATGGCTTGATACAAAAAAAAAAAAATGAGGCATATAAAAATCTTAAGTGGACCACACCACATGAAATAATTCTGTTGTATTGAACGAATACTGTTGAAAAATTATTAGGGGCCACGAAAGTTTTGGATCAGGCTGACATTTTTTTTCCCTTCATCAAAGTTTTTTTCCCTTCGTCAAAGTTTGCGTGATCTTGTGAACAGGTTGGATGACAAATAAACATCACTGAGGGGCCTATAAAGGTTTCAACGGTAGAAATCATTATACCCACCGTTCCCTGTGATATGGTCCAGTCGAATTTTGGCTATGCATCAATATTGGTTTCAACCCCTTAAATGAGCTGGAAAAACGTACGGACGGTGTAGATAAACCACATACATTTAGAGTGGGCCCAACTGAGTTTACTCAGTATGATAAGAGTGTACTGAGTAACTCAGGATGCAATCCAATTTCGGTTGCTGGGGACGCTGTACCCAGCGAGTGTAGCGTATTGAAGTGACGTCATCACATTGTGTGTGCCCTACCAAGTTGTATGTGTTGTATCCACACCGCCCATCCATTTGGAGGGATCATTTAAGGGCACGAGCCAAAGAATGAGGCAGATCCAAATCTCAAATGGACCCCGCCATATAAAAAGATGAGATTGACCGTGTACCATTAAAAACTTATTTCAGCCACAGAACTTTTCAATAAAGCTGATTTCTGTGTTTTACCTTATTCCATGTCTTTTTTTAACTGACAAACAGGTTGGATCTCAAATTAACATCATGGTGTGCACTATGATCCGAGCCCCGGGACGTAGTTGCCCTGAATTGACGAGGGTTGGAATCAGAGTAGATGGTCCTGAAATCAGGCGAAACTTATTCAGAGGATCGGGATGGGTTCATGCAGTATGCACATCTGATTCGGGCCAATTCGGCCCCAGTATACCGGACTTCAGAAGCCAATCTGAGCCCATAGACGCAGTTGGCCGAATTGACGACTCGAGCCGGAATCGGAGCAGACGGTCTCGAAATTAGGCAAAACTTGTTTGGAGGATCGAGATGGGTTCATGCAGCATCCACATACGATTCGGGCCCATTCGGCCCCGGTATACCAGACTTCAGAAGCCAATCCGAGCACCGGGACGCAGTTGGCCGAATTGACGACTCAGGCCGGAATCGGAGCAGACGGTCCCGGAATCAGACGAAACTTGTTAGAAGGATCGGGATGGGTTCATGAAAAATGTACGTCCGATGCGGGCTAATTCAGCCCCGATATACCGGATTTCAGAAGCCGATCTGAGAACAGGGACGCAGTTGGCCGAATTGACGACTCAGGACGGAATCGGAGCAGACAGTCCCGGAATTAGGCGAAACTGGTTCGAAGGGTCAAGATGGGTTCATGTAGCATGAACGTCCGATTCAAGCCAATTCGGCTCCAGTATACCGGACTTCAGAAGCCAATCCAAACCTTGGGACACAGTTGGCCGAATTGACAACTGGGGCCAGAATCGGAGCAGACGGTCCGGGAATCAAGCGAAACTTGTTCGGAGGATCTGGATGGGTTCATACAATATCCATATCCAATTCGGGCTCATTCGGCCTCGGTATACCAAACTTTAGAAGCCGATCCAAGTGCCGGGACGTAGTTGGCCGAATTGACGACTCAAGCCGAAATCGGAGCAGACGGTCCCGAAATCAGACAAAACTTGTTCGAAGGATCGAGATAGGTTCATGAAGCATGCACATCCGATTCGAGGCTAATTCGGCCCCGGTATATCGGACTTCAGAAGCCGGTCCGAGTCCCGGGACGCAGTTGGCCGAATTGACCACTCAGGCCGGAATCGAAGCAGAAGGTCCTAGAATCAGGTGAAACTTATTCAAAGGATCGAGATGGGTTCATGCAGCATGCATGTCCGATTCAGACTAAATTTTTCCCAGAATACCGGACATCGAAAGCAGATCCGAGCCCATGGACGCAGTTGGCCGAATTGACGACTTAGGATGGAATCGGAGCAAACAGTCCCGAAATCAGGCAAAACTTGTTCGGATGATCGAGATGGATTCATGCAGCATGCAGGTCCAATTCGGGCCAATTCTTCCCCCGTATACCGGACTTCAGAAGCCGATCCGAGCCGAGGGACGCAGTTGGCTGGATTGACGACTCAAGCCGAACTCCGAGCAGACGGTCCCGAAATCGAGCGAAACTTGTTCAGGGGATTAGGATGGGTTCATGCAGAATTCACGTCCGATTCGGGACAATTCTTCCCCGGTATACTGTACTTAAGAAGCTGATTTGAGCCGAGGGACGCAGTTGGTCGAATTGACGACTCGAGCCGGAATCTGAGCAGGACGGTCCCGGAATCAGGAAAAACTTGTTCAAGGATCAGGATGGGTTCATGCAACATGCACGTTTGATTCGGGCCAATTCGGCCCCGGTATTCCAGACTTCATAAGCCGATCCAAGCCCCGAGACGCAGTTGACCCAATTGACGACTCGTGCAGGAATCGAAGCAGACGGTCCCGGAATTAGGCCAAACTTGTTCAAAGGATTGGTATGATTTCATGCATCGTCTATGTCCAATTCAGAGACCCATTCGGCCCCTTTATACCGGACTTTAGAAGCCGATCCGAGCCCAGGGACGCAATTGGCCAAATTGACGACTCGGGCCAGAATCGGAGTAGACGGTTCCGGAATTAGGCGAAACTTGTTCAGAAGATCGGGATGGGTTCATTTAACATGTACGTTCGATTCGGGACAATTCGGCCACGGTATACCAGACTTCAGAAGCTGATCTGAGCCCCGAGACGCAGTTGGCCAAATTAACGACCAAGGCAGGAATCGGAGTAGACGATCTCGGAATCAGGAAAAACTTTTTCAGAGGGTCGGTAAGGGTTCATGAAGCGTCCACGTCCGATTCGGACCCATTCGGCCCAGGTATACCGGACTTCAGAAGCCGATCCGAGTCGCGGGACACAGTTAGCCGAATTGATGACTTGTGCCGGAATCGGAGAAGACGATCCCGAAATTAAGAGAAACTTGTTCGGCGGGTCGGGATGGATCCATACAGCGTCTACATCCGATTCGGACCAATTCGGCCCTGATATACCGGACTTCAGAAGCCGATCCGAGCCCATGGATGCATTTGGCCGAATTGACAACTCGGGCCAGAATCAAAGCAGACGGTCCCTAAATTAGGCAAAACTTGTTTGGAGGATCGGGATGGGTTCATGTAACATGCACGTCTAATTCGGGCCAATTCAACCCCAGTATACCGGACTTCAGAAGCCGATCCGAGCCCCAAGACGCAGTTGGCCGAATTGACGAATGAGGCCGGAATTGGAGCAGACGATCCCGGAATCAAGCGAAACTTGTGCAGATACTCAGTCAGTATGGGTTCATGTATCGTCCATGTACGATTTGGGCCCATTCGTCCCTAGTATACCGGACTTTAGAAACCGATCCGAGCCGCGGGACGCAGTTGGCCGAATTGATGACTGGGGCTGGAATCGGAGCAAACAGTCTTGAAATCAGGCGAAACTTGTTCGGAGGGTCGAGATGGGTCCATGCAGCGTCCAAATCCGATTCGGGCCAATTCGGCCCCGGTATACCAGACTTCAGAAGCTGGTCCAAGCCCCGGGACGCAGTTGCCTGAATTGACGACTCGTGCCAGAATCAGGCAGATGATCCCGGAATTAGGCGAAACTTGTTCGGAGGGGCGGTATGGGTTCATGCAGCGCCCACATTCGATTAGGGCCCATTCGGTCCAGGTATACCGGACATCAGAAGCCGATCTGAGCACCGGGACATAGTTGCCCGAATTGACGACTTCGGCAAGAATCGGAGCAGACGGTCCCGGAATCAGGCGAAACTTGTTCGGAGGGTCGGGATGGGTTCCTGCAGCGTGTATGTCCAATTCAGGCCCATTCTGCCCTGATATACCGGACTTCAGAAGTCAATCCGAGCCTAGGGACCCAGTTGGCCGAATTAACGACTCGGGCAGGAATCGGAACAGAAGGTCCCGCAATAAGGGGAAACTTGTTCTAAGGGCCTGGATCTGTTCTTTCAGCGTGCACGTCCAATTCGGGCCCATTCGGCCCTAGTATACCAGACTTTAGAAGCCGATCCGAGCCCTAGGACGCAGTTGCTCGAATGGACGACTCGAGTCAGAATCAGAGCAGACGGTCTTGGAATCAAGCGAAACTTGTTTGAAGGGTCAGGATGGGTTCTTGCAGCGTCCACGTCCTATTCAGGCACATTCGGCCCCAGTATACCAGACTTCAGAACCCGATTCAAGCCTTGGGACGCAGTTGATTAAATTGACGACTCGGGCAGGAATCGGAGCAGACGGTCCTGGAATCAAGAGAAACTTGTTCAGAGGGTCGGGAATGGTCCCTTCAGCATGCATGTACGATTCAGACCCATTCAGCCCCGGTATACCAGACTTTAGAAGCCAATCCGAGCCCAGGGACGTAGTTGGCCGAATTGACGACTCGTGTTGGAATCAGAGCATACGATCCCGGAATCTGGGGAAACTTGTATGGAGGGTCAGGATGGGTTCCTTCAGTGTGCACGTCCGATTCGGGCCCATTCGACCCCGGTATACCGGACTTCAGAAGCCGATTCAAGCCCTGGGACGCAGTTGGCTGAATTGACGACTCGGGTAGGAATTGGAGCAAACGGTCCCGGAATCAGGCGAAATTTTTTTGAAGGGTTGGGATGGGTTCTTGCAGCATGCACATCCAATTCAAGCCCATTCATCCCAGGTATACCGGACTTTAGAAGCCGATCCGAGCTCCGGGACGCAGTTGCCCGAATTGACGACTCGTGACGTAATCGGACCAGACAGTCCTAGAATCAGGAGGAACTTGTTTGGAGGGTCGAGATGGGTTCCTGCAGCGTGCATGTCTGATTCAAGCCCATTCGGCCCCGGTATACCGGAATTCAGAAGCCGATCCGAGCCCCGGGATGCGGTTTGCCGAATTGACAACTCGAGCAGGAATCGTAGCAGATGATCCCGAATTAGGCGAAACTTGTTCGAAAGGTCGGGATGGGTTCCTTCAGTGTGCACGTCCGATTCGGGCCCATTCGGCCCCGATATACTGGACTTCAGAAGCCGATCCAAGCCCCGGGATGCAGTTGGCTGAATTGAGGACTCAAGTAGAAATCGGAACAGACCGTCACAAAATCAGGCGAAATTTATTCGGAGGGTCGGAATGGATTCCTTCGGCGTGTACGTTCGTTTTCTGCCGAATCAGAATTGGTATTCCAGGCATCAGGAGATAGGTCGCATCGGGATGCCAAGTACCAAACGCATGAACCGCGTTTATTTGCTGTGGTGTGGTCCACTAGAGGTTTGGTTAACCTTGGGTTTCTTGATAAACCCTTAAGTTCAGCTAAAAAAAAAAAAACGGATGGACGGGTGGATAAATCACAATGGATCTAACAGAGTCAATCCAGGCCCACAATTTGCGCCCTCTACTTGGGACGTGGTTTGGGCATCGGCGGCCAGCGAGGATTAAATGAGTGTTGAGAAGGTGATCCACCGGAGCTCACCCAATACGGTTCGGCCCATACCACAGGGGCCCACCTTGATGCATGTATTCTGTATCCACGCCGTCCATCCATTTTTTCCAGAACTTTTTAGATTATTATAAAATAAAAAAAAAAAAAAGCGAATCACATCCAATAATCGAGTGGACCATATACCATACAAGACAGTGGTGATTAGATGCCCTATGGTTTAGAACTTCTTAGGACAGACATTAATGTTTCGGCGGTGTTTCTTTGCCATCCATTCTGTTTATGAGGTCACACACTCCATGACGAAGGGAAAAAACAAATATCGGCTTCATTAAAAACTTTTGTGGCCCATTAATAGTCTATCACCACTATTTGCTATGTTATGGTGCAACTGATAAGTGGACCTGCTTCCATTTTAGGATAGTAATCTAAAATGATATAAAAAAAAAAATAGAAGGACGGTGTGGATAAAGAATTCATACGTCAACGTGGCTCCCACGTTAAAGGCCATACCGGGTTTGGTTAGTCGATGATCTCACACAATCGACGAAAGCCACGCTGCCTCTATCAACATGATTGGTTGTTAGGTGCACTTTAGGCCCAACCATGATATAGGTGTTTTATCCACAACCGTCCATCCATTTTTTCTGATCATTTTAGGAATTCATCTAAAAAATGAGGTAGATGTAAAACTCAAATGTACCACACCATAAGGAAAAGAGTAAGGAAGGAATGTCCACCATTAAAAACATCCTTTGCCCACTTTACCAAACTACAGCCCAGATAATTCTCATTTTTTGGACCCCGACCACGGAGGACATGAACAATCTTATGGCCCAATTCTCGTTTATATTGGGAAATAAAATTATGATGGCAATACTGCAATTAAAAGACTGAAGAGGGGGGAATTATAGATGCCATGCGTGTAGGGGCGTCTTTCTCCCCTCCTCTGAGAGTAACTTCAACTGTTCTTTTTGACCGGAGTATATCCCAGTGGATAAATGTCATTAACCGTTTTGATTTACAAAAAATGGAAAGATGCCGAATATAAATTGCTTTGTAGTTTTTTAAAGCAATTTTTTAAGGGTGTAGAGACACCCTTTCATAAAAGGTTGTTACAATTGATTTTAAATCCAATTAGTGTGTCCCTTATGATTGAAAAAACACAACCTTTCAAAACAAAAAGTGAAGGGATGCAACCCTTCAGACTTACATGAAAAGACACATCCGTCCATGCACGCTTGCATGCACCCATAGCCATGGACATGGCCCGGCTCGGCGGAAAAGTTATGTTTCAAAATTTAAGACAATTCGGGTTAAGATAGAAGAATTGTGTAATAGTGCCGACGTCTATCCGACCTTAATCGACATTTAGAGTAAGCAAGACAGGTTTACAGGAATCAAGTGATTATCGATCTTTAACCTGACCCTTGAAGTGTAAACGGCTATACATGCCACTCACACAAACTGGTTCTGCGGTTTGGTGCCTTTTGGCCATGCACCTTTACTTGAATATTGTACACAACAACCGGATACACACCACATGTGATCATGGATAAGATCCTACAAAGTTCGTTTGAGCCCTTTTTTTTTTTAATTATTGTGGACCATTGCTGAATTTCTCTTTTCAGCCTTGTGATTTGAGATTAGAGAGAGATCATGATGGATAGCTTAAGATTGAAATATTCAGGAAATTGTCAGAACAGTCCATCCCATGTGACGTCCATCAAACCAATGGACTGGATCAAGGATCATGGTCTCTGCTTGTGCAAAGCCATGGGGAGCATTTTATCAACAACTGCATTTCCAAGACTGGGAATTCTATCCTCGGCACATATCAGATTTATTGATTGCATTGAGAATGCTAAGCATCTGCGTGTGAGGAACTAGTGGGCTCATGGGATAGTGACCGTACACCATTGAACTAACAGGTCACGTTCTGCAGGGATGCTTTGGAAGATCACATTCAGGAGTTTCTTTTCTTTTACATTTCCAGTGTTTTCTTTTTAATCATGCATGGTAGTCTACAAAGAAGAATTCCTGATATGGTGGAAATCCCAACACAAAATCCCATTGGTAAAAGCATTATTGGATTGATCCTCATTATATATGGATGTTGGAGATCAGTGTCTATCCCATTCGGTGTGGTGCCACAGTATCTCTTTTCATGTGCAGGCTACGTTTCTCAAGCCATGAGAAAAACAATTTGCAATTTTTGGGATCTAAAAAGAAGAGACTCTGTTTCCATGTCACGATTTTTTTAAAAAAATTACTATGGGCCAAATGTAACCTTACTTACGAGTGAACAGGAATGGCATTTCCAAGCAGTAAGCACTAGAGATAATCCGATATGGATTTTATCAGTGCGAAAGAATAGCATGTGTCTATGACAAAAAAAAAAAAAAAAAACCATCTATAGATCATAGCTCTAGTGCACAAGATGACCTCAGCCTAGCCCATCTTACAATATGGGTACAATGAGCAGGGCCAATTGTCTAGGAATCCAGACCACAGATGTTTGATCAGTAGTCCAAATTAATGATCTCGATCATTGAA
The DNA here is from genome assembly GCA_003013855.2 of Liriodendron chinense. NCBI lineage: Eukaryota > Viridiplantae > Streptophyta > Magnoliopsida > Magnoliales > Magnoliaceae > Liriodendron > Liriodendron chinense. Next base: position 1,715,255 of record ML058440.1, on the reverse strand, counting down.
TCATGAACCCACCCGTACAGAATATACATACCAAAAGATAAATTTGCATTGTCTGATCCGTCAACCCTGATCATTTGTACATATCAAGATCTAAAATTCTCTGACCGTTCTCAGTCAGTGCATACGTTCATTTCTGGTTTACACATATATGATAGTGTTCGTCTGTACAAGACCATCATCAGATCACATGTGTTCCTATTACTTTGTTTTGAAGATTTTTTGTGAGAGTAGGGCTCCTTGATACTATTGTCCCAACATGATATCCAAGTTTGAAATGCATCCTGGATCAATCCTCTTTGTACACGGATGGGGAAGATCAGTGGATATCCTACTCAGTACGACACCACATATGACTTGATCTTGATCTTGCTGTGTGTGTGAAAGGTTGGCAGTGTCTGTGACATAAAATTGATCAACATGCTATAGCACCCATGCATGAAAGCCTTTTACATGATTTTGCACAGGTGGTTCAGAGAATATGTGCAAAATCATGACCATTAGATGGTATATTACGATTCCATATAATATGGACCATAGCTCACAAATCAGGTTTACCGTGTGTCCTCAGGAAGTGTATATATATGTGTATTGATGCACACACATGTTACAAAACTTGAAACGGATGGAATCTATGCACAGTCCTATCCATATGACATGTGAATCATATATTATCATATTTCCAAATAGTTTTCCAAAAAAAAAAAAAAAAATTCGATTTCAAGATTGTTGGAAGATGGTATTTAGAAAACTATTTAGAAAAATAAAATTAAAATAAGAAACAAAGAAAACTTATCGATTTGAAGAAGTCAAGGCGTGATTTGAAATCACTCGGCTTGAAATCGAATTTGCCCTCCTTGGACCACGTCTTAAGTGCAACAGGATTTTCTGAGCAATCGACCTCCAGGATACAACGATTATCACCCGGTCCCAGTGGTGCACTCACTGTACACGGGCTTGAACCATTGGTAGTCTTAACCCGAAAGACAAGACACTTAAACAATTTTTAAAGTAATTTTTCATACTTTTAAAAGTAGATAAAGAAAGTCTATTTATAGACTTTGAGTGGGCACCCTTAAGGGTGTAGAGGACACCCTTTCATAAAGGGTTTTGACAATTGGTTTTAAACCCAATTGGTGTATCCCTTAGGATTGAAAAAACATAACCTTTCAAAACAAAAAGTGAAGGGATGCAACCCTTCAGACTTACTTGAAAAGACACATCCGCCCATGCACGCTTGCATGCACCCATAGCCATGGACATGGCCCGGCTCGACGGAAAAGTTTGAAATACTAATTTATTTTTAAATTCACTTAAAAATACAACAATTATCACCATTTTCAAATGGTGATAAACTATCATAGGAGTCTACTTGCGCTGTGTCTTTTGACAGTTAATGGATTGCGGGTATCCACAATCTTCACCTCTTATTCGTTGATTTCTTGATGATTTTCTTGTCAGGAAATTGATATGAAAGAGTTAGTCTTTATCCCGATTTGATTAAGAAAACACACTTTATTTATTTAAATTTTTGAAATGCGAAGAAAGGAAAAGAAAAGTCAAGCCGATAAGGCAACCCTAGCTATTTCTTTATATTGCACGTGTCAATTGACTATTTATGATTTTTCAAGGTCCAAGCTGAAGGCGACCACCCACCCTGTGCTAGGATCTTCTCTTTTAGGTGGCTTTTTAACTGTGGATTTATTTGGTTCGAAATCTGTTCTTTGGTACATGTGTATGATGGCAGGCGTCCACAGCCTAATACAGCTTAATTCGAATTGAACGCTTGTGACCCAAGTGTTGAGATGGACAGAGAGATTGTTAGCGGCCATCTATGACTAAGAACTAATAAATTTGGTCGTCTATCAAGTCACCTATAATAGAAATCAAGCAATTTATAAGGGAAGGATTTATCTTTCTAATGAATTATTTTTGCTTTTAGTCGAAATAATTTTTTCTCACTATTATAGTAGTGATAAACTAATTCACATAAAGAAAATAAAAACTTACAAAGTTAATAATTGGCGACCCAACATCTGTGGCATAGATGGTGAAGTTTTAAGTCTTTCTTGATTCAATGACTTGGACATAATCGAAGGAAATTACACTACTGAAAGAAAGAAGAAAAAAAAAGAAGATATTCCTTAGTCCAACGACTTGAGCATAAAGCAAGAGAATTACACTACTCTTAAGCTAAGTCAATCCAGTAGTAATAGCATAAACAAACTAGATTACACTACTCCTAAGCTAAAGTTGGTAAAATGTAGTAGCGTAGATAGGTCTCCTTAGTTAGGATAAATTAATATAAGCAGCGTTATATTGTAGACTTATGTTGTGTTGGGTTGACTAAGGCCTGAAGTTCTTTGATCTTCTTTTATTTATATAACTTAGAGGCAGTAGCTGGAGAGAGATTTTTGTAGTCACTCCTCTTCTTTATTGATGTAGAAATAACCATCTGGGCTCATAGACAGTTGTAGTCTGTTATGCAACGCCACGTGTCCAAGTTGTTTGTCGTGAGTTAGCCATTGGTTGCGCGCGCGCGTCCTACTCCTACTATATGAACAAGAATTACTCTTGTGATGCCACGTGTTGGTGATTGTTAACTCGTTCTTTGCTTGAGCGTGTATAGTGTGCCATGAAACTCACCAACTAGGTATAATTGTTACTTCATAGTTTCTTTAAGTGGTTTCGGCTATAAGGACTTCACTATGGTGCATCGTTCAAATCCGTCACTAGCCGTAACTTTATTTCAATAGATACCCATTGTCGAGACTTGGACATGAGTACAGTAAGTAGTTGACTTGGGCACGTGATTGAAATATGCGACACGCGTCTCATGATTGAAGTTAGCTAGACTTATTCTTTTTGGGCTATTCATAATTTTTTGGATTCTAATCAAATTCAATTGTTACGGCAACCAAGAATATCTTCGGGGTGTCTCTTATTGAGATTTTACCTACTACATGGCATTATTTGAGTCGCTAGATCTGATGCGGTCAGATCAAACATAAACAGGACCATGGTAAGGATTCGGTCCTATCTCCCATTTACCTTGCCATGTGTACTGGGGGAAACGGGTTCTATCTATTGCTATAACTCACCTAACAAAATCAAACGTTTAATATCTAATCAGTATGATCTTCAATCTATTCTCCGTACACGTAATATAAAACAGAGTGGGCTCTTGCTTGTAGTATTATTCCAAAGCATGCATTATATCGAATTAATAGACCGTTTAATGGGGGTGATCAACCTCCAAAGGGCTGTTATTTTGTTAACAACAGATAATCCGGACCATACATTCATTAAAAACCTAGTCCGTGTACCCATTCTCAGTCCAACAACCTGTGGAAAGCGAAGAGATGGAGGCCATGGTCCATATGAAGGGTGAACCTGGTGGTGTACGTAGCTTCCTTGTTCTCATCCATGAGCTTGTATTTGAAGAAACGAAGGAGAACAGCAGCCAGGATCTTCATCTGTCTGTAGGCGAACTCCTTTCCCAAACATATTCTCGGACCCGCCTGACCAATACGATTTCAATCAATACACATGCATACTCATGCCAATCTTTTAACTAAAGACCATTGGACCTTTCTTTCTTTCTTTCTTTCGTTTTTCTCTATTTTAACCTCAATTTCTATCTTAAACGTGTGACCCACTTGATGGGCAGACTGGCAAGAGCTTTGGTCCAGGACTTATTCACTGTATGGCAGACGTGATGAATGGTCCATATCTCATAGAGTGGAAAGATGATGATGGTGACCAACTCCAATTAGTTGAGTAATATCTTGTATGATTAAGAGTTCGTTGTCTCTATTGCCACTCAGGATCAAGTGTGTGTTTGCTGCTCACTGGGGCCCACATGCTGAGTGGTCCGATGACTAGACCCGTCCATGCAGTGGACTCAATGCCATACAGCCACCGTGAGAAACTAACGCTGAACGGATGAAGTTGACCATTACTATCTTAGATGAATTCAGAACAATGAAAAGGAGATCTTCAATGGCTCGCATTCTACTCCAAAAATCATCTCTAAAGCCATTTTGGGGGCAATTGCTCATTTGTGGTTTTGAATAGAATATGGACGGGTGAAATCATATTACCATCTCAGCATGTGGGCCCCAGTTGGTGGTGACAGACACTAGATACTGACTTGCCAGAAGCAAAACGAACCCCTGATCAATGGGCTTTTATAGGTTGTTGAACGTGTACCATTGCCTGCCCGATCTCACCATGGTCCACTGGAGTTGTTCATCTGTCGGGACCAACTTCCAATGAGTCACAGTGCATAGATTGCAGCAATTCGACGTTCAAATGGGCCATATCATGCACTGCAAACAGACCTAACATCCAAAATTTCTCGTTTCAACTGTCCATTTGGAGGTGATTTTGTGACCCACCAGATCAACCCATCAGAGCAATCTTAGCACATTGGCCAATCCAAAGTGGAGCCCCACAGTATGTCTGGCTCGACCTCCAGTTCAAGCTACAATTTGGGGAGGTAAGATCAGCTGCTAAGCCGATCCCCGTCGATCTTGTTTCGATTTTGGAAGATTTATATGTGGAGAGGAAGATGTTGCTGACCTGAAAGGCAGTGAATTTGAAGGACGATTCGGGGCGGAAAACTCCATTGTCGAGCCATCTCTCGGGTCTGAATTCCTCAGCATCCTCTCCCCAAATGTATGTCATCCTTCCCATGGCATAAGGCATATAATTCATCATGTCTCCTTTCTTCACTCTAAAACCGTCCGGCAATACATCATCTTCATCTGTATTCTTCGCATCCTGCAATACAAATATTGCCCGAAAACGAGACTTGATTAGATTTTAACTTAATTCTGATTGATGCTGTGTTTGGATGTCCCAAAAATGTCAGCCTGGCGGCCTGCACTACACACACACACACACACACACACACACACACACACACTGGCCTGATTTCCTGACCACAACATATACGGGGGTAGGATTCCGGTGATGAACAGTCAGGATCTTGTACGCATGTGTCACATTTTGGAAGTTACTATGTATTCCTTAGCCTAAGTATAGACCATAAGAGTAACACTTGAATGTTAATGGATTACTTTGAAATAACCAGTCTTTCTAACATCCACCATATGCCCATCACCACCCCAAAATCATGTACATTCACATCGATCATGACCATTCAATCAATATTCTACCTCTCCGATGATGGGCCACGTTCCAAAGATGACAGCAAAATAGCAATCTTAATTTACCGAAATCTAACTAATAGATTGGTATATTACCACTGCAACTGCAGGATAAAGCCTGAGAGTCTCAGACAGTGTTGCGTGGAGATAGTGCATCTTGTCAATAGCCTCTTCTGTTAAACTTGCAGCGAATTCGCTAATTGAAGCATTCTCATTCACTTCGGACGCTTCTCTCACTTCTCGAGCAACCTTCTCTTGTATGAGGGGATGTTTGCAAAGCATGTAAAAGAACCAGGTAAGCGTGGCTGACGTGGTGTCCCGCCCCGCGATGATGAAATTGAGGATTATGTCTCTCAAGTACTGATCTGTCATGTTATCTGGATCCTTTTCGCTCTCTATAAGAAACCTCGACAATATGTCTTCTTTGCTCCTCTGTTTACAAAGACAAAATGCACACAGGTGGGATTTGAGTGAGATTGGAAATTTGATTTTCTCACGTCCTACTAAATGGACGGCTGGGTGTTAGTGTCCCATTATCCTTTATTATGGCCCAGTTGTGTAATACAAATTAGTTTCCTTACATGATTCTTTTCAGTTTTCATCTGCTCCCTCTTGTGTCGAATCAGTTGGAACACGAAGTCGTCCACCTTCACATTTCTCTTCATAGCAGCTTCAGTACCAATATTTAGAAATCTCTTAAGCTTCCAAAAAACATCGACGAATCTCCAGTATGAGATCACGTTCGCTTCATCAAAAGCCTTGTTGAATTGATTTCCAAACTCATCTGATCCCGATAGACCGTTTAGATCGACCCCAAATCCAACCTTAAATATTGAATCTAAGGTTGATTTCATCAACAGATCCTACAATTAAGTAAAACAGAATTTGAATAAAATCGAGAAGTAGGACACTTGTTCATTTGATCAGGGCCAATCCAAATCACCCACCATACCTGAAAATCCCATCTGATCAGTGACCTTTATAGATTGTCCCTTCTTTTTTTTTTTTACTGTCAATTTGTAGGAAAACCATCAGGATGGATAGGATCATCTGCTCGCTTTATTTTTAGCTTCAGTCCATCCATTCCTGGACCCACAATTTGTACAATCATTGTTAACCACAGCTAAGTTGATCTGTTTCTCTGCAGTGAATCGTCTCACTTCCATAATCCATATACATGGGCGTACGGTTGGTGAGCACAGACAATTGATCAGGTAGGCACCACCATCAGTGACTCATTATAGAGAAAATAACACTTGTCGGGAAATTCCAGCTATCCAATCAGGAACAGATGGTAAAAAAATCAAAACATTCAAGAGGGCTAGAATCATCTAGCTGGTATATTCTCTGAACCATGGTTGGTCCACAGAAGAACCCACTAGATGAATGATCAGATTTACCATCAGTTCAACCATGTGTAGGATCATAGTCGTAATTAACACTGAATCAATGCAAAGAGAACAGACACATCCCATGAAAAATGCAACTAAAAGAACCTGCACATCCATGGCCTTGTTAGCAGTTGCTGCATCTGAAGCCTTTTCTGCCAACTTCACGGCATTGTCGCGAAAGACAAAACTGCTGAATTCCCTCAAAACTCTGGTGGAGAATTCATAACTCGCAAGCTTTCTCTGGTGGCGCCATCTATCACCGTCCACTGTGAAAATCCCATCTCCGAATAGATCCTTCATTATGTTATAAATAAACTCTCCCTGCAGTAGATTTTCATACAACAGAAACTAATTACAAACAGACTGGTTTTCTTAATTCAATTTCATGAGGAACCATTGAATCAACCATCTAGGTTCACCTGTCATGTATTTAGAAGATCCAGACCATTGATCTGCAGGGTCCTACCTTGGATCGGTTGTACCCCAAGATCACACCAGTCAAATGATCATTGCCCATCCAAATTGGACACTTGGTAAAATTTCCAACCAATTGTCCTCAATCAATGGGTGGAAGATCAATCAAAGGACCTAGCATACGGCCCATTTCCGCGAAAGGGTCCAACAAATGAATCATCAAAATCTTTTCCAGTTTGTACAAGTGGGACCATCATTCAGTGATCCGAACCCGTCATTTGGATGCCCCACCATGGATGGATCAAACCCAAAAAATAAAATAAAAAAGAATTCCTGGATTGGAAAATTCTAGCCATGCAATTTTGGTATTTTTCATTTGAAAGTCAACCGCTCTCGATTCCTTTTCTTAATTATTTGTAGGATATCAACTAAAGAGCTAGAATCATCCCATCGAGGAGAATTCTGAGTCATCGTCCATGAACGATATGGATCACTAAAAAAGGGGCCCCACTTGCACAAACCCAGCACCAGAAAATCACATCTTTCTGTACTGGAATACAATATAATTCAACTGCATGATTAAGTTCTTGAATGTGATTACCTTGCTGTAGTTAGAGAAATTGGTTTTGAGGATGTGTTCTATATTGGCTGGATCACAGGTGTAGATTCGATCATGCGGAAAAGCGATTAGACGATAAGTGGGGTACTTGTGGGCCGGCGATGTAAGGTAATCGAAGAGAGTGTTGAAGTGAATGAGCTGACTCAATATAGTCCCTACGACTGGATGGCGCTGATCTTTACATAGCATTGCCTTGAAATAGTAAATTTGCAAGGCTAATACAAAGCCTATGAAGAACAGAGCGACTGCAGCGAGGCCAGCAATGAGAAGAGAGATTGCAAGATACGGCAAAGTGAAAATATCCATTTAGGAGCTTGGTTGGGAAATTGGGAGAAAGAAGCAAAGATGAGTTATATAAACTAAAAATGCTGACATCCAACCGTTTGTACGGTAAGTTACCGTCCATTCAGTGGATAAGTTCCAACCTATCATGTGCATGCGACATCCACCCCGTCCAATAGGTTGGTCCCCACCATGAGAACCACCTTGTGCAACAATCAGCACCATTGCTTCTCAGGTGGGCCACACCAAAGAAAAAATTAACTCTTAGCCGATGATGGATAACAAAATACAAGTATCGCATTTTGTACGGGCTAATTTTCAAGTTTATAATATTTTACACCTTGTGCATAAATCAGGTCCATTGCTTGTGGTGGGCCACACCAATGAAAAAATAACTTTTAGTCGATGATGGATAACAAAATGCAAGTATCGCATTTTGTACGGTCTAATTTTCAAGTTTATAATATTTCACACCGACGATTGTTTTTTACTGCTTTTGTATCGAGTATCTAACTCTACCAGTATCAGGGTTTTCTTTTGACGGAACGAGTGAGGCGGGCCAGCCGGCCCAGAATCAAATTATGTAAATGCCCTTGGCAATTTGAAAATTAAATGTACTTCACAAGCCATTTCGTCTGTAAATCCCGCAGTAAGCGGCAATTTCGTCTCACGCAGCGTAAGACGATATTAGCGGTCAACGAACCTCTGTTTTTCGCGCTTTTTGAAGAGGGTTTACTTAGTAATAATGATCTATTTACCGGTAAATACAGGATAATTTATTTAACCAAACGAGCGAGCTTTGTAAAATTAAAATTGGAGGTAAATAAATTGAAAGTATATGACTTAATCAGTTGTTTTTGAATGCTGAGTAAATAAAATGTATTTGAAATTCAAATATTCTGTTTGGACCGGAGTAAAAGGAAGGAATTGAAATGTATTAGAAAAGTTTGGATGGACCACAAACGTAATGACCACAAATAAGCAACTTTGTAATATTTTTGAACTGTCTATTTAGATGGTTACCATTTGGATGGTTTGATAACATTTTTGTTAGTGTGATTTTAGTAACGGGATTGATAATTTGATTGTTCCAGAGTATGATAATTTGATTGTTCCAAAGTATCATCAGTGTACCACTTGTACAGTAGACATGTGTGTAGTGACACCTTTGTTCACTTGTACAACTCTGAAAGAGAATCCTAAATGGCATTTCCTGTTTACTTCCAAATATCTCTTTTCAAGGGAATTTCACTTCCGGGTTTATTTGCTGGCAATTCATTTCTTTCTCATGCGTTTACTCCATTCAAATGTACTACGCAGACCATTTACAGCCATTTACTCCCCACCATCTCCCGAATACTTCACAAATTACATAAAATGCTGAAAAATTAATTACATTGCCCTTGTAACCACTCACTACCATCTTGTTGCTTGGATATAGAGATGAAGTTAGCTTTTTCGTGTGGATTGTTCTTATATGATGGTGTGCCCAAGGCTATAAATGGTAGGTTTAGCTAAAATCAGACCCGCCCATTTACTAAATGGGTTTGGGTCAAAATTTTAGACCAAAGACCTTTTACTAAATTAATAGGTTTGGGTCGAGTCTGAGTCAACCCTATCAAGTCCAGGCTTGGTGGAGGGAGATCCACCCAAACCCATTTATAAATGGATTGGGTCTAACGGATCTGGTTAAAAGATATCCAGACCTGAACTAGAGCCATTTATAAATGGGTCTGGTTGGGTTTAATAGGTCTAGATCACCTTGATTTTATATCAAAATTCATCAATGCCAATTAATAATAAAAATTAAATTTAGCAACTTTTTATAATAATAAAATGCGAATAATGACGCAAGTAAATATCATAATCATAGAGATGATTATCTTTACTTGGTCAGTTGCTCCACGTTGACCATGAACTCTCTTTTAAATGAGCTACATCTTAAATTTTGATGCAAGCCTTGTCTAAAAATTTAAAATTATCTCAAATATTATTCAAAGAAAAATGTTTATAAAACTTAAATTTTTAAAAAGAAAAGTTAAACAAGATATATACATTATGATTCAACTATAAACCAATCTTAAGCTTATTACAATCATCATTCATCATATGACTGTCTAATTTAAGATTTATAGATGTTACACATAAAATAGTAAAAACTAGTCAATAAATATAGAAAATAGTTTTCTATACTAAGTTAATTATATAAATATAAAACCTTAAGAACTAAATTTACATATCTTCAGGAATTGCAGCTCGAAGCTAATGGATGAATGGCGCAAATTTCTCATAAAAATCACGTTGGGCCTCACTTAACATCCTAATGCAAGAACTTCTTGCAAAAGCCTTTCATATGCAATCTGTGTACATCCTAATTTACTAATTCCACCATCTTTAGCGTGTCGATTTGGATTATGTGGTGCCTTATATTCTCAATCGGATGTATTCTCAGCCAGACATGAGATGAATTTCTCGTTTTCCCATGTTACCTGTCTAGGTACGCAAACATTTTTATCGAGTTTACAACTGGGTTTGGACGGGTCTGGGTCAGGATGGGTCTCTTACAACATAGACCAGACTCACCCATTTACTAAATGGGTTTAGGTCGGGTCGAGTCGGGCCTAATATAAAGGAAACCATATCTAGACCTGGTTAGCAATTAGGTCTATTATGGGACCTAAACCATTACCATTTAACAAAAAGGTCGGATTTGAGTTGGGTCAATACCCCATTGGGTCGGTTGATCTATTTACTGTGCCTAGGTGTACCTCAGCCCACAAGACAACACCTATATCGTTAAAAGTGAAAATCAGAGCCGTTCAGCATGTTTGCCCTCACCATGTCCGATTTTTTCCCAAGTGGGCCATAGAGTATAAAAAATGGACGATTAAAAGAAACCTACCTTAGATATCCATTTGTTCAGCGCACTGTGGCCATCTTCTAGCCGACATGCGTATGTGTGAAATATTATGACTCACCTTTCAACCTTATAACGATTATTACAGTGAGGCCTCCCTTTTAAAAATCCATCTATTTTTAACAGTGGCCCACAACTAGAGGTGGAAATAGGTCGAGTTGGGTCAAGTTCGGGTCAGGTTCATTTCCACATCAACCTTAACCCAACCCAAATTGAATTTGGGTTGGATTTTCCGAACTCTTACCCAATCAAAATTAAACCGGGTTGGGTCAGCTTGACCCACATTTTAATGATCAACTAACTAATTTGTAGATTAAACTAAAATCATATCTTATTTCAAGTCTCAATTTGAATCAAAACACTAAGCATTCCCAAGAAAGACTCACCTAATAGAGGAATTTTATTAAATCAATTCACAACTAGACTGAAATCTTTAGCTACTAATGCCTGCCCAACATTGCTCATGAATCTGACATGAATTTTCATGGATATAGACTTCACCACAAAGATAACTGAAGGTATTTGAGTTAACTCAATGCAAGTTACAACTAGTTTCAAGCATATTGAACTTCAAGAGCAAGGATATATGATCATGATCAATCTTAAATAGCTGAACTAAATCAAACATTCCTCGGATCATATACAACGTCTATCAACTAATATGAACTAGGCATAAAATGAGTTCGACTCGGTTTACCACTCCGTAACAAATTGGGTCGATCATAGATGTAATAAAAAGATGAAATGACTGATTATCTTACCTATACCTCAGCAGCAAGAACTCTATGAATGCAACCCAATAATGACCTCAGTAGCAACAACACCACTAGAAAAGAAGACCTGACCTCCAATGGTAAAATGTCAATCGTTAGTTTTCCTTCAATCCAACAACGATGGATCTAGTAGAATCATTTCGAGGAGCTTAGGAAATTCTAAGATTTCAGCTCCAACTCTTTCTAACGGACGTGTTTATATGGTTAGCATGAGATTTAGGGTTTATGGATGCAAGAATAGAGAAAAACCGGGGGGAATCTCATTTATATAATGACATTTTCAACCCTAATCTGGGTGAACATCAATGGACGACTAGGATATAGCTTGCGACTAAGGGTTATGAATGGCTTAGATTTGCTCGAATGCATTATCATGGATCGAGATTAATAGAGAAAGAAACGGATGTGAGAAAAAAAGAAAACAAAATATTTTCATTTTCGGACCCAATACCCGTACAATGCAACTTATATGTCTAACAATAGTTACACATATGAGCGTCCACACCTGATATCACTTGGGTTTTGGTTAAAATGATGCTAAAAACTGATAGAAGGTTGGATCGAGCCAAGGTAGGCCACATTGGTCTCAGTGGTCAAGTTTTTAAGGGACTGGAAACACAAAATCAGTTACTCACTGCTATCTTTAGCCTCTAACTGTGTACACTATACAACAATACCTTCAATGAAACACTTGGAGTTTGCTAGACTTCCATATCCGAACCATATGAGTGGATTGAATCAGCCATACTGCTGTTTGAAAGTGGGCCACACAATCTTGAAAACGGATAGTGTTCGTTTGAGACGCTTTGACGAAAACAGATGGAGAGAAAATTTTCTCTTAGTTTTGGTTTTGATTGGGTCAACAGTTGTTGACCGATCCACCCAATTCAGTGTAAACATGTGCACCAATTGTTAATGCACACTCACCAACAAAAATGGGGCCCACTTTCATCAGAAGTAGAATTCACTATTCCATCATCCAAAAGGGTATGTAAGAAAAAAAACTATGCATTATTTAGCTAATAAGAAAATCAATATATAATAGTCTACTTAACCCCTATATGATTTGGGTCGAGTCAGGTTGGGTCACCTTTAACTCTAACCCGATCCATAAAAATTCAGGTCGGGCTGGGTCAACCAAAAAATTAAATTTGGGTCAAAATTTTCAACCCTAAACTAGAAAAAAACCGGTTCGGTTCGACTCGGGTCGGGTCGGGTCGGGCCGGGTTGAACACGTAAAGGATCCTTTGGGTTATCACAAACTTGTGCAAATAGACGCGCGTGCTGCGTCGTGAGCGCTGAGTTTTCTTCTCGCGTGTGGAATAGCGAATGTCAATGCAACTTGGCAAGATAAATAGCAAAAAAGAATTATAGGAGATGCTACAGAAGAGCTGGCAGAATCTTTCGACCCTACACGTGGCAGGGTGGTCTAGATCGACCAAATTTAATAATAAAAATCAAGAGGTTATTATCGTCTTCCGAGTGAGATTTTTGGCTTGACCTCAGTCGACAATTCCTTCTGCAATTTGGACGGTCTAGATTGCTTTACAAGGTGCCCTGTCTGCTGTGGATATTTCGTGGCTTTAGTGCTTTCTTTTCGCCGCCATCCCAGTTTAATTATATGAGTTCGTACTTGTCGAGATTATCCATAGATCGTTCGTATCGGCCATGCACGTGGCTTATTTTCAAAACCGTCAATCTGGTTGCCCTACAGTTGTACAGAATTCATACGGACAGAATAATCCAAGCCTCATGGTTCTCCTAGTGGGGCGTCGGCTGTTGTTCATCTCGTTTTTTAACCGTCCATTTGAAGGCCATGATTAATGGATGAAGAAGATTAACCGATAGATTTGATCACCATATGTTGCAGATACGCTGCGAGGTTCATGTGATGCACGGTATATATGTGGAGGTGTTTACAGGTATTTTGCAGATACGCAGGTCCGTCGTGCCGATTGCCTCCAGCAGAAGCTCGGTGGGACCCGCTGTGAGGTACGTCCTATATCCACTCAGTTCATTCGTTTCGCCGGCTCATTCTAGTAATAAAAGCCTAAACATGAGGTAGATTCAAAGCTCAAGTGGAGCACACCATATGAAACAGTGGGGATTCAATGCCTAACTGTCACACAAGTTTTGTATCAAGCTGCTATTTTTTGTGTTACCTTCATCCAGGTCAGAGTCACTTTACGAACAGCTTGGATGACCTATAAACGTCATGGGGTACTAGGAAGTTTTTAACAGTCGGCATTCTATCCCCACCATGGTGCGGTCCACTTGAGATTTTGATCTGCCTCATGTCTGGGCTACCTAAAATGACAAACATATGGACGGAGTAGATATAACACATACATCGCGGGGGGCCCACAGAGCTTAGGGGAATCCCCTGCAGCCTTGTCGGTTTGGTTCGATCTCCGGTTGTCTCATCTTTTAAACCTTACTAGTGTAAAAATAAAATAAAATAAAATAAAAGGGCCCCATTAACCTTGATGCTAAGGGTCTCAAATTATTAACTTAAGACCATCCATTAGGTCTGACCCACTTTTCACTGGATGCTGAAGAGTTCATGCCCAAAAGAAGAAAATCAATCCGCCATATGAAAATGGACGGTGGGATCCCACAACTTCGAACAATAGATATGAATAGTTCATTCGACGAATCCACCTTGGGTAGCGTTGTCTCCAGGAAGGCAAGCTGATCAGGAGTTCGTTTTGCCTCTAACACTAGTTAGGATCCAGATATAGTGGGTTGCCCCCTACCCGTTCTCACATGCTGATCGTGACTGATCTTTGCCATCGGTGTTACCGTGAGAAATTTATCCTTAAGAGATGATTGTGACCATCTCTATCTGCTAATAACCTTAGAACAAACCTCTTAATGGTTCACATTCGACTTTAAAAAGTCAGAGGTTAGGTATGGATCTTAAGATTCTTTATGAGGATTTTAACTAAAATGGCCAAACTTAGTGATTGGCTTCCCTTTACAAAGCCTTCTTTGTTTGACCCTTCTGTTCACTTTTTGGAGAATTAGTGGACTAAAAAACTCTTGCTTTGGAACCTAGTGCCCACATGGACCTTTGAATGTGGGCAAAGCTTTGTATCTTTGATCCTGAAGCATGTTATAACTACCACTTGGTGATTGGGCCCACCGAAAGGTTGATTGAATCTGTTCATCCTCTTTGTGGCCCATCATTTCTTTGGAAAGATAGTAACCTTATGTCGATATAAGCTCTTTGTGGCCCACAAGACCCGACAAATGATAATGGTGGCCGTTCATTGCTAATTATTTCCATGTGGTGTGGTCCACATGATTAGCGGATGTGGATCATTCCTCCAATAATGGCCTTTTATAAAATTCTGACTTCAATGGACAGAATGGATTTGAGTTATACCTGACAATGGGCTCTAGAGACGTGAATCGAAGATCCTTTAAGTAGGGACAGAGGCATTCGATGACCCATTGTTGTTTTCCTAAGACTTTTGTTCTTCCTTTTCGAACATGTTTTTCGGGGATCCACCATCACCCCACCCAACTGCATTTTCCAACATACTGTCACCATCATCAACTTCTTTGGTGTATGGGCACCACCAACAATTTTTGCACCCTTCAAAATGAGTGTTATTTTTTCTTCGATGACCACATTTCTTAGAGATGGAAGCGACTAATATGTGGAAGATATTTTGAATGAATTTTTATTTTATTTTTTGCAGAATAACATTTTCTTAGAGATAAAAGCCACTTTTACTTGTGGATAGAAGGGATGGCCGTGATTGTTGTCGTGGGGAGAAGTGATTATTGGAAGGGATTCGAGGTGAAGAGGGATGGTTGTAGTTGTCATGTGGAAGACAATGACAGAGAAAGAATCTGAATTTTGTTATGTATTACCTTGATTGAACAGTTATGTTAACCTCAACCCTACCAAATGTCAACCAGGGTTGAGGTTGTCATGTGTTTAGGGTCGAGGTTATCATGTATTAAGGGTTTGAGTTGTGGTTGCCATGTGTTAAGGGTTATGGTTGTCATGTATTAAGGGTCTAGGTTATCATGTGTTACGAGTTGAGGTATCATGATATGTTAAGGGTCTGGCTCGTGGTTGTTATGCGTTAAGGGTTTGAGTCATCGTTGTCATGTGTTAAGGCTTAAGTTGTCATGTGTTAAGGGTTTGTATCATGGTTGTCATGTGTTAAGGGACTCGGTTGTGATGTGTTAAGTGTCTAGGTCATGGTTGTCATGTGTTAAGGGTCAAGGTTATCATTAAGGGTTTAGGTTGTCATATATTAAGGGTTTGGGTCGTGGTTGTCATGTGTTAAGGGTTGCGGTTGTCATTTGTTAAGGGTTGTAGGGCCCACCATGGGATATGTGTCGATTCCACTCCATCCATTGGATTCATAATTTAATTTAACGTTATCAACCAAAGAACGAGTTACATAATCCACAGATAAGGTGGGCCTCATCACAAGAAAATAGTTGAGAGTGAATGGCCACTATTATTAGTTGTTGTGGCCCATCGTAATGTATATATTTATACATGCCGTCTATATTGACAAAACAAGCTAGAGTTATAATGGGGCCCAAGTAAACCACACTTCAGAAACGGTGGGGATTGAACTCCTGGCATCGAAAACTTCTTAGGGCCCACCGTGATGTCTATTTGCCATCTGGCTTGTTCTCAAGGTCACGTAGACTTATATGAAGAGAAAACACAAATATCAGCTTGATCCAAAAATTATGGGACTCCGAAAAGTTTTCAATGGTAGGTTTATAATCTCACCGCCTTTTATCGTGTGGTCCATTACTTGAGCCTTTGACATGCCTCATTTTTTGGGCACATGCCTTAAAATAATCTTTCAAAATGGATGGATGACGTGGATAAAAGACATACATCACAATGGGCCCCACAAAGCACCTGACAAGACCATCTCTCTCTAGCTAGGTCCTGCCACCCAATTTGGGTCACATGACAAGGATTTCCAGCAAAAGCCTTTTGCAAGAAGTTCCTACCATTGGAAGCTATGTTGGGCCCACCATGATGTTTATGGGAAATGATTTCCATGATCCATTCATTTTGGAAGATCATGTTGAGACATGAGACAAAAAATTAGACAGATTTGAAACTCAAGTGGGCCACATGAATGGAAACAGCGAAATTGGTTGTTTACCGTTTAAACCTTTATGGGCTCCACCGTGATGTTTATATGCAATCCAAACCGTTCATAAAGCAACCCAAATGCTCATAAGGTCCTTACCACTGGGATGAACTGAAAGAATAAAAATATTAGCCTGGTCCAAAGCTTCTATGGCCCCACAAATGTTTCAACTGCTGGCATACGGTCTCCATGTATTGTTTTTTGTTGTGTGGCCCACTTAAGCTTTGGATCTACCTCATTTTTTTGCTATGTCATAAAATGATTTGGCAAAACATGTAAACAGTGGGGATTTCTCACAAACACCATAGTAGCCTCATAGTGTTTACCCCGTGTGCTTACACAACCGTAATCTAAATTCCTCCCGCATTATGCCCGGACGGGTGCTTTGCTCCACGGAGAGGGGCATTTTTGTTCCTTAAAATTTTCAATTACTGTCAGAGAGCATCAAACGAGAAAGGCTTTGTAAAGGGAAGCTAATCACGTGAAAATTACATACTCTGGGGCTATTTTGGTCAACGTCCCTATCTATGGTGAGAACTACAACATCAACCACTGATAGTCAATGGGTCTGAACATGCCGGCTCCAGTGTATGTTAAATATAGGTAGCCAGAACCATATCATCTACAATCTCCCAGACATGTTTACAGGAAAGAGGCCATTGTTTTGAAGGACAGCATCCACTAGTCCATATGAGTTTTTTTTTTTTTTTTTTAATGGTGGCCCATAAAAAATTGTAAAATGGGGCATCAGGATCCTTGGGTCCCAGTTTCCAACTTAGGATTGGGCTACATTCTTCATGAACTATATATCAAAGTAGATTTTTGATGATATAGTTGTAAGACTTTTATTAGGTGAGCCCATGAAATCAATGGTTTGGATGATCTCACCGTTGGATGGTTAGATTGAGTATGCCATGGGTTCAACTATAATCGTGATAAATTCAGACACATAATGGGGGGTGGTACGCTTGGACTACTACAGTTGGATAGATGCTTCATATCTATCCCTCCCCTAATTTTGAGGATTTAGAATCTGATAAAATCAGGTCATCAGGCGGAGCCCACTCTGTAGATTCGATGAACGAAACATCAGGTGGGCCACACGTTAGCATTGAGTCTAGATGAGCCGTCAATTTCTCCTCCACCATCCATTCTTGTGTGTCATCTATAAACTGATCGGTCGTTCCGGATATTTAAGAGTAGGCATCAGATGGTGGGGACGCCAGGCCACATCAATTTTTTCTCCATTTCGTGTCGTAAATTTTGGATCGTGTTTGAATTACGAATCACAGCGATCCCTTGTATTAGGAAATAGGTTCATAGAATACAACTTTAATGCAATAAACGTGGACCACTGATTATAAAATGAGTTTAGCGCAGGGTAATGAATTTTCTGTGAAGTACGTGACTTCAATTCCAAGATGCAGAGAATCGTCAAGCGAATTAATCGGAGGCTGTTGATTACCATTTAATCTTAGAGTCTAGCTACTTAATGAAAGGCCACTTACTACAATCTTATCCATTCATCTTCCCCCATGATCTGTTTTTGTTTTGCATTTGCACCATATAAATACAAGCAAATGGGTAATGATTATTTACAATGTGATACTCTAGAAGTTTTTCAAAGTTGACAATGATAGTTTGCTTTTTCTGCACTAAAATTGAAAGTTCGAATTTCATGTGGGGCCAACTATGATACATGTGGCTTATCCACGCCGTTCGTCCATCTTGTGAGGTGATTTTAGGGCATAAGCCCAAAAATGAGGCAGATCCGAAGCTCAAGTGGACCATGCCACATGAAACAATGGTTGAACACCTATCGTTAAAAACCTTTTAATTACAACCACGATTCCTATGGCATGGGCCACTTGAGTTTCGGATCTACCTCATTTTTGGGCTCATGCCCTAAAATGTTCCGATAAAATGGATGGACGATGTGGATATGTACAGACATCATAATGGAGCCCACGAATGTACATCAGTCCTTTTGAAAGGCTTTTTACAAGAAGGAAATACATGTTATATTAAACGGATGTAAATAATAATAATTACCTACTTACATATGTTTACATGAATCTACCTCTGTTTACACCAAAACAAATAGGCTCTTAATTTTTTTGCGCTTTTGATTTTGTATTAGTGGGATCCATGGTTCATTGATCCAAATGGTTATTATGGTTGTGGATGGTCCACGCACCAAAAGTTCTTCAGGTGGAAAAATCCTATCCACTGAATAAGTGGCCGACAATAGATGGTCAAGGAAGAGTGGAAAAATCCCATTTACATTTTGGGTACTATCTATGGCGTCTAGCGTAGCGTAGATTCTAAGATTTTGGCTCATGGTAATTTCATAAAATAATTTCACTCTCTTGTCGCATCCCTTTGGATGTACTTCATCATTCTGTTCCACAATAACCAAGTAATTTAGATCTTGCCCAAATGATGACCTCTCGCAAATGTACAAAATTGAGGATAAAAGTACCATTTTGTGTGGTCCACAGTCATGCTTAATGGTTAATAAAGGATGAACTTTAATGAAATTTAATTACAATATTTTAATTTTATGATCCTACATGGAATGGAGAAGGTTTATTTAACAATAGGCCTAGCAACAGGTCGTGTTGAACCATGTTCGTGTCGCGTTGTGTTCGTGTCTTGTTGTATTCGTGTCGTATCAAAAATGCCCTCACCCAAATCTGACTCGTTAACTAACGGGTCAAAATGTAGAAACCCAAATCCATTCGTTAATTTAATGGGTAACCCGCAACCCAACCCGTTTAACCCTGTTAAATAAACGGGCCATGCTTTCATGGGCAAAGAAATGGGAAAGGGGCTTGATTCGACAGAGATTAATTTCGGAGCGTGGCCATATGGGGCCATGGGCAAAAAGATGGAAAAACTCCCGAGTGTGTGTGTGTGTGTGGGGGGGGGGGGGGGGGGGGGGGGGGGGGGGAGTCTTATTGGTTGTCTTAGCTTCTTAGGGATTTCTCACCACACTAAAAATAATTATCAAAATTTCCTCACTAACGAGTTAAACGGGTTTCGCAGATGAAACACTGACCCGACCCATTATCTTAATAGGTCTTGATGGGCCAACCCATTAGTGACCCGATATGATAAGGCCGGACCCAAACACTAATTTTTTTCGTGCGGGTTTTGTGTGGGTTGACAAGTCGTGTGGAATTTTGCTAGGCCTATTAACAATACTAAAGAAGAAGGAGTTTTTGAGGTATGGTCAAGCGGGAGAGTGATACATGTAAAAAACTTGAAAAAACTCAGGAAGGCAATACTTCAATTTTTCACATTCAACTAATAAAAGGCCAAGTATAATATAGGGAGGATCTTTCAATCTTGTTGATTTTAGTCATTAGCCCAAATATTAAATGAGTTAAAGATATTGTGAATGTTTGACCAACCTAGTGTGGACCTTACATATCATGATGGACTAAGGAACCGTCAGTAGATTCACCTGCCCCGGTGACATATTAATTGATCACTAAATTAAAAAATATGTATATTGAAAAAGAAATAAATGCTACATGAAGGGCTTGAACCTTTGACTTACAATGAAGATACGGCGACATTTCACCTGCCCCATTGACATTTCACAGTAGACCGATAGAAGGCCAAGCATTGGAGAGCTGGGATCTTTTAACCCGGTTGATTTCAGTCATTTTAAAAAAAAATGAAAAAATGAAATAAACGCTAGAGGAAGGGGTTGAACCTTCGACCTTGTGGTTAACAGCCACACGCTCTAACCAACTGAGCTACTCCAGCTCTTTATGCATAACTTACGCACTTTATATTTATATCCATTTCTTGACATGGCAGGTTGGATGGTTAGGATGATTTAATCCGTGTGCTCTATCCCTTCCAGATTTGATAGGCCCAAACCATTTAAGAAAATGGAACAACTTCATGCATCATAGTCTAACCTTCCTTCAGAAAATAGGAGTGTTCACTTGGTACACATGAGCTCGAGTTGATGTAGAGAGGATCGCTAAAGACTACAATATAAAGATCGAACCAATAAAAGGATCAGAAGAAGGAACCTACAAGAGGAAAACTTCTAGCACTTTCAAAGCCAGATTGATTCATCGGCCGATCGATTGCCCGTGCAGGAAATAGTTCAGAGAGTTCAATGGACTAAAAACGCATTTGTTGATTGATAGCCCGGTCCTGGTCAATCGATCAGCCCATTTTTTTAAAAAAAATCACAATTCACCTCTGGACCTCTCTGGACTATTTTGAGGTTTGCAATTGAGGCAATCGATCAATCGACCGATCAATCAATCGCCTGGTCAATTGATCGCCCGCTCGGGCCGATCAATCGACCACCCAAAAATTCACACCATTTTTTCTGTTTTGTTTCTTTTTCATTTGGACTCTTTTTAATTCCACATTAGGGTTTTCTTTGAGTATTTAAACATATATTAATCTCATTTTGGAGTTAGTCTTTCATATTATTCTCTCAATAAAACTTCAGTTTTCTTCATTTCTCTTGTATTCTAGAGATTTTTCATTGTAGATTCAAGGAAGTCCAGTTGAGGATTCCCAAAAGCTCCATGGATTTGGAGTATTTATTTTTGAGAGGGATGGTGATCAATCTCGCCACATCTGCACCTACGTCAATTGGTATCAAAGAGAGGAATCCCCTTCGATCCGATGGTAACTAACGATAGCCACGACAACAATCCATTTGACGTAGAATGAGGGATCAATCATCTCGCGGAGAGGCTAGATGCTCTCTAATGATCGATAGAGTTTTCCATGCAAGGGCTATAGGCGACTCTCAATCAAATTGCAATGTCATTGGCCCCACCCCAATCCTAAGGAGACGTTCAACCGCCAGTGATCGCTATACGAAACAATCCTGTTTTCCATCAAGCACAACCGATGATAAATCTTAGGGCTACTCCGGAGGAGATAGATTTCAGAAATGAAGATATTGAGGCCCTCGTTGTACGACAACCCACACACGAATATTAATGTACGAATCATGTTGACAGAGATTTCTGGGCTGAAGGTGATCTTCCTAGTTTCAATGACTTACTTAATATTGAAGATTTCCTAGATTGGCTAGCAGAGGTAGAAAGATACTTCAATTATATGAGTGTGCCGGAAGACTAACAAGCTAGGCTTGTAGTGTATAAGTTGAAATCAGAAGCTTCTTCATGGTGGGAGCAATTGCAACTCACCCATACCCGACTAAATAAGTTGTCAATCTGATCATGGCCACAGATGAGACAACTTCTTCGATCTTAATTCCTTCTCTGAGATTATGAGAAAGTGTTATTTTGGCAATACCAAAATTGTAGGCAAGGAAACCGGACCATTGCAGAATATTCCGTTGAATTCCAGAGGTTATCGACACGAAACGACTTGTCGGAGATCGAATCGTAGAAAGTGGCGCGGTTCATCAACAGTCTATGGACCACAATTTAGGATCGAGTTCAGTTACATCCAATCTAGACTATAGATGATGCAGTAGAGTTAGCAACCAAGGTGAAGACACAGTTCACAAGGGCCTCCACCCGCACTTATCCTTCAACACGGGCCCCCATAACAGGTCCTACACAGAGCATAGTGACATCCAAAGGAAAGGAACCAATTGGAGGACATATCTAAGCCCCAACAACCGCACACCGTGATTCAGGGAGCGGTCCTCTAAGACCTCAACGAACAACACCTACAACAACTAGTCCAAACCAAGCTCAAAATCCGTACGCTCGGCCAAGGCCTGAACAATTATTTTCGTTGTTGCCAACCAAACCACTTATCTAATACTTGCCCTCAATGCCCCACTGACAAATCTAACCACTGATGAGGAGAGTGTGGAAGAAGAATCGATGAAAGGAGAGCTGGAGAATAAGGACTTTAAGCAAGCCAATGAAGAGGAAATTGAGGGAGCAGAATGGATGACAGATGATTATGGCGAACCTTAGTTGTCGTGCGATTATTGTATACTCCATGGAAGGAAGTGTACGTGCAATGGCGTAATATCTTCCGCACATGGTGCACCATAAACAGGGAAGGTATGCAACATCATCATCGATAGTGGTAGCAATGAAAACATCGTATCCAAGGTGATGGTGAACAAGTTGCGATTAATTCCAACTACAAAGCATCCAGCCCCATATGTTATTGGTTAGATCAAAAGGGTCAGCAAAATGAAGGTAACCGAGCAATTGTTTAATTTCCTTTTCGATTAGCCGAGACTATAAAGATGATGTGTTATGTGATGTGGTCGACATGGAAGCTTGTACATGTTGCTTGGTCAACCATGGCAGTCAGGACCGTGATGCAACCCATCGTGGACTGAGATAATATTTATATATTTGTCAAAGATAGGAGGAAGAGGATATTGGCTCCTATGGCACTGGAAAGCCACCCCGAAGCTTCTAAAGTGGAGGAGAGTTCTCTCCTTGTCATAGAGAGTTCTTAAAGGAGTTGAAAGAAATTGGCAAGATCTACGCCATGGTAGTAAAGGGCAAAAAATCAGAGTCCTCCAACATTCCCCCAACTCTGAAGCCCTTGTTGAATGAATTTAGAGACATATGGCTCAACGATCTCCCAGACGGCCTTCCATCTATGAGGGATATTCAGCATCACATTGACTTTATCCCTAGGGCTAGTTTGCCCCTACTGCCCACAATATCAGATGAGTCCGAATGAATGTGAGATACTCCAAGGGTAAGTAGAAGAACTGATCTGGAAGGATCTTTTGAGGGAGAGTATGAGCCCATGCACTGCGCCTAGCCTTGTTCGACCTTATTAACTCCAAAGAAAGATGGGAGTTGACACATGTGTGTTGATAGCCGAGCCATCAATAAGATAATAATCAAGTACTGGTTTCCAATACCTCGGCTAGATGACATGTTCGATATGCTAAATGGGGTCAGTGTGTTATCTAAACTTGACCTGAGGAGCAGATACCACAAAATTCGTATTCAGTTGGATGATGAATGGAAGACGGCTTTCAAGACTAATGAGGGGCTTTGTGAATGGCTTGTTATGCCCTTTGGTCTGTCTAATGCACCAAGCACTTTCATGCGCCTAATGAACCAAGTGTTAAAATCGTTCATTGGTTGTTTTGTAATGGTGTATTTTAACAATATTCTAATTTATAGCCAAGATGAAATAGAGCATATGTGTAACCTTAGACAGGTTCTTCAAGTGTTGCATGAAAATAAGTTATATCTGAATTTGAAGAAGTGCAACTTTCTGACTGACCGATTATTATTTTTGGGCTTTGTCATGTCACCCAAAGGCATTTGTGTGGATGAGGAAAAGGTTCAAGTCATCTATGATTAGCCAACCCCGACAAACATTCACGATGTGTGGAGTTTTCATTCACTAGTGACCTTTTTAATTAGCGTCAATTAATTTGTTCAGAATTTTAGTACCATTGTTGCGCCCATTACAGATTGCATGAAAAATGAAACATTCCAATAAACCGAAGAAGCTGATGAAAGTTTTGCTGAAATCAAGCGACGCTTATCTTCGACTCCGGTCTTAGTTTTGTCAAGCTTTGACAAATTGTTTGAAGTAAAATGTGATGCTTCGTATGTGGGGATTGGAGCGATTTTATCTCAGGAAGGCAGATTGGTAGCCTTCTATAGCGAAAAAACTCAGTGATGCGAGGAAGAAGTGGTCTACGTACGAGATTGCGCTATACGTCGTGGTGCAAGCAATGTGACACTAACATCATTATCTCATCCAGAGGGAGTTTGTCCTTTATATTAACCATCAGGCTTTTAAATTTATTAATAGCCAAAATAATATGAATCGTGTGCATGCCAAATGAGTTTCATTCTTGCAGGAGTTCACATTTATCTTAAAGCATAAATCGAGTCAGTAGAACAAGGTGACGGATGCGCTAAGTTGCTGAGCATCACTCCTCGTGACAATTAATGAGTAATGAGGTTATTAGTTTTAAACACCTCAAGGAGTTGTATAGCGAAGACGTGGACTTCAACGATGCATGGGTGAGATACAATGAGGGTCACCCAAGCGACTATCATATTTAGGACAGTTTTCTTTTTAAAGGGAATCGACTTTGCAGTCCATGGAACTCGCTACGAGATCAGATTCTTCTTAAGCTTCATAGTGATGGCCTTGGAGATCACCTGGGACAAAACAAGACCAGCACTGGTGGAGGAAAAGTACTATTAGCCTCAACTCGTGCGAGATGTGGGAAGAATGGTACAACGTTGTCATGTTTGTCAATCCTCCAAGGACAATCGCACAATATGAGTCTCTACACCCCTTTGTCAGTTCCTAATGGCCCTTAGGAGGATATTTCTATGGACTTTGTATTGGGTCTCCTACGAACACAACGCAGCATGGACTCTAAGATAACACATTTTATCCCCTGTAAGAAGACATATGATGCGACGAATGTAGTGAATCTTTTTTTTCAGGGAAGTTGTGAGATTGCACGGTATTTTCAAAACCATCACTTCTGACCGTGATACAAAGTTTGCTAGTTAGTACTTTTGGCAAACTTTGTGGAGTCAATTCGAGACACAACTTTAACTCAGCAGCGCTTATCATCTGCAGACCGACGGACAGACTGAGGTTCTGAATCGTATTCTGGGTAATCTCATTAGCTGCATTTTTTGAGAGAAGCCGAAGCAGTGGGACTTAGCTTTGTCTCAAGCTGAGTTCGCTTTCAATAATATAGTGAATCACTCAACAGGGAAGTCTACTTTCTAGATCGTCTATAGGACAAGTGCCCTATTATACTTAATTCATTTGCCCAAGATTCCAGGCATGGGTATTGCTCCTGAGCATATGGCGAAGAGGATCACAGGAATTCATGAAGATGTACGGAGCAAGCTCAAAAAGCAAATGATAAGTACAGACAGGACGCTGATAAGCATCAGCGTGCCAAGGTCTTTTAAGTGGGTGATCATGAGGTTATGATTCATATGCGAAAAGAGCGATTTCCTATCGATACATACAATAAACTGAAGAAAAAGAAGATGGAACTGGTACCAATCCTACGTAAGATCAACGATAATGCATACGTTGTTAATCTCCCATACAAGTTCGAGATATTAAAGATATTTAATGTTGCTGATTTGTTCGAGTATCACAAGCCGATGATGAACGAGAACTCAATGTTGAGTTCTTTTGAAGTGGAGGGGACTGATGAAGATTAGATCGTTAAAGACTACATTATAAATATGGACTAACGAAAGGATCAGAAGAAGAAACCCAAGAGAGACAACTTCTAACACTTTCAAAGTCAGATCGATCGATCGCTTGTGCAGGAAATAATCTAGAGAGTTCACTAAACTAAAAATGTATCTGTCGATCGATCACCCAATTTAAAAACAAAAAATCACAATTCACATTTATACCTCTCTGGACTATTTTTAGGTCTGCGATTGAATCGACCGATCAATCGATCACTCAGTCCATCGATCGCCCACTTGGGCCGATCAATCAACCACCCGAAAATTCACATCGTTTTTTCTGTTTTATTTCCTTTTTTTTTTTTTTTTAGGACTCTTTCTAATTCCACATTAGGGTTTGCTTTAAGTATTTAAACACATGTTGATCTCGTTTTAGAGTTAGTCATTCATATTATTTTTTCAATAAAACTTCAATTTTCTTTTAGAAATTTTCCATCGTGGATTCAAGGAAGTCTGGTAGAGGATTTTCTAAAGCTCCGTGGATTCAGAGTATTTATCTATAAGAGTGACAGTAATCAATCTCACTATGTCTACGCCTACATCACAGGTGTATCCTATAAGTGACCCAAACCGTTGATATGACAGGCCTCATCCCTTGAATAGTCGAAAATGGAATATCGCATCTACGGAATATTAGCCTTTTTCTAATGTGAGCCAGTGCTGTATTTGTTATATTAACCATCTATTCATTGGGCAGTAATTGAAAGGTTGGGATTCTTCTAATCTGGGAGTGTTAGCTACATGCGCCATCCGAAATGGATGGTTGAAAACAAAGGGTGACCCACCTCATACAGGTTTCTTGGCATTTAATGCGTGGACCCCATCCTAGAAAAAACACGAAGATTGAGACCTCCCTTAATATGGAGTGTGAACATGGTTTTGTACGTAACTAGCTTCGTCTCATCCTCCAACTGGAATCTAAAGAAACGAAGGAGAACCATCGCCACTATCTTCATCTGTCTATATGCAAACTCCTTTCCCAAGCATATCCGTGGACCCGCCTGCATACCAACGCGCACGTACTAGTCATAAACCAACGGCCCAGAAATGCTGTGTGAACATCTCGAACACGAGATCCGGATCGTTCATCTGGTGGGCCCCACCCATTGTTCTAACTTCGGAATCCATATGACATGCCAAGTGGGGCCAACGGGATGAAATCGGCATATTACAGATGTTCACAGCATCTCCATGGGTCTATATATATATATATATATATATATATATATATATATATATATATAACGCGTGTGAAAAGGAAAGAAAATAGGGAAGGGGTACTAACATGAAAGGAGACGAATCTGAAAGGCGAATCGGGTTGGAAAAGGCCATCGCGGAGCCATCTTTCGGGTCTGAAATCCTCAGCATCATCTCCCCATATGTATGGCATCCTTCCCATGGCATAACCCACATAGTAGACTCCATCTCCCTTCTTCACTCTGTAACCATCTGGGAGGACATCATCTCTTTCTGGACATTTCCCATCCTGCCATGCAATAGTAACGATGGTGATGATGCAGGTGATTATCATTGTCGAACATGAATGGAAATGGACTCTGGAGAGGCTGGCCTGGCTGCCCTTGGCTTGGGACCAGCCCATGATCTATGATACATTTTTCATTCTTGACAATGATCATGGCCGTTGAAAATGTTCTGAACTGATCTACACATAGTTATGATCTGAAGCATCCTTTCAGGGTAACTTTATTACTGTGGCCTGTGTTGAGTAGCATCCAGAGAATCGTCGGTTAGGATCATGAGATCATCTCAGGATGCATGATGTAGGTCCTGATTCGCCACCGAGGCAAAGGAAACTCATTGATAACCATGGTTAAAAGAACCGGCAACTCGGATCAACTCATCCAGTCTCGAGTCAAGTCATGACTCACCACGTTCGGGGTGAAGGGCCTGACTCGGCCAAGATGGGGGTGACTCGTTCAGTTGATTTAGTGTCTGACAGAGTCTGGGTCAAATCGGATGAGTTTCACGGGGCTTGTCCGAGTCTTAAAACCATGTTGGTAATGTCCATGGGCGAATATAGACTTGAGCATGATCAACGGGGCAATGTTATTAAATCTAGGGCCAGGCCCATTCATCTATGGACCTTAACTCACGCCTGAGCTCATGGGCCTAAAACAATTATAGATCCAAGCCAAAACCATGGTGGCCAGCATCCGGAGGCCTGATTGTCCATCCTGCCCATTGACAGCCCTAATATCTTACAGATGCACAGTTTTCCAAGGCACCCAATTCAATACGTTTTGACCAATGGATCAGTAATGCAGACCGTTGATCTGTTGGGACTAATCATGGATGGGTATGGCTAAAAGATCTCCCATATATCATTAGATCCAAACTGTTCCATTGGTGGACAAAAAACAGATGGTCAAGAAAAATGCATTGTCCACATTCAACGAAAATAAAGCCCAAGGATTGAATTGTTAGGATCATCCAGTCAGTGAGAGTTTTGTAGCCATCCCCAGTCCATGGTGGTGCCACCATCAAATCAACCGTCTGGATCACCGGAACCATATGCCCACCTGCACAAAACTGTCCACCCTGCAAACCACACATTTGCTAGGAGATTAAAGCCCAGCTGAAACTGAGGTGACACTGAGTGAGCCTCACCTAAGCTTTGACTCGGCCATTACCATAGCGAGTCAAGCCAAACTCAGTAACTCGGACTTGACTCAACCATGTCCATGAAACATGGTTATTGGGACCTCAGAGAAATCGTTACCACAGGAACAGCAGGATACAGTCTCAAAGTCTCCGTCAGTGCCGCATGGAGATACTGCATCTTATCGAGTGTTGAATCTGTTATCTTTCCTACAAAATCATCCACATTCCCTTGATCATCTCCATCGACGATTTCCCTCACTTGTTGTGAGATCTTCTCCTGTATCAGAGGATTCTTGCACATCATGTAAAAGAACCATGAAAGTGTGTTTGCGGTCGTGTCCTTGCCCGCGATTATGAAATTCAGTATTATATCTCTCAGATAGCGGTCTGTCATCTTGCTCGGATCCTTCTTGCTCTCCACAAGAAACCTTGAAAGTATGTCTTCCTTGTCATTCTGCAATTCGATTCATCAAAACAACATTCAAGCACTCAGTAGCTCTTTGGCGCATTTGGAAGCTGAATCCAACTGAATTGCAATTCATTTGAGTTCATATCTAATTGAATTATTGCAATTCAATTTGATTGAGCATCCAAACCTGGCCTTATGGATCACACGGAATAGTGTGTAGGCTACGTACACAATCGTCTTGATGAGACAGCTGCTCTCTTTTGTTACGAATTACTCCATACACAAAACCATCCATTGCCTTGATGTTCTTCCGAAGAACGGCTTCTGATCCAAGGTTGAGGAATCGCTTGATCTTCCACAAGAAATCGACATAACGCCAATAGACCAACTCGCTCGTTTCATCAAACGCTGTGCTGAATTCATTCCCACCCTTACTCGTTCCCCCCAAGCAATTCAAATCCACGCCGAATCCGACTTTGAATATTGAATCCATCGTGCATTTCATTAACAAATCCTGAAAGAAATTAAGAAAACCCATCTCATCTAGTACTAGATAATGGAAACAAGAATCTCTCTTTACACAGTCGTCCTGATACCTAAAACCAGTTGTAGGTCAGCTTAATTAACATACAATCCCTCTCATGTCCCATTATGGCACATGTATGGGACATCCGAGAGCTCAATAGGTGGGCCCCGCAAGTATGTTGAATCAGATCAGACTGATTTCATGCAGGGTGGACAATCTGATTAGTGGAGCAGCCTGATTTTCAGCGATGGGTGACCTTCATTGTGGGGCCCACCTGATAGATGGATTAGATTGGACGCGTGAGAAAGAACCTCTAGGCTCTAGTGTGTGTGTGTGTGTGTGTGTGTGTGTGTTTTTATAATAGTATTATTAAAACTAACCTGAACGGAACTGGCCCCATTTAAATGGGTGACGCGGATTGGCTGGTGCACCGTGCACCCTACACCAGTGAGGTTGCTGGTGTAGTGACGTCTTCAAGTTTTGTGGGTCCAACCATGAGGTAATTGTTATATCAAAACCGTCCGTCCATGGTTTTGGATCATTTTAAGGCTTTAGCCAAAAAAATACGACAGATCCAAGGATCCAGTGGACCACAATGCAGAAAGCAGTGGGAGATTGAACGTATACCATTGAAACCTTCTCGGAGGTCCCAGAAGTTTTGGATCAGTCTGATATTTGATTTCACCCTTCATCCATGTCCATGTGACCTTATGAACAGTTTGGATGACAAATAAACATCATGGTGGTCCCTGGGTATGTTTTAACGGTGAGAATCATTGTCCCCACTGCCTTTACTGGTGTGGTCCACTTAAGTTTTGGATATCACTCATTTTAGGTATAATGCACTGAAATGATCTCGCCAAATGAATGGACGGTTTGGATATATGAAATACATCATTGTGGGGTCCATGGAGCCTTAATCTTATTTGAACCGTTCGTACAAACACGGTGCTCGAGGACTGCGCACTCGCTCTGCGTCCGCCACGTCCCTACAACGTAGTTGGTGTAGGGTGCACCAGCCAATCCGCTTCCGAGTTGATGGACCCCAGACAGACCCGGATATGTTGTATTAAATCTCCTGTATATTTAGTACACGGCCAAGTCAGATCTATCAGGTTCAAGGCTTGACTTGAATAGTCAATTTCTCAAGACAGATTTGCTGCCCTTTTTCTGGTAATTCCAGCAAGTGCAAATGAAGGAAATCTGCAAATTGTCTTCAGGATACAATGAACTCTCAATCCGAATTTTAACACAAAACTTTGCACATTTAAGTGTTAAACAGATCTTTAGTTATAACACCAATATGCCTTCAAATACGTCCAGAAAAAACACAGTAAGAGGTCAGATCTTATAATACTGAAAGAGAATGGCTTGATCAGAGAAATGGATAGAATCATTAATTCTTCTGGATTATGATATCCAGGATATATAGCAATTGAAGGGTCATGATGTCTTTTCTGGAGAGACTCATGTGCCTCTTCAAGACATCCACACCCTTTCATATGCAAGAGACATTCTGCCATGAAAGGACATGACCCTTTCTCTTGTGGCAGTTATTTCTGTATCTTTTCAGACAAAAACAGTTATGCAACAGCCCAAAACTGTTGTCATGTGGGATCCAGATTATAGTCAGCATAACTGCCGCCAAGGCTAGCTCCTTGCGACGATGCGTACGTGCGAAGTGCAAAGTGCGCCTAATAAAGCGCCAAAAAGCGCCCAAGCAGCCCTACAGCCCACGCCACGCGCGCGTGCGCGGACGGTGCTTCGCACCGTCCTTGTGAAGATTCGAACCTTGGTTCCAGTAGCAAAACCCCCTCCTCTTACCAACCGGCTATTTAAACTTTTATGGAAAGTTTTAATAATAAGTATATTTATGTACTTATTAAAAATAAACTTTTATTTTTGAAATTAATTATTTTTTTTTTTATTTAAATAAAAACCCAACAGGATAGACCCTTTTTCTTACTGGGTCCAAAAAGATGACACTCGAACCCAACCCGATTTCTTAACAGGCAAACGAGACCTGGACCCATTAGGAAATCAGTTCGGGCCCTTGGTTACCCGTGGGTCCAGGTACCCATCAACAGCCCTACGGCTCAGATATCCTGATCTAACCTACAACTGGTTACTGTTGATCAGTACTTTCTCTTCTTTTTTTTCTTAAAACCTTCTGATTGTTTAGTACTCACTTGGACATCAAAGGCCTGTTTGGTGGCCACAAACTCAGAGACGACTCCTGCCAATTTCGCAGCGTTTTTCCGAAACACGCCGCAGCTGAAATCCCTCAAGACTCTGGTAGAGAACTCGAAGCTAGCGAGCTTCCGCTGCTGGCGCCATTTATCACCATCGACGGCAAAGATACCATCGCCGAAGAGGTCCCTAACGATGGTGCAGTCATACTCTCCCTTGGAGTAATCTTCGAAGGAGGTCTTGAGGATATGCTCGACGTTCCGTGGGTCTGCCGTGTACACCGCGCTGTGAGACAGGCCAAGGAGACGGAACGTACGGTGCCGACGGAGGATGTCGGTTTTCTGATCATAGAGCCTGTTGAAATAGAAGAACTGGTGATAGACAGTTCCCATTACAGGAGGGTAGAGAGAGCTGTTGATTGATTTTCCTGTGTAGATTCTGAATAAGAAGATGGAGAAGGAGATGAAGAGAAGGAGGACTGCAGTTGCTGCTGAGATGAGAAGAGAGGAGAGAAAATCCATGACTGGGGTTGGATGAGAAAAGTAGATGGACGAGTAATGAAAATGGAAGCTTTCTCATCTCAAGTATATAGAGCGAAGAGTTCGAAGGAATTGACTCTGTGTTTTTTGTTTTTGGATGGGCCCTAAGCTTTGGCGAGATGAACCTTTAGAGAACTCATGATATGCGAAAGAAAAATTCCTCTTTTGTCTTATATATTTAGGTGTGTCAATAGGTCCAAGTGGTTCACCAGAGGAATCACTGTGAGGCCCACCATCTGGAGAGTTTGGATCTACCATCCGTACATCTTCATGTACGGTCGTAATCCAGACCATCAGTCTGTTGCGTGCAGATGCTGGAAAACCTCCCCATACTGAAAAATCTTAACGACCAATCTTGAAACTTATTTCAGTCCAATGTGGAACGTTGTCGTATTTCTTTTGTCAACCGTTTATCCGTGGGCCACAAATCAAATGGTTTAAAATTATCATGTGAAGGAGATTTTTGAGGTACAATCCATCCACGGTGGGCTGCAACAGATCAACAGCATCGATTACCAATCACCGACTCAGAAACCCCACATCAGAATTGAAAACCCAAGCATACCGTGAAAATATGCGGGCCGTATCAGAAATTCCCTGCTTCAACATCGTTTTCTCCACAGCTGCTATCTTTTGGTAATCTCCGCTACTTTCTCTGCGCATGCGTACGCGTGTTTGGAATTGCTGGTGATTTTTTAAAGCAATCTACCAGGGAATCAAGTTATCAATCCGGTCCGTCCATCTATCAGGACCTAATAAAGATAGTATTTACAGGACGCGGATTGCGAACGGAGTTACTCAGGACGCTTAGCGTACTGAGTAAACTCTGTGGGGTCTACCATGATTTATGAATTTTATCCACTCCGTCCATCCATTTTAACACATAATTTTCGGGCTTGAGACAAAAATTTAAGCATATACAAAACTCAAGTGGCCCACACCGCAGGAAGCAGTGTGCATTGAACCTGTACCATTGAAATTTTCTTGGAGGTCACAAAAGTCTTCGATCAAGTTGATATTTGTGCTTTTCCTTCATCCATGTCATTGTGATCTTATGAACAGGTTGGATGACAAATAAACATCACTATGGGCCCTATGAAGGTTTCAACGGTGGAAATTATTATTCCCACGGTTTCCTACGGTATGATCAATTCATATACTTTAAGTTTGGGCTCAACCGTTAAAATGAGGCTAGAAAAACGGATGGACAGTGTAGATAAGCCACATACATTGACAGTGGACCCAACTGAGTTTACTCAGGACAATAAGAGCGTCCTGAGTAACACCGTTCGCAGTCCGATTAGTCCGACCATAAAAGATCATTAATTTTAATGCATGCAGATCCAACGCTCACGTAGGCCACACCATACATGACCCTTGCATTTAATGCTGGGTGCACTTAATGCAACCAAGCTGGGTGCATTTAATGCAACCAAGCTCAATATTTTGGTGCGGCTGACCTAAGCGTTGGATCAGGCACATTTTTAGTCTCATGTCTTCAGCCTGAATGGACGGAATACACCACGGTGGCCCCTCCACAGCTCGGTTTGGACGCAATCCGCATCCGTGCATTATATGACTGTACCAGTTGCATAAACATGCCACGTGTATAAAAATATGGTTCTACCATTGTCCAAATTCCCACCACGGTTTTCTAACAGGGGTTTGTTAGAATCTTTTAGTTTTGTCTCTGGCATTATATTTCAATGATCCAAGCCGTTTATACAATGCGTCTCAGTTTGGAAGGGGACAGCCAAAAAATAGAACTTTCAGAATGGAATATTTGAATTAGTTTATTGCCTGATCTTTTTTTTTAACATAAACAGTCTCCTAATCTTATAATAATTAAAGGGATGAAATATTAATTTCAGAGTTGTTTTAAGTATCCTTCCAACACTGCTAAATTCCCCAAATCTGTCGTGTAGCATTTAACTCTACGTCACAATCTAAATAAAAAAATAACAAATAAGAAAATGAAGAAAATACAGAAAGGAGGAGAGGGGTACACCACTGTCCGACCGGTTGAACCTATCAAAAACACGTCTAGAGCCCTTTGCTGGCTTTCGATGTTTCCACTGCCCAAAAGGCCGACCGGTCGGACTGGTCAAACACCTTTTCTTGCACACTTTGAAGGGGTTCTTCTAATAATCAACCATACTCATCCGACAACTTTTAAACATTAAGTTTTTTTTTTTTTTTTTTCTTTTTTTTTAGTGGGGTGATCTAACATGACAAACTCCTGGTTAAGTACATATTTGACCAAGCAACTTTTATGGTTTGCGTGGACTCAATCTTTAATAGCGGCACGTGTCTCAATCAAATCCCACCACACTAGATCACCAAGAATATCCCAAGGTGGTTCAGTCACCAGGCAAGCTGCTTCTACATATGCCCATCTTCAAGTGGGAAGCACAAACACATTGAATGTGGCAACCTTTTGCAATCTGGAGAGTTCCATCACCTGATTTGTCCTCACACAAAAAACCATGCTGATCCACTTATCAGAGTTGAGTTGCACATTTACATGAACT
The DNA here is from genome assembly GCA_003013855.2 of Liriodendron chinense. Taxonomy (NCBI): domain Eukaryota; kingdom Viridiplantae; phylum Streptophyta; class Magnoliopsida; order Magnoliales; family Magnoliaceae; genus Liriodendron; species Liriodendron chinense. The sequence continues at coordinate 1,680,524 of ML058440.1, read as the reverse complement.
GTAAAGCTTTTGTTATTCATTCCCTAACCATCCGTTTATTTGCACACGTGTGGCCCACATGATGAGTGGACTGACAAGATTTTTTTTTAAATGAATATTAACAGTAAGGACCTCCCTGTAAACGTCCCAGATCCCACAAAGATGCGATGCACCTATGGTGCGTTTGTGATTTGCGCTTGAATAAGAGGCGTCTCGAATGGCATTGCACAGTCTACTGGTCTTAATCAGCGCACGAAAGAAATTATCATGAAAGCTACGGTGACGTGGAAGCGAAGGATCATCCTCTCCATGTCCACCGAAAAGGTCAAGAGGGTTGATCCCAATGCATGACGATCGTACTGCAATAAGATACATCAGAACTCTAGCCTTTGAATCCGGGTTTCTTTCAATGACCCAAACCATATATTTGGTGGGGCTCTCCTTAAACGAGGGATTATTGAAAGAAAACGGTTAGGGTCGTTGGCTTGGATTCTGTTTTGTTAAAACTGAGAAATTGTGAATTAGAATCTCTGTGTCAATGGGCCGGTCTAGGGCTGGGCCAAGCTCTGTCCAAGCCCGGCCCTTATTTTTCATTGCAAGTGCCTGATGCCTATAATAGAGAATGGGGGAACAATAGCAAGAAGAAAATGGTGTTTGGTGAGGAGAGAGAAATGGCTGGGGGAATGTATTGGGGTTTTTCTCAGCCTTTTTTGTTACTTTGTAGAGAGAGGGGGGACTTTTGGGAATTTAGCTAAACCCTTGATGTAGAATAACGACAACTTAACGAAGGGCGAGGTTCAAGCACATTCTTTACATAGATTGACCAAAAAAAGGTAGATTATAAATCGGCCATAACTTTTGATATGGAAGAGTTATAGGATGCATAGTATATGAATTCCTACTAAAATTATGTTTTGTAATGGGCTGTCTGTCAATTTCTCTATAAAACATGCGGTTACAGCAGAAAAATGAAAAAGCTTTATGGATTCAAGTAATTATTTCCTTGCGTCAAGCCTTCCGGCCGGAAATGATTATTCAGGGAATTTATGCTTCCCCCGTTCATTTTGCAAGCCCTCATCTGAATGCTTGTGACCATCCGATTGGGCAATGTCAATATCCAATCGCGAGCCATACATTACGAATAGATACAATACACTCCCATATTTTTCAACCATTGGCTATTAGAAATAATACAGTGCATTAAGGAACTCCAGTTTCTGTGTGTATGCATACGGTGCACCCAGTCAGTAAACGGCTGCCTTTAGAGCAACCGATTCAGTTGCAATGTTGTTGTTCTCAGTTGGAACGTAGCTAGGTGGGGCCCACGAAGGGAAGGGAGAGATAACCACTTTCCCTCTAGCTCGCCCAGTCTCCAAATATCGAAAAGCTTCGATCACGTCCTTAAACTGATATGGACCAGTGGGATCGATCACAGCCTTCAGCTTCCCAGTCTCTAAGTAGGGCTTGAGCTTTTCTAGATTGTCCCCACTAACCGTCAAGCTCGAATAGATTGCCTTTGGATGCGTCAGTGGCCATGTTATATCTATGATGGGAGCCTCATCCTTCGCCACTACAAACGAGTTCTTGCAATCCCCTGAAGAATCATAGCACACCAATCAAAAGAAGTATTACAGTTCAAAAGGAATGCTGTTATGAAGTTTGGTCTGCACCATGTATGGTGATCAGGACCGTTGAACTGGTGGCCCACCCAGTGGATGGCCTAGTCATTGAATTGTGATGATTGAACAATCCTGATCATGTTATGGGGTCTGGGTCAGCCCGAGCGCAGCCCATTTACTAAACCGCTTACTGTGTGGCCCGGCCTGACTCATTTAATTGTTATTGGTGGGGCTCGACTGACCCAACTTGACCCGGTGCAGCCACACTTGGGTTTTAGAATGGAATTTAGAGCTGAAGGTCACGCCCATGCCCATCCCTACCCAATTAATGGATGCATGCGAAAGTACTTATCATCTATTAAAATGTTTTGGGTTTTGGGCGAATTAGGTCAGATCATCTCGTCCAGCCTATTGATGGGCTGGCTGGGTTGGGTAGGGTTCAAGTTGAGCCTGAGCCATTCACTTAAATGGGCTACCTTTTCTAACCCTGGCCTGATCCACTACCCATTTAGCTTGGCCTAAAGCTCCCTCAGAAACAGGTCAGACAGTGACCAGCTGATGACTATCATAACTTGATCATTTTGATTTTAAGACTATGGACCACATATCTCATGGCCCAGAAAATCGATGGTCCTAATACACATTCCCAGGTAATCTATACCTACCAATGGTGTCATAGAGGACGTCGAACTTTTCAGTAATCTCTTCATATTTGATCTTGGTATAATCGATGACAGTATCTGCTCCCAAGCTCTCAACGAAATCCACCTTCGGAGTGCTCGTGGTTGCGGCGACATGAGAAGCGCCATAGAAATGCTTGGCGAGCTGAACAACCAATGTTCCAACACCCCCGGCACCGCCGACCACAAAAATGCTCTGGCCCTCCTTGAACCCAGCTGTTTCAAAGCCTTCGATGGCAGTCTGAACCGCCAGTGGCAAACTGGCTGCTTCCTCAAACGTCAGATTAGCAGGCTTCGTAGCTACCAAGCTTTCCTCCACCACAACGTACTCGGCCAGTGTCCCTAGCTGCTTAAGTGGGCCAGGGGCATTGAAGTCCTGGATGTTGCCGTAAACCTCGTCGCCGATTTCAAATTTAGACACGCTGTCCCCTTTGGCAACCACGGTCCCAGCCATGTCGCACCCAGGGACTACCTGCATCTCCGGCGAGTAGTCGGACCTTGTGTTACAGGTTGTTGAAATATCATGTACCTTGGTATCTGATGAATGGATCACATCTCTTACATAGTTTAAAAACCAGAAAACTCAGCTGGACTCAAAATTCAGCCGAGTCGAGTCGAGTCGACTCTGGCAGAGTTGTTAAGAGCTTGGGAGTGCTAGCTGTTCCCATCCAGTTGAGTTTTTTCGGTTTTCAAACTATGCCTGACATGTGTGCCATCCAACGGTGAGAGGCCAGCATGCATGGTAGCTGTGATGCGGAGGGCCATATTATATTAAAACCCTCCATTCCACAACGAACACGGGCTATGCTAAAATGGGATGATGCATGGACACTCAAATGAGATTGCCTCAGTGACAACTTAGGCTCAGATCGATCATGAGAAAATGAATGGTTTAGATCATCAATGAAAACATGAATGGTTCAGATCATCACCCGAGATGCAATCTGGGGTGAAAACACACCCCTTCCGGTGGCTGGTTAATCTTAATTAATGTCCTTTTTAATCATAGTATTGTTACTACTGGGCTTGGGGTCACTTGGCAACACCAGTTTGGATGAATTTGAATACATTCATGATTTAAAAGTCGTTTGGCAATGGAGATTTAGGAGTAAATGAAATACATAACTTTAATGTATTTTAAAATCTCACATTGATTTCGTTGTAATCCAAGTGAAATGCTCTTTTAGCTCTTTTTTTTAAGGCAAAAGAATTGAACTTATAACAAAGGTGGCGCTGAGCTACTAATTTACATTACACATGGCACACTAATGATACCTGAAATTAGGGGTGTCAATGAGCCAGCCCGGCCTGAAAAATCAAAATTTTGAATAGGGCCGGTGGCCGGCCCGAAACAGTGTAAAATCCGGGCTGAGACCGACCCCAAGCCCGGCCCATTGACACGCCTACCTAAAACAATCAAAATATCAACTACATCACTAAATCATATCAATATGGTAATCCCAATTGTCCAAACTTAACAGTATAAATCAATAGTTAAAAACATTGGCAAGACATATTTGTAATCTTTATAATTGTGGCCAACCTGATACTTCGAAATTTGTTTTTTTTTTGTTAAAGTATATATTCCAGTAGACTTAGTACAATGATTCTATCAAATATCAAATACAGACACACATATACACACTCAATAAATTAGAAAATTAAAGCTGATTTAATAATTATAATTAAATTCTTATAAATATATTACAGAATTTCTATAAATTTTTACTTTTGAATTCTTAATGCATTTCATTACAAGTTGCCAAATACTACTGAGGATTCTAAATCACGTTGACTTATGATTTGGATTCAAATGCATTCCAAATAAAAGCTCCAAAGGCTTCACCAAGCCCTTCGCATACACTTCCACACACAACTACATGTGCACAGGTAAGAATTCTGAACCACATATCAAGGTGGGCCGAACCAGGTTGGCACGTTTGGAATTTTGGAATTGTTGATTCTGGGCCACAATGAATGTGCCCTGGTTCACAAATCTGGGCCCAATCATTTTTTTTTTTTAATCCTCACAGTTCACTTCTATCGCATCTGCCTGATTTTTGGGCCAGGGCAGGATCATGATGGCCCTCACCTGGAAAGCCACGTGGATATCTTATAAGTGTGCCGCGTGGGCACAGGTGCCAGGAATGGTGTTGTAATAATAACTTACAGGAAAATCGGTGGGGAACATGGGACGCTGGCGCCTCTTGGAATCGATGGGATTCAAAGCGGCAGCTCGGACTTGCACAAGCAGTTGGTTATGTTGGAGAGTAGTTGGGAAGGGAAAGTCTCCCAGCTTTAGGACTTCTTTCGGGCCGTATTCCTCGTAGAACCATGCCTTCTGCATTCTTTTTCACTCACAACCCCAGTGCTCACTCCCATTCCTTCTCTTATGTATTTATAAAAGGGGCTTGAGATTCTGTAACCATTTATCACACCTCATCAGGTGGGCCCTGCGTTGTGAGGAGATCCGGTATGCAATGAAAAAATATCAGGTTGTCATATTCAAATGTTACATCTACAGCCCGATTATTGAATGCACTGTTGTGGAAAATATCAGCAATAAACAAGCAAAACAAAAATGAAAATGAAAGGAGCAACAAGAGATAATGCATAGAGATTTATGTCTGTTTCGCAATTTGCCTATCTCCATGAAGTAGTAAAAAGGAGCTTTCTTCTTCACAAAAATAAGAGCTAGAGGTCAAGGAATACAAGGCTCGCCTCTTTGCTACTCTTTTGCCAGATATACTTATCTCATGTGGAGATTGATTGTTACCTTGTCTGTAAAAAAAAAAAATATATCATCTTGAAGTTCTACACACTATTTATGTGCCTACCACTCAATTAACTTGCAGACATTTTCATCAAAGCTTTTGGTTGCAACTTATAATTTCATCTTTTACTCAATAAGTTTGGCTGTTACGTACAGATCCTCGTGCACCAATTTAAGGTTGAATATTAGAAAAAGTTATATTTCCTTTTTTATTAGATTTGATTAGTATTTAATTGATTGTAATTTTACTTTTAAGGCAATTCCTTTCAAATATATTCATAAGTTCCTTCTCAATGAATGTAAGAAAAAAAAATGAAAACCTTCTCAAATTCATTTATTTTTCTACACTCGCAAGTGTTGTTCCTTTTATAAACAATATAATTCAATAGATGTTGTGGGCAACCCTCGCGTCACATAGGTCCCCAAATTGTATGGTCCCACAATGGGTCTCACCCCAGTGTGGAAATACGGTGCATCCTTGAATGTCCGCACCGAGATGTCCCGCATCATCTACCCACATCGGTGAAGAGACTCGAACACTAGACTCCCACTCCGATACCACTTTGATAACGAACAACCGGCGAACACTCTAAAAGCCCTAGAGCTGTTGGGGGAGCACCAATTTATCCCTATATTCTGGCTCTCACATGTAAACCCAGGTGAGTCCTCCCCGTGGGCAACCCCCACGTCGTACGTGTGTCCGAATCGCATGATCCCACAATGGGTCCTACCTCGTGGCCATCCTACATTTCACCGGCCCCACCTCGTGGACCATCCCACCCCAGTGTGGAGATACGGTGCATCCTTAAATGTCCGCACAAAGATGCCCCCACATCACTTTTAACACCAGGTTTCACTCCTTTAGGAATGGAAGGAGAGATGTTTCCAATTAGGCAGATGTATACACGCCACTACCTCTGAGCCAAGGTATATATGTTCATCAAGGTTCAAAATATCATCTCAAACCTGTACATACCAAGTGTCATCCATGAACGACATGGTTGTATCGACCCGAAACAGCCTAATGTCTGGTGATACTGGACTGTACTACCCTATATCGGTGGTAAATGATATGATGTGCCAAAGCCAAATTTTTACACCATGATGTTCATATTGGGACCTGACTAGATGAATGGCCGAGCCTTGCACACATGGCCGAGAGACTAGCCAGAATGTAGCTGCATGTTATTTGCATCTTAGGTGGCCAGAATACTTGCAGGGCATGCACGGATTCTAACTGTTCATCTACTTTACCATGTATAGCATACAAAAAATCACATTAGTCAGATGATCACTTCGGTTTTTAACCCATTGATCATTAATAGTCTGGAGTTTTTCCCTAGTTGTGCATTTGTAGTTGGCGGAATCCTCCAATCAGTGGCTTAGATGACCCAAATCGTTTGGTTTGGATACATCCTATCCACTGTAGGCCCTATAGATGAAAGGCTTGGATCTACTAAGCGTACTGAATTGAATGTTTGATAACTAACTTGGACAGATTTGCTCTGTTCATGAAAAATATGTGATGCTGGAGGCAAGACTGCACTTTGTGCTCCACACATGCCAACGGTTGCAGATGTGCAAGATCCGGGCTGCTCGTAATAGAGGGCCCACTGCATAGATGCCCTTGGACTAAATTAGTCAGTCATCACTTGGTGGGCTGCAGCCCACCTGAGGTATGAAATGGCCTGATTATATATTAGGCTAGAAGATCTCATCAGTGTAGCCCATCTGATGGAAAGATCGAATCTCACACACGTCTTTCATATTGGCATGTGCGTGCAGAATTAGCAAACCTCCAGATTGATGATCAGGATAACAGAAGGGGTGAGTTTTATTGTCTTCAGATTCTTCCCATGTTCGGAAAGCAACCATTGATATGGAATGACAGGTAACAGAAAAGGAGAATGGTAGGTAATGGTAGGCATGGCAGGATAAGATAGGATTGAAATACCAGGAATGAGATAATCTTAAATTCTCACTGAGCCTCAGGTTTCAATGACTGGGGCCCATTAGTCGGAGATCAAAATTGGTCTGATGGGCCCTGATTTGGAAGACTGATTACGACGATGGAGACCTCACTAACATTTTCAGAGAAAATAGCCGCCTGTTTCAAGGTTTTCTTTCCTACAGGTAAATCAATTTCCACAGCACATATAGCATTTTCGTGGAGAACGAAAATCAGGCTGCTAATCTAATTGTGGCAGCAACACCTGCATATGGGAGAAATCAGAATTTGAAAACTAATTGAAATTCAGTCTCAGATTCCTGTTTGGATTGTGAATTACAATTTTACAATGTTTGTTTAAACATGCAATTCGAGAGTCAAACGCAAAAGTAATAAGAGACAAGGAATTTGTAATTATTACAATTAAACATGTACATCATTGTATTTTTGTCAATGTTTCAACAATGAAGTGAGGTAAAAGTATCATCATTATGATTTTATCAAGCATATCCAAATACAGGAATTGTCGGTCAAATTACTTGTTTTCAAGATGAGCATTGTAATTTGTAATCGTTGTACTTCAGAAAATTACTGATGTAATTCACAATCCAAACAAGCCGTAATCCACTCCAAACACTGTCGAGTGGTTGAAGCTTCAACATAAATCATTGTCGGTGAATACCAATTCCCATCATCCTTATCAGCCTCTTGAATATTGATTGGACGGTGCAGCATCTTTCTAGATGGTTCATGATGCGGACATCAGTGGTGCATCCTTTAGAGTGTACCAGAGTAGGCGACGTCGCAGATCGAGTGTTGGAGCAGACAAGTTGATGTGGATGGACGTCGGGCCCATTGGGCCCATTTTCTGACACGTTACGAGTACGCGAGCTGCAGGATCGCGCAGGAGCATCATGATCGTTGGACCATGGAGCGGATTTACGTTTAAGCACTTTTCTATTTATTTCCTTATTTCTAGGCGCTTTAGTGTCGTTATTTACTTTAGGCGTTTTTATGCTATTTCTTTGGTTTTCAGGCACTTTAATGCACTTTTTATTTTCGTAGCTTATATATACTGTGAGGAACCCTATTTCGAAATATTGAATGAATAAAGAATTCGTGAGTTTCTTCCTCTTTTCTTGAGAGACTAGGGTTTCAAGATTGGCCCTCAGGTGTTAAGGATTCCACCCCGGAGTTTCCATTTTCTCTTCTCTATTTCTTCAAGGTGCGAGGAAAGGTAAGCTTCTTTTGATTCATAATTCGTACTTTATGAGAACCCATTGCTTTTCGACATCCTTTGTCCTTTTCTAAAACCCCTCTCATTTGGGTACAATGGAAAAGAGGGATGCCTAGCCATGAGAACCGGATCCAAACTTGATTGTGGACTGATCTATGTTAAATATGAGATATCCTCATATCCCTATATCCTCCATGTTTTACGATTTTACATGATTTTATGCTAAGGGGCATGATCCGAACGGACATATCTCATCTTTGTGTTGAGACTTGCTAGTTTCCTCTGATTGACAGTAGTTAATTTCATAATTTTATTATTCGAATATCTTCCAACTGAATATACATGCATCTAGGGTTAGATCATCGCATGCCCCTGCATCAGTTCGGAATGGTTCCATCAAGCATTAATGGTGGTTTGGCATTTGATGAGACAACATCAATTATGAAGTGTCCAATGGGCCCCATTCATTTATGGGCAACTACCTAAATATGATTATTACTAGTAAGCTACAGTTTAGTTTCCTGCATTTGTTTCTTCTGTTTTATTGATTCATATCTTATTTTGTCACTGAACTCATTGATTTTAATCACCTATGTAATAGACTATTATATAGTGCTTTTGGCGAGTTTTCTGCTCCCATTGATGCTCCCAAGCTTGAATAAAGGAGAGTTGCAACAGGTTGGCAGCTAGGTTAGAAACTTTTGCCATAACTTTCATTATGGATCCTGACAATATGACATTCCAAACTCATGTTAGGGCATTCAACTGAAGTTATGATCCTTGATAGAGTGGAATACCCGAACAGGATTTGTGCAACCAGGACAAGGCTTAGATGATGATGATGATGACAACGATGATATCTTATGTTATAGTATGATCTAGAACTGCACCGGTTGGAGTGAATTGGTTTAAGTTGAACGATTTAAGAGGACCGTGGGAAAGGTCCAAAAGGACTGTGCGTGGATATAGTAAGAAAAGATTTGATGAACAATGGTTTCACGGAGGATATGGTTCGTGATAGAATGGAATGGCATAAGAGGATTCACAAAGCCAACCCCAATTATTTAGGATAAGGCTTAGATGATGATGATGATGATGATGATGATGATGTCCTGATGATGATCTTATGCTATTGGTCTAATGGATGATGTTTAATCCCTTGTGTTTACCTTATATTTCTAAGTAGAAGCAACAGTAAGCCTGGTAAAATCAGAAGCAGGTCGGGCCCATTTATTAATTTAGAGTTCAAATTCAGGCCCAGGCCTAAACCATATTGATCATAAGAGGACCCAGGCTGGCCTTAGTGGAAAATTTTGTCAAACGCGAGATGGGCCCAGGGTCATAAATTCAGGCACAGGCGCAACCTGCGGGCCTAAATTTCAGGAGCCAGTAGTAGGTTGGACCCCAAGACCCAATAAGCCAACCCATCCTGTTGCCAGCTCTAGTTGTCAGGAATACTTCACTCTCCCTTGTTCATGTCCTCTTACTTTCTGGTGTATTTAATTATTTATCTGGTAATGATATGATAGAGCAGTAATCTATCATTGTGGGGCCTGCCTTCACGTGGCAGGCAAATGGTAAATCTGAATTGTCAGCCTAGTGGATCTTCCCTTGGATAACTCATGGTTCAAAATCTCACTAATAAGATCACTTTTCAAATCTTACTCCATGGATGTCAGGTGTTGTGGTTTAACTTCCCCTTTTTTTTTTCCTGAGGACGAGACAAATTCATTGAGCCCAAAGAAAAAAGACAAAATACCAGAAGCAGAGGCAACCCTTTTGTCACCCTGCCTGTGCGAGCAAAAAACAAAGGACAGCAAAAAAGTAGAAGTAAATGGCCAAAAAGAGAGATCAGGCCTAACAACCAAAGCCTTCTAGACAAATACAATACATAATAATGTTGATTCACCATAGCCCGATCAAGAACCATGGAAGCAATACCCCATTTGAGAGAGGGAGGAAATTGTCATCAAATACTCTGGCATTCCTCTCACCAGATACCCTAACAAAATAGAACATAGGCCCATGGTATTAAAAAAAAAAAAAAAAAAAAACCTCCATGAGTTGGACTGACTCATTCAGCCTTGAGCCGAATTGGGGCTGAATCAGCTCAACTTGCCGACTCATGGGTGACTCAGGAGGTGACTTATGGTATCAAACCAAATCGGGTCCTACAAGTCCAAGTCTACTTGGACGAGTCCCACTAGACTTATCGAGGTCTTAAAACCATGCAAGGTACCGTTTCGGAAGTATATTGCCTAGTGACCCTATGTGGCGGGATTTGATTGGGCCACGTGCCACTATCAGAGATAAGGCCCACACAAAGCATGTTTGCAAGTTTCTCAGTCGAGTGCATCCTCAACCAGGCCCCATCTCTGACAACAACACATAGCCCAATCAAATCCCTCCATGCAAAGCATGTTTGTAAGTTTCTCAGTCGAGTACGTCCTCATCTAGGCCCCATCTCTGACAGCAACACATGGCCCAATCAAATTCTCCCATGTCAATAAGCTTACCATCTTCCAGCCCACCGCAGACTGGATGCCTGGGATCATCTTTTTTTGGGTGACATCCTAACTGGGGCCATCCATGTTAAGGTAGACTAGTCGCTTAGTGTCAATCCACTTTATGTGGTGTAGGAGCTCTATCATCATATTATAACAGCCACAACTCTATCATATCATTTCCTTATTTATCTTACCAACAAAATGGGCTTTCATGTTCATGAAGAGATGGAAAGAAAACAAGAGAAAACAAACACTGATAAGATAAAATGTAAGAGAGATGCTTTTCAGATTAAAAAGAAAGAAAAAAAAATTTGTAAAACATAACACAGCAGATGCATTAAAAAGAAGTAAACTTTGCTTTGGCACATTGAATTGAAAAGATTGTTTTGAAAGAAGTGAAAGAATAGAAATGTTACACTGATCCATTACCGATCTATATACAAATCAATCTGAAGTCACTACAGCCGTTGATATTGCAGGTAAATGATGTCTGATCGCTTATCACCTTGCTAAAAAATGATATCTGATTAATAGTTGAACACCTCCCATACGAAATTCTTACGGCCATTCATACTGTGATAACCTGAGGACAGTGGTTTGAGATTCAGTTTAACATCATTGGATGAGCTGAAAGCATCATGAGTCCAAACTTGCAAATGGGTCTCAGCAAAGACCTGATAAGGTCCTGAAATCAGATTGTCTCCACATGTCCTTTGCATTACAGGCTTCGAGGGCTAACTCAGGCCCTTAGACCTCTGAGCAGTGATTGATGAAACTGTGAACTGGTCGTAAGAAGGCCATACATATACACATGTTAGCAAGCAGAAGGAAGAAAACCATCTACGACATTATCATGTCATTGCCTCTGATAACAACTCGGCATCGGGCACATAGCCCGCTAACTTCAACACACTCGTAACCCCAATCAACACCCATTCTAATCTCCTCCATCATGGCCTCAGGCATCCCTCGCACCGAAAACTCATGAACAAGGCCATTGACTTCAATCATACTGCAACCAGGCATTGTCTTCTTGATCCCTCTTTCCCTCATAAGGGCCCTTACTCTCTTCACATCTTTGAATCTCTGTCCCTTTGCATATATATCAGACAACACAACATAGAAAGCATGATTTTGGGGTTCCAACTCAATCAAATACTGGGCCACCCTTTCTCCTAAATCAATGTTCCCATGCATCCTACAACCCCCAAGCAAAGCACCCCAAACAAACACATCTGGCTCTACCGGCATCCTTCTGATAAGCCCTTTGGCCTCTTCAAACAGTCCAGCTCGACCAAGTAAATCAACCATGCATGCAGTAGTGCTGAGCCTGAGGCTCAATCATGTAAATCCGTTTCATTTTATCAAACAGACGCCACCCTTTATCGACTAGGCCAGCATGAGCGCATGCAGACAACAGCCCAACAAATGTGACATTGTTAGGCTTTGTCCCTTGCATCTCCATCTCATTCAAAAGATCAAGTGCCTCTTCTCCAAGCCCGTGAGTGGCAAATGCTGTAACCATAGCCGTCCACGCCAAGACATCTTTCTTCGGCAGCTCATTAAACACTTTAATGGCCTGTTCCACACATCCACATTTTCCATACATATCAACAAGCGCAGTTCCAATGACCATATCGAATTCTAATCCATGCCGCTTCAAGTAACTATGCACCCACTTCCCTTGATTGAGCGCAGGCCATAGAAGCACAAGCTGAAATGACACTGCACATTGTTATCTTGTCTGGTCTGACGTTATCACCCTCGGAGAGCAGCATTTCATGGAACAAAGCCAAAGCCTCCTTTGCCCGCCCTACCTTGAGCAAACCCAGTTATAATCGAGTTCCAACTAATGATATTCCTCTCCTTCATAACCCAAAACACATCCAACGCCGAATCCAAAGCCCCACATCTCAAATACCCAACAAGAATCGAATTCCAAGAAACCACATCCCGTTGGGGCATTTCATCAAACACTTGCTCCGAACTGTTGCAAGAGTCCGCATATTGCATACACGCTAATCATGGCATTGTTGATGAAGATGTCATTATCGTATCCGAGCTTGAAGACGTGCGCGTGCAAGCTTCGTCCCGCACCAGGGCCGAAGCGCCGAGTGCAGGCCTCGAGAAGGAAAGGGAAGGTGAGGTTGTTAGGTAGGATCCTGTTCTCGAGCATGCGTTTGTAGAGGATAAGTGGCTCAGCCGATGGCTCGGGCTGGCGGGCGTGGGCTCGGATCATGGCGTTGTAGATGAAGAGGTTTGGGTCTTGGATTCGTTGGAAGATGGCGGTGGCATGGGTGAGGGAGCATGGATCGGAGGTGGTAGCGCAGAAGAGGAGGAGGCGACTGAGGAGGAAGGTGGTCTGTTTGGATGGGAAGGAAGGAACGGTTGTGATGATTTGGGCATGGATTTGTTTGAGTTCTTGCATGGACTTGCATTCTTGTATCAAGGAATAGAGGGAAGAGAGGGCGAGGGACTTGGTGAGATTGAGTGTCGTGGGCATGATCGATCAGACCCCCTTTCATCTCCACCGTTGAGTGAGAAGCTTTCTTTTATCAGGCTGGTGAAGTCCAGAAATTCTCAAGTGAGCTACACCAAATGATTAAGCTACACCAAATGATCGATGAGATGACCAATGTACTCGAAAGTCGCACGTTCCGATGATTCTAGGTGGCCCATCAGCACTCAATAGAATCTTAACCGTTGATTGTAGACGTCCTCTCTATGTTAATCATCCAGGCGCATCTAACCACTCGAATGGATGTGATGGTTTGGTCTATATATAAATACCCTGGCAAGGCTTAGCGATACTCACAAACTGGATCTGAACTCTCATCTGGCGGGAACCACTAGCGTCTGGGAAATCCGATTACGCTTTTATCGTACTGAGTAAACTCATTTAGGCCCACCGTGAATGTATGTGGTTTATCCACGCCATCCATCCGTTTTTCCAGCTCATTTTAGGGGTTGAGCCAAAAATTGAAGCATATCCAAAGATCATGTGGACCATACAATAGGAAACAGTGGGAATAATGATTACAACCATTGAAGCCTTCCTAGAGCCAATAGTGATGTTTATTTTTCATCCAACCTGTTCATAAGATCACACAGACATGGATGAAGGGAAAACACAAATATCAGCTTGATTCAAAACTTCTGTGGCCCCCAAGAAATTTTCAACAGTCTACATTCAATTCACACTGTTTCCTGTTGTGTGGTCCACTTGAGATTTGGATATATTTCATTTTTGGCATAAATCCATAAAAATATCTGCTAAAATGGATGGACGGAGTGGATAAAATACATAAATTACGGTGGGCCCCACAGAGTTTACCCAGTACGCAATCCGGTTCCAGCGTCTGGTAACATGTTAAAATCGTGTCAGCCAAAAGAACCGGCATGCCTGGACAGCCGCGCACAAAAGTTTGAATGGTTAAAGACTTTTCAACTGTCCAGGCAACCAATCTAGTGGGCTAGAACGGAATTTCGAACCACATAAACGAACAGTCCAGATTGATGATTCTAGTGTCCACGCGTCCACTGATTTGAACCACATAAACCTTATGTGTGTGTGTGTGTGTGTGGGAAATGGTACTATTGAGGTCGAGATGTGTGGACCCCACCGTGATGTGGATCGGACATCAAACCCATCAGTCAGGTCAATCCATGACTCAGGTGGGCCACAGCACATACAACAGTTGAGAAGGGTTACCACCCATTAAAACATTCGTAATTGTTTATTGGGCCCACAGAGATGTTGTTCACAAATCCAGACGATCCATTGTGTGTCCCACTTGGATGAGGTGTCAGAATAAGTTTCAACTGCATCCAAAACTTACGTGGGCCCTGCCAAGTGCTTTTAGATATTTTAGGCATGTCTTCACATGATTTTAGATGGTGTGGCCCACCTGAATTCCGCATATGGCTGATTTTTTTGGATACCCGATAAACTAAAGGGGACCTATAAAATGCCCAGTGTTGATGTCCAATCCACATCACAGTGGGGCCCACACAGCTCAACCTCATGGATCGACCTCATAGTACCATTTCCCTATATATTATGTTACTTATTTTTGCACAAGGCGATCTCCAAGGTGGTGCCCCATCTATTAGAAGGGTTAGCACATGTTTGAATTTCCTTCTTGGATCATTGCCATAAACGATGCGTGATCATCCAAAGATGAATGGTAGGTTGCAGAATCATGGACCTCTGGCTCTCGTCCCAGAGGTACCACACATTGGAAGTTCAGACCTATCACAACTAAGTAGAAATTAGTAGCAGGCATTTGCAAGGATGAATTTTGATTTGGGGCAAAATCCCACTCAATAGAAATACACACATGCATTAGCTTATGTCCGCCAAACAAAATTGTAAACTTTCAGGTTCTTATCCATAAAAATAATATTGTGATGTTTCAAAATTGTAAACGTTCTGTAAACCATTCAAACAAAAATAATTAAGTAGAAATCACTTAGTAGTAGTAACTAAGAAATGACAACCAAATTCTAGCTCTTCATTTGTCACAGAGCTTTGGTCATAGGACACTTCCCCTTTCTCTACCTCCCGTCTTCTGGCATTCCGCTAGTGTCTCTTGAGTGTCATTCTCGTGAAGAAACTGTGCTTGTCAACCCCATTCTTATTTTCTCACAAGACAATATAACTAGCAAATTGCCAAAAAAACCCTTCAATATCCATCTGTTCCCATTCAGTTGGTCACTCACTGCCAACGAGCCAATCTGTTGCCGTTCCAACAGCTGCTCACCACCTGTTCCCACTCCCACGGCCTCGGCCACCAGCACCTCTCCCACCACCACTGGAAAATCCACCATTTCTTCTATCAGGAAAGCCACCCCTGCCACCTCTCCCTCCGGAAAATCTATTAGCACCGCCACCACCCCCACCGCCGCTGCCAAACCTTCCTGAACGCCATCCACTACCCCCTCTTGACTGTTCCTTATCTTGAAGTGGTGGCAGCCCATTTGCAACCTCAATGCTCACCATGTCTGCATTTTGTTGACCTGCATGAAAAGCACTCAGAAAATTAGACAGCCAACCGAAAATAGATAAAACACAGCCAGTGAAGAGCACTTTCCAAGAAAGGATGCTTTTATTTTTATTCATTTTCTTTTTAAGAGGTAGGAATGTTAACTGCACAAGACTTCCTGCATGGCTGATTGCTAAGCCTACACATGTACATGCAACCAGTGCACTTGCCGATACATCAAACATGCACATCAAAGCAGTCCATCAGGTGGATAACCCTATGTAGATGTTATGCCCTAAGAATCAGGCCTTCATCATGTGGGCCAGTGTATGACAGAAATGAACGGCTAAAATCAGATTTTTCTGGCCATCCATTTCTTCCATTTGGCAGGTAACATCTAATGTATGGGACTGCCGAATTTAACACAATGTGACCTAACTGATGGGCTGCTAGGTTTTGCATGTAAACAGCTGGGAATATAGTTGGCCTCGCAAACCTCATAACTACAAACTTTATATCGTCTCAATCGCCTAAAAGCAGAATTTGTAGCATGGGCCATAATTACTACAAAATGGCAAATTGCTTATTGTGATTATGATCCTTTAAACAAACAGATTATACCTGCTAAAATTAAGTCAACATCTTCAGCTGGCACATCAAACACCGCACCCTGGCCATCAGCTGTAAGAGACATACCCTTAATTCCGTCAATCTTTTCCTCTGGCAAGAATCTCCTCAGCACACCAAAAGCATACCTACAACACCATTCAAAAAGGCCTGAATCAAGAGTGAAACCCAACCAAACCGTGGAAAAAGAATCCGCAGGCTTCTGACATCTTTGTACATCTTCCGGTTCTTTCAGATTTCTCATAATTTTCAGAGGAACAATTCATGCTTCACACAGAACCTCTATTTCATAGCAAGACCAGGTTTACCAAAAACTGGTAATCCATTATGGCCTCCTTCAACAAGATAACAACATGCATAGATGATGACTATAATATAACTGTCATTGAAAGGATCATAAATGTGTGGTGTCAAACCACCCAAGGCACTTTTTTAAAGATATAAAGATAATAATTTGAAATTTCTCCCACTTTTTGCAAATTCTTAAACCTTTTTTTCTGGAAAAAGGTGATTCAAATAATTAGTCAGTGATGGAATAATTGTTGATGAAAATTTTAATATAGAAGAAAAATGTTTTAAAAAGGAAGAGGCGAAGCAGCAAGGGATTTTTTTTCTTTCCCTTTTTGGCAAAAATCCCCAATTGTTTCACAAAGCCAAGCTTCTTAACAAGGATTGAAATCCTTAAAAACATAAGAATGGAAGGTAACGTTATAGTGCTCACGATGGTGTGTAGATAGGCTTTCCAGCCTCGAGAAGTAGAGTCACATAGTTCTCCAAGGAACTGAGCAGCGACCTCTTCTTGATTTCAGTATAACCCTGCACAACACATTGAAGTTCAGCACCCCTACGATAGCTATGAAATACAGAGATAATGAGATATGCATATACACAAGACTTACAGCTGTTTTTGCCAGTGCTTTTGCAAGTAGATCAACCGCTGATAGACCGGAGGAACTCAGAAGTTCCTCTGCTGTTGATCTGAAAACTGGTACCACACTGCATTTTGCAACAAATAATTATGAATATACAGTGGAGTTAGGAACTCCTCCACTACAATTTCAACAATACAATATGAAATACCTATCAGAGACTTGGGAAATTGTTTCAGCTGCTTCTAAGCCAGCCGACTTAGCAATATCAGCAGCCTGAGGAGCCGAGACATGCTCAAATTTTACACCTGACTCTCTTTCCAATTTAGAAATGGCATATGACTTCTTTGGTTCATATAATAGTACAGCAACTCCAGTATTGCCTGAAAATTACAGCCATATCTCAGTAACTTATCAAACTCTATAATCATAAAACAGATTTTGAGCAGTAATCGTAAACTGAGAAACTGAAGTATTGAATTTGCAAAATACCAGCTCTCCCTGTGCGGCCAGATCGATGGATGTAAGCTTCTACATCTCGTGGGGGTTCACACTGAAACATGAGCAAATAAAGTCAACAGAACGTATCCCTATTTAGTTCATGCTTTGAAGCAAACCCATGTCAAAGTAAATGCAAACCTGAATAATCAACTGCACATCATTGATGTCCAAGCCACGTGCTGCAACATTTGTTGCCACCAAAATCATGAACTTGCCTGATCTGAATCCAGCAAGCGTGACCTAAAAGACATCAGCCCCTCAATCTTAGAAAAGAAGAAAGAAAAATCCTTTGTTGATGATGTCAATTGAGGCATGCTTACAGCTAAAAGACAAGCTTAGGGTTTCACATTTTCAAAGAAACAATGGATGAAGCTGAGCTATTTCTCTGGATGCATGTGCTAGCTCATTTTATTAGAGAATAGATCCTCATATTTCTGTATCAGCAGTGAACTTACTTCTCGTTGGGACTGCTGTATGTCCCCATGCAATGCCCGTGATCCGCGCAACAAGTCAGAAAGTTCAGAGCAGGAACTCTTTGTCTCAGTGAAAATAATAGTACGCCCTCCACTGAATTAGGACAATAACAGGATTAAAGGATCACTATATATACAAACAGAAAAGCACAAACGTTGTAATTAAAAAGGCCTTAAAAACAGCCAACCTGCTATAACAACGAATAACATCAGGAATAAGTTGGGATCTTGCTGAATGAGAGCAGGGAAGGGCAATATGCCTAACATTAGTACTAGCTTTCATTTTCTCATTACCAACAAGATCGATGGTCTTCTTCTCAGGTTTGAGAAACCTTGATGAGATCTATCAATGCATAGACAAGTGTCAGCAAGTCATGGGGAAAATAAAGGGGGGGAAAGGCATAAACATATTCTATTTGATATCTGTAATAATGACAGATTACAGCGCTAATATTAGCAGCATGGATGAATGGAAAAGAGAGAGAGAAAAAGAACCTGTTTCACCCAAGAAGGTAAGGTCGCACTAAAGAGAAGTGTCTGGACTTTCTTTACATCCTCAACCTTACCTGCAACACCAAAAATACAAAAAGGTAACTTTCTTTTTCCAACTCAAAGCCAGGCACACCAGCATTTAATTAATAACAATGAGGTCATATGCAGTGTGGTACCTGCAAAGTAACCTATAAGCATATCTATGAAGATATTAATATTATAATATGTGTATCCAGGTACTAATATTATGGTGCCCATCCAAACTAGCATGTTACAGCTCTCTTGAGAATAATCATTTGAACTGAAGGAAATTTAATCATCTTGAATATCCATGCAATGTTCTCCATTGAATACACTCTATTTGTGGTTAAACTTGTCCATGAAGAATCAAATCAAAATAATGTAACCAAAACTTTTCTCTATAACATGTACGCTTGAGGAAGAAACCCATACCGAGAATAAGTTCAACGTCATCAACGAAACCCATCCTCAGCATTTCATCAGCCTCATCAAGGACACGGAATTTTAGTGAGCTCAAGTTGATAGTTCCTTTCTCTATAAAATCCTACACCAGGTGAGCATTGAAGTTAACATACATGTGCATGCATGAAATACTTGTCAGACTTCAAGTGAAATCAGTTTTAATTAAAACGTAAGCAACCAAAAATCATGGATTTCAACAAAGGCTACCTTTATCCGCCCGGGGGTTCCAACAACTATATCAACCCCTCTTTTCAGGGCAATCTCTTGAGGACGATAAGAAGCTCCTCCATATAGACAACAGCAAGATAATCCCACTGCCCCACCATAAACCTCGAAGTCTGCATGAACCTGAAAGGAAAAAAGAAAGAAAAATGTAACTCACATTCTGAGTATGCAGAATAAGAAAATATGTGTGGGTTGGGAAAAGAATCTCCAAAATAGCAAATTCTTAAAGTACCTGAGTTGCCAACTCCCTTGTGGGAAGAAGTACCAAGACACTTGGTGGCCTTCCATATCCTATCTTCCTTGATTCCTTGGCATGCCCATTCGTTAGAGACTCCAAAATGGGCAAAACAAAGGCCAATGTTTTCCCCTATAAAATCACAAAATTCAAGGAGTGAGCACACAGCTAGTGTGTTGATGCAAACAGATGCACAGTCCATCTGTGGACCACTTGATTGCATGTGTAGGACCCACGTGCATGCCAGGCCCACATGGGATCTGCATGATGGAAGGAGGCAGTGTTAGCTCTTTATTTTTAGTGCTTTAAAATAATTGGGAAATGTCATGATTACCCTCCTTTCGAACCATTGCAGTGCAGTGTTTGAACCATTGCAGTGCAGTGTTTGAGTAAGGGCATCATCATCATCAAAACCTTATCCCGTATAACTTGGGTCGGCTACGTGAATCCTATTCCACCATTTCTCTGCTCAAGGGCCAGACCATCAGTTAGACCATAGGTCATCAAGTCTTTCCTTACTACCTCTATCCACATCCTTTTGGGCCTTGCCCTTTTAGAGCTTCAACTTGTATTAACTAACTCCCAACCAGCGTGGTTCTTGGTCTCTGTAGCACATGACCAAACTATGTAAGCCTACGTTCATCTTACTACCTATTGGTGCTACTCCTAAGTTCCCTCGAATGCACTCTTTGTTTCAGTGCATACTAGTCATATTACTTGGCTTTAGAATTTTCTTTTGCATAAAAGGCTATAACAAAAGCATCTTTGGACATGTAACATGAATGCTCATAGTTAATGTTCTCAGTTAAGTTTTTTATTGAGAGTTATGAGCTTCTATGTATGACATGTTTTGCTTATGAGACTACCATGGGTGGGTTGCTAGGTCTATCATCATCTCTTTGTTTCCTTCTCGTGGAGAATCAAGGAACGCTCATCCAATCTGAATTTTTCTGTTTTGAGATTCCACCATAGTCTCTGGATTCAAGATTGAAGGTTCAGAATAGAGAACTCCAGATTAATCATTTTTTCATGGCTTCACAAATAGACCAGATTCGAAGTCAACTAGGGTTCCAATTGCATTATTTGTTAAACAGATGCAGGTTTTAGACAGATGAAGAGAATATTTAGAGCACCTCAGCCATCGTACACCTTCTAAAAACCCTATACGGAGTTCACAAGCCACAAGACCAGGTAAATAAAAATATCCATTCAACAAATAATAGAAGATAAAGGTCCAAAAATAAAAGTGATATGCAAAGATATTTCACACAGAGCAAGAACCAAAAGTCCAGACAGCTTGCCCAAGGGCCAACAAGGAAGGAAGTATCCCCATTGGGCAGCGGCAGCAGATTTCAACCAAGAGCATGCATTCCAACATTCATTTCCACGGCCAGTGGGGAGGGATGTATACTGTGATCTATAGTTTTCTTTTGCACGTGTTTGAATATAAAAAAATGCTGCAGGTTTTCCTCGTCAACTGCAATTTGCAGCAAAGGGAAATATAAAACATTACTGCAGCTTCTGATTATGATTCTATCCATATACTGACAGATGTCTTCATCGTCTTCTTCTTCTTCTTCTTCTTCTTCTTCTTCTTTGCAGAGAGTTTGTTTTACACAAAGTATGAAAAAAGTACACTTCAATTTTCAACTTAGACAACTGGGACTATGGTTCAGTAACCTAGACCCAAAAGAAGATTCTAGCCACCAATTTTGGGCCTTTTTCAATTGAACTAGAGGCAAAACCAACCCACCCAATCTGGCACACAGGCAGCGCAACAGTATACATCTGCATGTACTTGAACAAATCAAAAGGACTCATACAAACTAGAATAACACGTCGGGAGCTAAAAAAATCATTAGCTGAATTGACACATGATATATCCCAGCAACAGTCTCAGATGGATCGACTTGTCATTAGAGAACTTCAAATTACAGGCAGTAAAGCAGTTTTAGATTTTTCTGTGAGATTATAACACAATGATATTCAATTATCGCCATCAAATGCATTTGAATTTGAACTACGATGCCTTTAAGCTTATAGCCCATCAAAGACATAAATTCAACCTGAATTTCAATTAGAAGTTTGTAACCTTAACAGGAGAGAATCCTAGAGATCATGACTATAGTACCTGACCAGTGCGTGCCCGGCCCACCAAATCACAACCATTGAGGACCATAGTGAATGTCATGGCCTGAATAGGAAACAGCGACTCGATCCCCTTCGACTTCAGCGTCTCCCTCACAGCCTTCGAGATCTTGAAATTCGACACAGCGTTGGGATCCGCTTCTTTCTTGACAACTCCATCCGCAATCACCTCTCCTTCCTCGTCCGTCAAACGCCCTTTCTCCTTCTGCACCAACCTCGGCTTCTTCGTCAATCCGCTGATGGATTTCCGGTCAGCAGACTCTCCCAATTCAGTGCTTGTTTCGCTTTTCTCTTCTTCCTCGGAAGCCTTCCTCTTCTTCTTCTTGATCTTCTTGCTCTTGTCTGACCAGCTGTCGGAAGAATCAGAACCGTTGTTTTCTTCAGCTTCTGACTCTCGCTTCTTGTTCTTCTTCCTCTTGATGGAATCAGTTTCTAGGGTTTGTAGAAGCGTGTTCGACATCTTCTTGTCCTTCTTCTTCTGGTCTTTGGATTCGTCAGAGAGTAAAGGGTCTGATAGGAGAAGCGAAGGCATTTGTAGAGAGAGAAGCTCTGGTTCTCCTGCCGAAAAAAATTTGAGAAAAGAGGGTTGCAGTAGCGGCAGGAGAAAGAGAAGGAAACACGTTAGGGTTCAAGATTTTTTATACCGGTGGTTGATGGCGTTTTCTTTTGGGAATTTACAAACAACTACCTAAATGCTATGAGAATTTACATTCTAATACCTTTTTAAAAGAAGGTTTCCGCCTAAATGTCTGTAAATAATTAATTTACAATTTCACTCTTTTTTAAAATAAGCATGTACTTCTCCTTGGAAAACCGGTGCAAAATAACTTACTCAAATTTGTGGGGCCTACCGTGATGTATATGACATATCCCTGCCGTCCATCTATTTTACCAGAACGTTTAGAGGCATGAGCCTAAAATTGAGGCTGATCCAACATTCAAGTGGCCAACAACAAAGGAAATAATGGCTCCAAGATGTTTTTAACGGTAAGTGTTTGATTCCCTTTTTCCTATAGTGTGGTCCACTTGAGCTTTGGATCTACCTCAGTTTTTTGTCATGCCCTAAATTCATCTGGCACAATGGATGGACGGTGTAGATAAGCTACCTACGTCAAAATGCGCCCAACATATATTTAGAAACATCCTCAATTTTAACGTTCAAAAAAGTAAGGGTCAAATCAACCTTTTGCAATGTGGAGCGGATTGCCTGCCATAGGGATGTCCGTGAAAAATCCACTACGTCCATCTGTTTTAGAAGACCACGTGACAAATTATTTTAAAAATAACGCTGATCCAAAACTCAGATGGGTCATACCACACAAAACAGTGGGTATTGAACACTCAGCGGTGATGATATTTTAGCATCAGATGATACTTTTTCATGAGTGTTAATAAAGGTAGCGGATTGCGTAGTGAGTAACTCCGCACGGTAAGCGTGCAGAGTAAACTCTATGGGGCCCACCGTAATTTATATATTTTATACTCCATCCATTCATCTTAACAAAAAATTTAAGTATGGTACCAAAAATTGAAGCATATCAAAATCTAAAGTGGACTATACAACAGAAAAAAGTGTGAAATGAATGTCTACCATTGAAAATCTCAGATGACACAAAAGTTTTGGATCAATCTGATATTTGTGTATCTCCCTTCATCTATATCCATGTGATCGTATGAACATGTTGGATGACAAATAAATATCACTGTGGAGCCTGTGAAGGTTTCAATGGTGGAAATCATTATTCCCAATGGTTCCCATGGCATGGTCCACTTGAGATTTGTATATGCTTAAATTTTGGGCTCAACCCTTAAAATGAGCTGGAAAAACATATGGACAGAATAGATAAAGCACACACATCCTAGGTGGGCCCAACAGAATTTACTCCACAAGATAAGAGCATGCAGAGTTACTTTGCACGCAATCCGGAATTTAATAATTCTTTGAACGGTTTAGATGGCACATAAACATCATAGTCAACTCCAGGAAGGTTTCGACGATAGACATTGGTGCTCCCACTGTTTTGTTTGTGTGTCTTATCTGAGTTTTAAATCTGCCTGATTTTTAAAATACTGTACTATTTTTGTCTTAAAAAATATATGAACGTAGTGGATTTGTCACGAACATCCTGTGGATCCCATACAGCCCCGGCAGACATCCCCGTGGATCTGTCACATCCCTGTGGATCCCTGTGGATTTAAAAGCATACGCTCCCCTTTGCAATGTATTCACGTGTGTTTGAAAAACCAAACAATCCCAAGTTAAGATTTCGGCGGCCGGGTCGACCGTGCGAGCAAAGGGTTCGGCCTGCTGTAAAATCCACTCAGACCTGAGCTAAGTCACAAATCAACACCATCCGTTCAGATGGGCCGCATGATTGAAAATAAGGTACCGGGCAACTCTCACCGTCCAAACTATTTCCTTTGATGCCACCTCCTGAATGACAGATGGACCTGTCTTTTAATTTACAGACCTAAATTTCATTGTTGCATCTGATAGGTGGAGTGGATTTTATATAATTATCTGGTCCCCATAAAATCAAGAGTGCATGTCTCTCTCCTAATTATTTCTTTTGGTGTGACTCATATGAATCACCGGTCAGCTTAACTCTTTACCCAAGGCCTAATGTGTTATTAGGCATCTAATGGTCAGTACAAATTAAGGTGGGCCATAAAAATAGAGGCATCCACTCACAGCCGTTGCAAAAACAGAGATTGGACGGGCATTTATAAATAAAATAATAAAATAAAATCAATTATTAACTTCCAACCTTCCATGTACGTATGAAATTCAACCTGTCCAATAAGTTGGCCCATCACTTTGCAAAACTCATCAACAGCACTCATTGCGTGTACAAGAGTTGCATTTTTCTGTTAATGGCTGCAAACTGTCTTATGTGGTGTGGCCTATTTAATTAGTAGATAAGGCTAACTTTTCAAGTAGGCAATCCTTAAGTGGGGACAACCTATTAGAACGGTTGGACAACCAATTGGACCTTTTGCACCCATAGTGGATATGTACTACTCCCACACCCACATACTCTCCTTGCACCCCTAGTGGCTTTATTGCAGCTTTCTTCGAAACTGGTTCTCAAAAGTTCACCTTGGTTTGTGTCAATGATCAATTTATCATTTTAATTGAAGAGGTGCATGTGGGTTTAACAAACCTTATTATGTGGCCTGTGCTGCTACACCTATGTTCTCAGGTCTCCCTGTTTCTACATTTCTGATAATTTTCCATCCAACAATTAGAGAAGTTGGTCAACCATCATGTGTGCCTGCACAACATACATTGCAAGTCACTATTGATGTATAGTATATATTGTTGGTATATTGTAAGGCTCCTTGTTAGTATACTGCAGATGTCAATGTTGGTAAATTTTTCCTTTCATTTTTTAAGAAGATTTAAAATATTTTTTTGTTTATTAATTAATTTTCAAATTTATTTATCATTTTTTCAAAAAAAAAAGGGAGAAGAAAAAATATAAATGAAATGGGTTGTTTTATTTATTTGATATTTTTATTTTTTTCTTTCTTATATTTACAAAGATTAAGAATGCTTTTTTTCCCTGTTTATTAATTAATTTTTTAATTTATTTATCTTTTTTTGTAAAAAAAATTAAGAAAAAAGAAAAAAATGAGAAATGAAAAGAAGAAGATAAGTTATTTTATTTATTTAATATTTTTATTTTTAAAGAAGAAAATGAAAATATTGAAATTATATTTTGTTTATTTTTTATGTGCAGCGGCATTTTCAGCCATGGCTTTTTCCAAAAGATTTAAAAGGTTTCTTAATTACCTAATTAAGTTAGACATTGGGTCCAATAGATTTATAATAAACCCTTCCTCTAATTACATGGAGCACATAATTGGTCACAGTTTCACCACTCTCCTCCGTGGCAATCTAAGCAGCAACAAAAATGCAATGGAAGCAAAATGAGAATTGCAAAAATAAATAAATAAAATAAAAACTCTAATACTCTGGCAGAGTGTAAAGGATGATATGCATACACTTGAACATAGCACACCTCGCATACGAGTTATTTAAATTTGAAAATTTTACAACAAAAAAAAAACTACCTGCTTTTACAGAATTTCCAATCAAGTAGAGAGAGAGAGAGAGGAGTTTGTGTGACTTAGGTATACAAAAGAAAAAATAGAGAGAGAACTGTCACGCATGCAGCCAAGTTAATAGGGGGATTCATTTCCTATATTTATAATTTCTGAGGAAGTTATATACTCATGGCTCAGTGGTAAACCCCATGGGTTTCGACACTGACATCATGGGTTCAGGTACCCATGTGGTGTGTGTGGGTGTGTGGGAAGGCAACACTTGCATTTTACAGCACATATGGATGGGCTTAGGCTTGGGCTCAAGCCCATTTAAACATCTCAGCACAAGTTTGGGCTTGTTGATATTGGCCTGTTGCAGGACCATGTCGGTTGGGCAAGGCCCACTTGTTGGGCCCTTATGAAGATGCAAGACAACATGGGCCTTGATTGGTTAGTATTACGCCCAAACCAGTAAGGATGGCTAAACTCGAGCCCAATCTCCAAAATCCAGCTCCATTGCCACCCTAGAACCAGGGTCCAAGGTAGAATTATATGATCCTGGACTTTGAGACCTGTAGCATCGTTTGATTTCTGGTTTGAACAAGTGGGGCCCATTCATTGGTGTATCTACACCATTGATATGACTGGCCCAAGTCCTAACCCTTGGATCCGCAGGCTGCAAAGAAAACCTGAGAAAGGATTTTCAACCCTGGTGTACAATTACATTCAAGAGAAAAAAAAAATAACACGGGTTGAATTGCTGAAATCATCCAATTCGGGTAATGTTTGAGAATGGTTCATTCACAGTGGGGCCGATCAGACCATTGGTTTGATCACTGAATCATGGATCCATATGTGAACTCACAAGATCAGACAAAGCAAAGTAAAATAAAAGCACAAAACTAAATTAAAACCTAAGTAAGAGGGACCCATATGTGGACTCACAAGATTAGCCAACGACATCTACACTCGCTAGAGGATGACTTTCAAAGATTTTTCAATAATAAAGATAACCAAGTAAAAACACCCTACTGTATCCTCCATCGAAGATGCCAAGCAACAGCAGTAGTCTGGATTACTGAACCATCAGCCCCATTTATCAGAACCGAAAATTGAGTACGACTCACTCCGAATTGCCTGATACAAGCTCTGCTCAGGACTGGATGCCTAGTCAGGTGCAGAGAGTCTTAAAACATGATTGCTTGAGGATTTATTGACTTGGCCAGTTTAAGAAAGGACTTACATTGTTGTGTATTGAGCTGTACACCGAGCTGAGCCAAATTGAGCTGGGCCTAGCTCGGCTCGGCTCGGCCAGCATGCAACCCTGGCTCAAGCTCGGTTCAGCCTTCGAGTTGGATTGGCAGGCTCGGCTGGTTCGGTTGAGCTAGACCAGGTTGAAAGTTGGGCCCTAGGAGTTTATTGGGTGTTGTGCATCACATGGACGGCTCAGATTTTAAGCTCATGAGTTCTCAAAAAGTACTCACAAGTTCCCGTAAGAATTGTTTTGCTGGTGAGCATTCATCTCTCTCTCTCTCTCTCTCTCTCTCCCCTCCGCAACCTTCAAATCAAGCTGAATCGAGTTAGTTCGAGCCAAGTTAAGCAAGCTAACCAAGCTAGCTTGGCTCATGTTCTGCTTTAGGCTTGTATAAATGGATGACCTTAACCGTCCACCAAATGAGCCCTATCAAATTACTGGCCTCTAACCGGATGGTTGAAACAAAAATGGCCGATTGTCCACCACCAATGGCGCAAATTAGGTACGTAGTCATGGTTATCACATTGGATGTAGATTCTTGTACACTTGCCCGTGAGCAATAGGTCCACAAGATGGATGGTCCGCACTTTCTGAGCTACATGAGCCGCATGAGGAAAAAAAATACTGGGAAAGTTAAAACATAGTAGTTAGGGCTATCAAAGAGCCATTCTAAACCAGGTTGGGCTCGGCCGAGGGCAGCCCAAGCTCAGTTGAAAGTGGTCGGCCAAGACCGTTCCATGGGCCTGAAAGGCATCCCCAAACCTGACCACATACCACCCAAATACCATGGGCTGGCCCGGCCCATTAACAGTATACAGTTCACTATTTTCGAAAATTCGAAATTGTAATACTGGGTGAGACTCTTGTGTTAGTTGTGCACCATTTTAAAAATGGTGGTGACTCATCAAAATTACAGATGGCACAGTCGTACAGCAATTCAAACCATCCAAATCTTAGAGACTACCTGTAAATTGTAATGGAACATAATCTGAACTTTCACTTGGAAGCTGATTTTCCATTTGAATTAGGAGCAGTAGCTATCTTACTTTTAAACATCCTTTTGTAGCCACTAATTCGATTGTTAGGATTGCTTAAATAGTATTATTTTACAGTACGATCCATCCAGGATGACCAACCCGGAATCGCGAGAATCGACCGTATCGACGGTCATTAGGCTAGTTTATTTTCGTTTTTACTATTTATCATAAGTTTTAATTCGATCATAACTTTGCATCTGTAGGGTTTTAGAGTTAGTGCCCAACATGAAAAGGGCTTAGAATATTTCGTAGAACAGCGTGGTTGAGGCCGTTTGATAACTTTCTATTTTTGACCGAAAACCAAGAGTTCTAGTAGGATTGAACGACTTCTATAAATAGTAAGTTTACTATTTATAGTAAGTTGCGTTTTCTAGGACTTTTAGTTGGAGTTGGATTTTGATACTTTACCTAGGGTTTAGTTTCCTATTTATATGCATTGTAATTCCGTTTTTATTCATTCAATTATCAATTATTCAATTATTCGAAATTTATTTCCTCTTTTTATCTTTTATTTCTTCTCGTGGATTTGAGAAACTACCGGTTAGGGAGACGGTGATCGACCCACCACGTCCTCCCTGCGTCAATGAGGCCCAAGATTTGGATGGAATGGATAGCTGCACATCAATGTCATAAGAGAGTAAGATGATTCAACACCATTTAAAAAATAGTGCAAAACTAACATGGTGGGCCCCAGACAACTGCAATCTATATCTGATTCCGGTTAGTTTTTTTCTATTGCCGGGAGGTTTGCTGGAATTGCCTCCCATTAGCTACTGCTGGGCTTCAGTAGCTATCTCCCTACTGAAGTGACGTCACCAACATCTTTGGGCCCCACCATGATGTATGTGTTGTATCCACACCGTCCATCTATTTCGAGAGATCAGTTTTAGGGCATGACTCAAAGAATGAGGTACATCCAAAGCTCAAGTGGACCCCACCACAGAATGACCAGACTGATCAGTAGATGATGGTCATCAGATAAAGCATCCTCCACGTGGAGGGTGTAATTAAATCTATCGTTCAGTTGTCGGATGGGCTATACTCGATATAGTCATTATAACCGGATCAATCATTACCGTCCATCTATTGACCCTTTCTATGGCTGACAAGCGTTTTCAAAAGATACTCCGACAGGATGATTCTAACCATATTATAGACGACGGTAGGTAGCTCAACCGCGGCAGTGCCCATGACCGAGTGGGACCTGATTCACACACACCCTACCACGTGTACGGTGGAAAAAGATTGATAGACTCAAGTGTCCAAGATGACCTATGGTATTTGAGTAATTTTCTGATCTCTAGATTTTAGGTGTCAGTGGGTTGATGGCACAAACATTTATGCCTGTTTTATTTTCCACATTACATGTGTGTACCTTTATAAAAGGTCATTTACTTAGTTTGGAAAGGCTGGTGTATTTCTACTTTCAAAATTAATTGAAAAATAGTGGCTTTAATTTGTGGGTCCTATTATGATGCATATGACATATTTGTACCGTCCATCCATTTCATCATGACATTTTAGGAGATAAGTCGAAAATGAAGTAGATCCAATGCTCAAATGGCCCACACCAACTGAATCATTGGCAACATTATGTCCATCGTTGAAAGTTGTATAGACATGGATAATGGGAAAATACAAATATCAGCTTAATCCAAAACTTTTATGAGCCTAAAGAGGTTATTAACGATAGGCGCTATATTCCCATTGTTTTATGTGGTGTGGTCCACTTGAACTTGGGATTGCCTCATTTTTCTCCTAATGCCCTAAATTCAGCTGGCATAGTAGATAGACGGTGTGGATAAGCCACATACATCATAGTGGGCCCCACATTTAGCCCACAAAATTCCTCAATTGGGAAATATGTTGTAATTATCTAGGTACATAATTATTACCCATTTACACCGTAATTACGGTCAACCCAAAAAAAATCAAATAGGTGGAGGAATGCTGATTCGGTGAGGGCGAGAATCACCGACTTTGGTGAGGCCGTGACTGTGGCCCACCTAGATGTATGTATTGTGTATCCACGCGGATTGCCTGAGAAAGCCTTATGCAGGAACTTCATGGGACAGAAAGCTAGTGGGGCCACCGTGATGTTTATGAGAAATCCACCCTGTCCATCAATTTGCTAGATAATGTTAGGAAATGGGTTGAAAAATGAGGCAGATCTCAAACTCAAGTGGACCACATAATAGGAAACAGTGAGGATTGAATGTCCACCGTTGAAATAAGATCAGGCTAATATCTTTGTGTTTTAGCTTTTTTCCTTGGGAAATGATCACATACAGGCATTGGATGTGAACTTTCACATAAAGCTCCCTTATATCTGCCGATGTGTCCCTTATGTATGGAATACATCCGAGTCGTGCAGTAAGTGGGCTACGAGAGTGGATTAGGTGTGACCCGGCCTCACCCAAGACGGTGCAGGCCTTATCATGGGGCTCACCTTGATGCATGTATTATGTATCCACACCGTCCAACTGTTTTTACAGATCATTTTATGAGATTATCCGAAAAATGAAACAGATACAATTATCAGGTGGATCATACCATAGAAAACAGTGTTGATTGACCATTAATGAGCCACAAAAGTTTCGAATCAAGCTGATATTTGTTTTTTTCCATTCATCCTGGTTTATGTGACCTTATCAACAGATTGGATGGTAAATAAACATTACGGAAATATTAAGGTGCGCCCTAAGAAGTTTTTAATGGTAGGACGGTCAATCACAACTGTTTCTTATGGTATGGTCCACCTGATAATTAGATCTGCTTTATTTTTGGGATAATGACCTAAAATGATCTTGAAAAACGGATAGGACGTCATGGATACATAATACATACATCAAGGTGGGCCCTACGGTAAGGGCCACAACGCCATGGGTGAGGACGGGGTCTCACCTAATCCCCTCTCGTGGGGCCACACCACATGTTATGACTCATATAGTTAGTGTATCTGTATGAATATCACCGCAGGCAATCTTCTTGTCATGGCCCATTTTTTTGAACGACTCACTATCCTGCACACATGACACGTTGGCTGCACGACAGTTCAGGATTCAAATGTTTTTCACTTTCGATGAATCCAGACCGTTTATTGCTTCTTTTTCGTTTGTACAGCTCATTAGACGTCCACCAACTCTAAGCGAGCAATACTTTCAACACTCTTGGTTATATCCATCTACTGTAGATCCTAGCTCTCGCTATTCTTCGGCCATGTGTGTTATATGCGTGCCGGCATGTCATAATCGAATTTCGCGGCTCGATTCCAACCGAACAACGATAACTCCAGGTGCCAAGAAAGGCAGATATGTCATGATCGATCGTATATGACCAAGATCTGTAGAGATTGATCGCTTAATTAGTCACTCGCTTAGTTGTTTTAAAACAAAAGATTTAAGCGATGTATGAAGGGTGATGTTCGTCATCCAAACAGTGAATTCTACCTTTGCTTTCTAAACGAAAGGATTTCTCGCAGTGTAAAGTTAAAGAAATAAAAAAGAATTTACAGTCGACCATGTGGACAATCTTCAAATCTTCTTTATCAATAGAAAACATGATCAGGAAAAAACAAAAATTATTTTTTTTTTTGTTTTTTTTTTTTTTTTTTTTTTTTTTTTTTTTTTTTTTTTTTTTTTTTTTTTTTAATTAGAAAGCTCTTGCTATAGAATCATTGCTATGAAATGTAATCTTAAGAGTTACACTCTGGAATATAAACAGTACAATTATGCTAACAAAAGTAAAGAAATTGATTACGCTAAGAAACGTAAACAACAGAACGAGGAAAATGATAAACTTCAAATTGAAGTGTTGATTTAGTTTAGTTGGTGCTAGACCCTTGCTCTGTCATTCTTCTCTTACTTTTATAGACTTTAATCCACATCTGCATGCTTCCCTTAATAGACGATTATAGCAACCGCCTCCCATGATCAGTCCTTCTAAGTCTTTCTCTCATCTCTTTTACTAACAAATGTCTAATAGACATTAAAACTACTGTTTCAACATTACTTCCAAACTCTTCTTTCTTTCTTTGATACATGTCCCAACAACCCCAGTATAGCCACGTTTTGCTTTCGAATGGTTGACCATTTTTTCTCACTGTGCAAACTGTAATCGGTCACTTGCATTGGCTAAACGGCCACTGTATCTCAGTTGTTGACAGAATCGACCACCGTGCTAAGTCAGTTGGCCGTGTTTCGGTGGATGCAAGACACGATCGACCACTGTTTTCAGCTTAAAACTTGCATCAGCCACATCTTGACCACTGCCCTTTAAGTGCAAACAACAACTGATTGTATTTCTGTGGATGTAAGAGAGCATCGGCCTCATTTTGCTGGTAGTGTGTAGTGAAACGTTTCATCATCGTGCCAACATCGCTTGCAAAAATGGCTTATGAGCCACTGAAATCGGTCATCGTACTGTTGCACAGCGGAAAATCAGCCGTTGAAATCGGTCATCGTCCTACTTCTGACCGATTGGTTGAACACCCACTATTTGAACAGTTTTGATTTGAGGTAGAGGCACGTGTTCAATGATACACGACCGTCCTTTATAGTGATGATTTAGATGGTGGGTGCGAAAAGATATATAGCTTGAGGATCCGAGGCCTGTGTCACTTCCACATTTCATATGATCAAGACCGTCCAATCCATCCACAAGTTCACCTTTTCCAAACCACGGAACAGAATCAACAGATTGTTAGGTTTCTCTGATGACGGTCAATTCATGGTAGCCCCCATCAACTGGATGGCTCAGATTGTTGGCTAGGCATACTTTCGCAAAAATGATCTGCACCATCCATTTTATAAGATATTGATTAAATGGTTAGAAACCGTGTAAGTTTTACATATTAGCCCATGAAATCTGTGTTTTGATTTAATGGACAGTCTAGATCGATCGAGTGGATTATCCAAGCGTCCGATGCAACTAAAAGAATTATTCCTTCTGGTGCTCTTAGAGCACACGATCATTTCTCAAAATGGATGAAAAAAAAAAAAAAACCAGTGTCAGCACCGAAATCAAGGCCCAGTTACGCAAACCTCGAACCCTCGAGCTAAGGAACCGGAACATGCAACACCATTAACCAAGAAAGGAAGTGATATTTACAAGCCCTCTATCTTTTACAAACACCCCTCTGCTAAGAGACAAATCCAAGAAGGGAAATGATATTTACAAGCCCTCTTTTTTTAACAAACACCCCTATGGAAAGAGCCAGAAAACAGACACAAATCCAAGAGGGGAAGTGATATTTACAAGCCCTCTTTCTTTTACAAACACTCCTCTGGAAAGAGCCAGAAAACAGAGGTCATGGCATAGCTCAAGTGGCAGGCTAGCAGACTGAGTGAAGGTCGCCTCGTTTTGACACTGAGGTCATGGTATCGAATCCCATAGTGGGGGCGGCAAACATTGTGATGTGACTAACGGGGGTGGGTGGGTGTACTAACAAAGGGGTGTGAGAATTAACCCATCAAAAAAAGAGAGAGCCAGAAAACACACAAGAAAAAAATGATGCAAGCCTTTAAAAAAAAAGGTTTGTAAATATCAATTCTTCATAATGAGGGAAGTATAGCCTTTGAATCTGGGTCATTGGAATCTTCCAATGATCCAAACCGTTTATACTATGTCTCTCATTTTGTATGGGGGATAGGCAACAAATAAAAGCTCTTGATTAGACTATGCAAATCCTTTGGCCTGAAATGAATGGTTACAAGGGGGTCGATTGAAATATTCCATCTAAGACCTTGTTTGGTAGAAACCTAAAAATGATTTTATCTCATTTTAATTAATAGTAATTATGGATTAGAGACCAAGATGTTTAATACATAATTATTGTTAATTAAAATAAGATGAACTCATTTTTAAGTGCCATAAAACAGCATTAAGAGTCTTTTTTTGGACATTTCTAATCCAAGAGGAGCCTTATCAGATAAAGGGTTTGGGTCATCGAAAAAATTACCATGTCTGGTAGTGAGAGCTTTGGCTTTTCTTTTTGCAGTAGGTTGGGAATATTAATTTGGCCGGTGGACCTTTTATGACTTTTTATGCCACGAAATTTTGACAAAATTTTCATGGATACATAATTACGGGGGTTGGTTGTCCTGCAATTGGTTTAGATATGGTTTAAATAATGATAAGAGACTTTGTAATTTCACACGGAGTTTTATATAAACTCGATTTATTTAAGATAATATATATTCTGTTGTGAGAGATAGATGTGGGATTGTATTGATAAATACTTATTTTTTTGCCTTTGAACAGTGGATTAGTGTGAATCCACGGATATATCGAAAGGAGCCTAATAAATTTATGTATTGTGGTTTGCATATTCTTTCTATTTTTCTTTTGATTTCGATAATGTTGTGTGTGGATCAATAATGATTCTCTCTCCCAACACAAAGAAATATGGTATTTGGAAAACACCTCACAAGCTCTATGAACAGTGGTTGCATGCATGTTAATGTGGCACACATGTTCAGCCTAATTGCCGGCATGCCTCATCACAAGCTCCCAACTGGCATACTTATTGAGTGGGTAAGCATGAGAATTTCACCTACATGCCTATCTTTCCCACTAGTGTATCACATATGTAGGAAATTAGATGAGTGAAAAATGTGCCAATATGAAAGTCAGGCAGATCCAACTTTCATATCACCAGGATCCTTTATGTTAGGAGACTGAGATTCTTGTGAATCATTTGGATTAATCAAGGTGATTTGCGGTCCTCATGAGAGATCAATGGACGATAGTTAAAAGGTTTATATCGCACGCGGCTGGTCCCATGCTGTTTTTCACATGCACCAATATTGGGTGGATGAACCAATTTTGATTAATGTAGACCATTGCTCAGATGAACTCCTTGGTGCCAAGATTGTTGGGTGCGTTTCACACAAACCTTTGGATCTCGCCCCCCCAATACGCTAGAATTATGGACTATGATAATGTAATGATCAAGAATAAACATTCAACCACACGATACAAGGAGTTTTTATGTGGAAAACCCTCGAAAGAGGTAAAAACCACGAGACCTAGTCCAAATCAAAAATCCACTATCTCAGAGAACTATTACAACCGATCACAAGCACACACCGCTTGGATCAAACCTACTTCACCCACTTGGGATGGATAAACAACAAGAGAATGACAAGAGTAGAGCGATCTCACCGATCGCGAGGACGTAGAAGCGCTGAGACGACAGTTGCATAGAAAAACTCCTCTTCAAGCAACTTCTCCCTTCTACAAGCTTCCTCTCTCTCTCTCTCTCTCTCTCTCTCTCTCTCTCTCTCACCTTAGACGTGCAAACACACTAATGAGATGCCCTAATCCCGATTTAAAACTCCTTAAGTAGGAAATCGGAGGAATTAGAGCCCAAATAGGAAACTGTGTACAAGCAGTCCGCGTAAGGTCGGGCGCCCTCCTAGGCCAAAAATGGTCCAGTGAGAAAACCATAGAAAAAAGGGAATATCGGGCGCCCGGACCAACATGGTCGAGCGCCCAGTCACCAAACCGCCGAGCGCCCGACTGTTGAAAAACAGTCCAGCAACTAAAATGTCTTCTAGGTCAATTTCAGTCGCCCGACCATACTCAGGCTGCACTCTCTCTCCTTTGAACTGAGGAGGAAAACCCCATCAAAGATGGCCTACAAACGAGCATCACATGAAGATGACTTAAATATGGGATTGCTAAGATTATCTGTGGGCCACTTGATTGTGACCACATTAGCCATTGATAAAGGGGCATCAGATGGCTGAGGTGTTAGCAGGGAGGAGTAAGTTCAGGGTTTGAAAATAGAAGCTTGGCAGCCTACACGCTTGTATAAAGGGGGGTCCATCTACATGCGACCACATGTACTGGAGCTGCACACATATATGAGATCCAGTCCATCCATCAAATGGT
This sequence comes from Liriodendron chinense, assembly GCA_003013855.2. Classification (NCBI taxonomy): domain Eukaryota; kingdom Viridiplantae; phylum Streptophyta; class Magnoliopsida; order Magnoliales; family Magnoliaceae; genus Liriodendron; species Liriodendron chinense. The sequence goes on along the minus strand of ML058440.1, from coordinate 1,644,505 downwards.
CTCATTGTGTAGATGCCCAGGCTTGCAAACCAAGCCATAATGTTCTAAAGAAGTCTGAGATCTGCCACATATTTTGGCTCATGACCTAAAATGATTTGACAAAATGAATGAACAATATGAATAAAACACACACATCAGGGCAGGGCCTACAATGTTTATGTGCCACTCTTTCCAAACATCATATCAACATCTTTACTCATAGGAAATACCGAAGTAAGTCATCATTACTTATTTACCATAGCTTACATTCATTTACAACTAACCAAAGAGGACCGTGACATGAAACTAGCATTTGGTTTCACAACTGATGTCAATCACCTATATTTAACTCAAGTGTTAACAGTTATGTGTATAAGGGCACGTATGAATGAACAGCATGGACAAAACAAACGCAATAATGTGAGCTCCACAAATATAGTGGATTTCAAAATTCACTAGAAATCCTATTAAGATTAAAAGGTCAAATAATTTGATTAATCTAATCCTTCTCGTCAATTCCAAACGACAAATGCATTGTACTTCCCACCTAATGCAATACAATACCATCTAATCTGGCAATCCAAACAAGCCCTTAAACCATACATATGAGAGCCGTGTACATCTACATGCGTGGAATTAGCAAACCCAGAGCTAAAAAATTAAGAGCCGGATGCCTAAAAAATGAGTCCATCTCAATTAAGATAACAACATTATGCACGGGGATTAATTTAGGGTGAGTTTGGTTGCACCAAATTTCATGATATCGCGGTGCAACCAAACACACCCAGGAGTATAAGTGGTTGCCATAACTTCCAATGAATAATTACTATGGACTAAAATCTAAAATGAGATGAAGAAAGTTTTAGGAGTCCAGTAAATAGCCCTATGGCTGTCCCATCAATGATATTTTCAGTCATTGTGCACAAGAGAGAGTAATGTTTTGGGAATCCGGATCCTCTATTGAAAATAAGTAGAGACCTGCTGCTGGTGCTGCTCTGACACAGTCAGGATGAATTGGACCATTCAAAATAGTAACGAGCAGGATTTCTCTGTTCTTTTTCAACGGGGGATCCGGATTCATGTTCTGGACTTTGAATCGTCATATCATAGGCCCCACTAGTCTGAATTAAAAAAGTATCTTTCCCCTAACAAGGGGGTTGACCTTGTCCAGCTATTATATTAACCTATTTCCAAACAGTGGTAGAAAATGTTCTGTTTCCAAAAGAAGAGCCTGATTCCCATGCAGGTTCCAAAGAACAAACTTAATCTACAAGTGCTAACTGTCAGGCCAGCAATTATGTGTGTATGACATCCAACCCATCCATTAGGATTTCCCCACCATAAAAGTTAGATGCTCCTGAAAAATCAGACTAATCCAACCATCACATGAGCCACCACATGAATTCATCGATCCTCCAATGTTTTCTTTGTGGGCCTACAATGTTGTGCATATGCCATCAAATCCATGCATTCCATGAACCCCACCGTGATGATAAAATGCCAAAAATATCAAGCCTAAACAATCATTAAACAATGGACAACCATCTAAAAACCTCCAACATCACGTGGTGGTCTACACAATGGTCGGATTGACCCCAGTTTTTTGGCATCCAACTACCACGATAGGACGAGCCTGATGTACATGTTTGATTTCATACACAGACCTCATGGACCCCACACACAGTGCTCGTAGAGCTAGCTTATTCTACAAAGACCCGTAATAACCACTTGCCGTACTTGGGCTGGAATTAAAAAGTCCAGGGACCTGCATGCTTCACATGGCAGTGTTTAAATGATAGCCCGAGATGGGTACATATCAAGCGCACGAACAGTCTTCACTGGTATGCTATACGAACAGCCCAAGACAGTGAAATACGAACCCGTTTGAGCAGTGATCGATGCAGCCCAAACCACTTTTCAATCCTTGGTAACTGGACCCGGTTTTTTCATGTCCAAATGCCCCGTACGTAGCTCGGTGCCAGGCTATTTGAAAACTGAAATGTTGAAGTTTTGTTACACTATGGTTGGCTTCAATGCTAATGGCCCAAGGCAGAAAAAAACCCACACCAGCCAAAATGTCCATGAAGCCCAGTACTGAGTTCGGGACCAGGATTTTCGATTTGAACGGTCCACGTGAAAAACATTAAATGGCTGGACACTTAGGGTGCAGCCTGCACATGGTAGGGCCCATTAAATGAACAGTTTGGATCACCGAAGCATGGAACATGCGCAAAATCATGAGTCGGCAGAACTAATGAATTTGCCAATAAGCAGACAGCAATGCCAGTATGCCACAATGGTTGCAAAGTAGCTCAATTGAAGCCGCACCGACAACAGCCTATCAACCACAACCGTACCCGACAATGAAAATGACATAACTGCCCCTCAATCAGCTTCTCAAGGAGCCGCTAGCTTGTGGTGAAGTTCCATCTTTCCAGCTATCGTACCACATGCGCAGAACATCTTACCCCTTTAAAAAGGTAGGCCCCCATATTAACCATACACGTCAAATTTCAGCCCTTAAATCATAGTAGAAGTGGTCCGATTATCAAATCAGCCCTTAACCCTTGATTTTCATGTCCATCGAGTGAGGAAACTAGATGCTTAGTCGTAGTCGAATATTTCTCTTCATATGAGTGACTTGGATCATCTTTATCATGGACCAATAGTGTGATTTGAGTGCCCCACCTTGATAAGCATCTTTCTTATGCGCGAAGTTATCCCGTTTTAGAAATTAACGAGTTACCAACTCTTTTTAAATCTGAACCTTTCAATTTACCCACTTCTCACCATCAATCGTTTCTCAAATTTGGACCACTTATTATACTCATATGACTACGAGTTTACACAAAGTTTAGACCCCGATCTATAATCCTACACCGTTGAACCACAAAGCCAGCCCCTTCCTTTTCCGCCAAAAGTTGGAATTTCAGATCTAGGCATTTCTCACCATCAATCAACCACTAAACTTTGTACAATTGTTTGCCTATCATGACTACATATTTTTCCAAAATTTGGGCCCTGATCATCAAGCGTAGACCGTTAATTGAGATCTAGCCCATTTTAGCACCCGTTAGGCCATTTTCAAGGATCGGCCAATCTAAAATGTGGATCATCAAGAAATTTACGTATTCTGACTCTACTCTTCAAGCTTAATAAGATGAACAGATTAGAATTGATCATAGATCATCCGAATATTAAGATTTGAGAAACCCACCTCAAGAAGTTGTTACACAAGACCTCGCGTGCACATCCCTCTCCATATTTCTACTACGCACCTCCAAATCCTTCTCCTAACCCTAGCCTCCATGTCGTAGAGAGAGAGAGAGAGAGAGAAGAAGAAGAAGAAGAGAGTTCTTTCTCATATTTTTCCAGCGGCTAGGATCTTCTACAACCATCTTCTAAGTCCATCCTAAAGTGAGGATTTTCCTTCAAGCCTTTCATTAATAATATTATGATTATCATAAGTTTCTTTTATGGCATGTGAAGTTATTTCGTTTTGAATTGTTTATCCATATAACATGAAGTTTAATGTAGGATTTGTAATGAATATCATTATATGATGATGTGATTCCTTGTTTAGATTTTTTTACTAAGAAGCATGTGTATTTGTGTTATCTATCTTTGTAAAATCTATGCCCTTATTTCCTTAATCTGTGTTTTACAAGTAACATTGGTTTTCATATTGTGATATGAAATATGTGTATAAGATCATCATATGGATATCCCATTATTGTATACTCTTTGTCCCTAAGTTGGTAAAATTATTTGATGTAGAGAGATGGAACCCATGAGAGGTGTCCATGATGGAAGAATATATCTTGACTTAACTGAGAGAATGAAGTGATTGTTTGTTAATGGATCCTTACATGTACATGATGCTTGATTTGATCCATTTACAGTACATGGGTATTTTAATGAATTTAGTCATGATGTACAACATTGGCTTTTTGGGACATGATGAAATCATAAAACGGGACAATGAGTGGACACTAATGGTATACAAATTCTCATGAGCCGAGGTTGGTGCTATGGACACTAATCCCGTGCTGTCGGCCTATGCTGGGTTGCTTGCGACTCCCCATAGTGACCATTGAGTTTTATTTAAATCGGTTGTATGCGAAAACACTTAAATAAAGGTGAAACTAAAGTCATGCATTCACTTGGCTCCATGTGGGTGTACGGAATTGAGAATAGGCTGAGCGCCCTACTTCTCCTGTACACTGTCACGTGTAGATTTGGGCTATGAGCGTCCCGTTTCTCACGTGGTCGGGCAAAACTATGGGCTTGTGCGTCCCAAGAACCTCTGGTGACTAGTGGCTAGCATGAAGTCGTAACAGGGAGTCTCCCACTTCATGGATTGTGATTCTAGCCAGGGTGCCTTAGCCAGAGCATGCATTCCATGCATCGCATTAACAAAGATTTTTAGTTGGTTGTTTTGATTTGATTCAATGATAATATACTGCTTGCGTTTACTCTGTACCGTTATTATTATTCTTGATTGTCTTGGAGGAAATATTCCCCACTATGATAGCGTTTAACGCTATCCCAAATACAATTTAGGTGATGCAGGTGAAGATCCAGGTATTGAACCCGATTTTTAAGGAAAAGAGTTCAATGGTTCGTACGTTCACATGGCGGATGACGATGTTAGAGAAACTTAATTGATGTTATCATTTATTAAATATTTCTTTTGAGTAGTTGATACATTTATGGAATTGTAATAAGTCTTCAAGAGAAGACATGGTTTTGTATTTTAATTAATCAGTATGGATATTGGTTGGTTCCCTTATTTAAACATTGATGATGACGTAGTAAGTTTGATAGAATAAGATGATAATTGTTTCCGCCATTGTGCTTGAATGCTATATTTTATTATTTGACAGATTAGTTATTCCATAAATTACTTGGGAATTCGGCCGTCGTGTTATACACGAGAGTCGAAAATCTCGGGTCGTTACACACCATGAAGATCATCCCTACCAAAGATCGGGTCTGCTAAATAAATGGGTCACACCTGCATATCAAAGTCAGAGCGTCTGTTGTCCATTGATTACAGCGGTATGGGCCATCTAATGGGCTAACCAGCTTGTTTTTTCAGTCTCATGTGATCTTCAAGATGGGGCCTACCATTTTAATGGTGCGGATGCCACACTCACGTGGCATGTTTGCAGGGCAGATGGTATGGCCCCACAAATTGTAATGCCATGGCCTGTAGCGGTAGGTGATCAGTTCCGCGAGAAAAAATGATACAGATGTAGCAAGAATGATTTCCGCAGTCTGGGATTTCCTTGGGGAGACCAAAATGAAATTCTACGCCGTCCAAGTTTAACAGCAACACAAGTCCGTTTGATCGCCAACGATCAGCTATCATCCATCCACAATGGGGCCCACGATTTGGACGGTCCAGATTCGACAGCATCTATGCCGCCTCGTGACATGGATGAGCTGCAACCAGCCGCACCTGAGGTGGCAGTCTGCAATCCTTCACAAGAGAATCACGAGATGGCGCATTCCCCCCCCCCCCCCCCCAACAACCAAGTAAAATCCAAGCGTCCACTAGTGGGGCACGTCCATGATCATTCCAAAAGCGTGTAAAAATTTAAAATAATAACGTTCCGAATCAAAAAAAGCAAAAGCTGATGAGCTTCATGTCTGTTCGATACTGGAACCCATTAAACGGACGGTTTGGATCAACTCCAACAACCACCATGCCACGTTATGTAACGTCTTTCCAGTTTTCAGATCCAGCACAACGGAACGGGGTGGGCCACCTCGTGCAAAAGTTTCCTGCACCCTTTCCACTAGCAGGGCAGTCATGGTAATTACCAAGAAGAAATTGAATCCTGTTGCTTCCCAACAAACCCATGCGCTGCGATCATCAAGATATATGGCCCACCAGATAAAAGTGAAACAAGAGGAAAAAAAAAAAAAAAAACCATGATCCAACTGCACCCCAGCCCAATGTCGAGCACATGGCCACTGTCAGTTCACTCCATTCCACTCCACCCCACGGTTCAAAAATAATAAATAAAAACAACAATAAAAGCAAGCAAATATGAGAAAACACAAGTCGCCTTCTCTTCCTCTCCAACCAACGACGCCAACACCACAACAACAGCAGCAATCCAAGGTATCTCAATCAAACAAAGGACAAAAGGCCAGTCAAGAGAGACCGCCATTGCTGCTGTAATAGCCCAAAAAAGAGAAGAGATAAGACAACAACGACGCTAACAAAACAAAACTCGTCTAACTACATCAAATATAGCTCACTCCAATAACATAAATAAACCCAAAAAGAAAAGAGAAAAAAGAAGGAAAAAAATCAACCACAACGAAACCCCATCACTGAATCAGAACAAAATGATAACCACATTCTACTATATTGAAAGCACCAATGCCAAGGAGAAGAAGAATGCACCGGATAGGATTACCGACGCTTTCAAATCCACGGCTGCAGACGGTGTCGACGTGGAATCACTTGATGTGGCCGGACCCGGAGCGTCCGAAGGAGATCCTCCCGGTGAAGACATGGGCGGGGCCGGAGGCGACAACGGCTCCGGCGAAGGCGCAGCGACGACGGGAGCAGGGGTGGGGGAAACAGCCGGCGTCGGAGAAGGCGACGAGACGGGGACGGGCGCAGGGGCGGGTGATGGTGATTGTCCGAAGAGCTCGACGGGCAGCAGGATGCTGTCAACGGTGAAAATGCAGAGTGGTGTGTCATCGATTACCGTGCCGGAGATCCTCGAGCTATCGACGCCGGTGTGCAGGGACACTGAATCGCCGGCGGAGGTAACCTTCAGGCTATACTTCCCGACCCCGTTCGACGCCAGAGTTCTGATCGGCGCGCCAGACGTCTTCAAGCTCCCGATCGGCGTGTACGCGGGGAGCGCATGGTACTGCAGCAGCGTGACCACCTCGGCGCTAGTCAGTTTGCTGAGGTCCGGCACGCCAGCTGCCTTGAACGCCTCATCCGAAGGGGCAAAAACGGTAAGCCCATTTACGATGTCAGACTGGTACATCTTCAAAACTCCGGAGCTGACAATGAGAGCCGCGAAGGTCTTGCAACCAGCTTTCTCCGAGCAGGGCGGTGACAGTTGACATCGGAGACGGAGGGAGCCGGCGCGGTGAGGAGCCCTGGCGCGATAATCGGCGCGGAGATCTCGAGGACGGAGATGTTGTAGGGGATCTGCTTGACACTCTTCGTGTATGAGGAGTCGAGCTTCGAGCCGGGTGCAGCCGAACCGAAGCCGACCTTGCCGCCCTTAAGGTCGGTAATGTTGACGAAGCCGAGGTTTCCGTCAGCTTTTCCGGTGGTCTGGTAGAGGGTGGTGGAGAGAGTTGTGCCGTCGGAGATGTCGTGGAGCTTCTGAGCATCGTAGTAGTCGAGGAGGGTGAGGAGCGCGAGGGCGTTCTTTATAACGGAGAGAGGGTGCTTCGCTGCTAGGGCTGACATGGCACCATTGTTCAGGACGAGGCAGGTTAGGGTTTGGCGACTGTTGATCTCGTCCGCTAGTTTCGTTTGGGAGAGGTAGGAGTTGTAGAGGCTGTAATCCGGGAATGCAGCAAGGATTGCTGTGATGTTGTGGGCGTTTGAGGTGATGGAAGAGAGGAGGACTGTGAAGAAGACGGCGATCAGGAGGGAATGCGCACCCATGGCGTATGTTAGTGGCTTTCTAGAGAGAGAGAGGGGAAGGTACGGAGAAGGATGGAAGGAGAGGGGGTTAAGTGCATAAAAGAGTGGTAGAAGAGGTAACTGTGCGCGTCTGGCTGTGATTTCGTAAATGGTGGTGACTCGAACGCGGTGCTTGCATGTGAGATCTGTTCACGTGCGTTCGAGCTGTGTGTGGGGCCCACTTGATGTGTATGTGGAATCCGAACCGTGAATCTGTTGAGACAATCAATATTAGGCTCAGATTCTAAAAACCATGGTCAAACTAATAAAGGAAAATGGATGACATTGAGGATGGTGACTGACTGACGGCCTACAATAGAAACTTCCAGATGGCGAATAGTGTCCGCCATGTTTTTTGTATACCATCCGAACCATTCATCGTGGTGGTTCACAAAATAGAGGAGACCATTCAAAAGCTCAGGTGGGGCACACCACATGATGCGTTTTAGCGTGATTGGACATTTCTCCTTGTGGTGTGTCCCACCTGGAATTTGGATCACTGTAATTCTTGGGATGTACGGTGAAGATGAGACTGCGTACCATATATACGGTTTGGACTCCACATAAACATCATGGATGGTTCCCAAATAGCTTGAACGTACGGTAGCTTAAAATGACTTATTGTAAACAGAGGGATTTCGTAAATCTGTGCCGTCCAAACCTGAGCATGGCAGTGGATGGCGTATTCGAGAGGGGCTTCTCTTTCACAGAAATATAGACCGTCCTACGTATTGTTAGCCTCTTTGATGATAATCAGATGCAGCTATACGTCTGACCGGTGGGCTTTTGTGGACCCTCGCTGAGCGGTCAAAGCTTTGGGTGGCTAAGACTATCCAGTCAATGATAGTTTTTGGGCTACAGCCAATCCAAGAAGGGTCCCATCTGCTGAACGGTCCAGATAGCAAGCATGGGGGACTGATATTGTCAACTGCTTCTATGTTCATTGAAGTCCACTTCGAGAATCCTAGTCGTTGGATTATCCTTGCCATTGCATTGGTGGCCGTCAGATTCTCAAAGAAGGTTATCAGATGATTAATCGTATGTCAGTTTGATTCTTTGTGTTGTGCCTTATCCACAAGAGGCCAAACAATATGGACGGTCCGGATTGCGTGCTAGTGTAGCATCTGCACAGTAGGTGAGTCGCCACTCTTTAAGAAAGGATGTCAAAACCGCATGGAATCAAGCAAGTGGAAGTGGAGTTCAGTTAACTGTGGTTAAGAGGAGGAGCTAACCATAGTTAGGAATGGGGATGGCATGTGATGTACTGATGCCGAAAGGGTAAGAAGGAGAAGGAAGGGTTTGGACACAGCTGGAAATTAAAAGCTAGGATAAAAGGATGATGATTCACGGGGGTGGGGCATTAGAATTCGCTCCGCCTCTGTCGCGGTAAAGTCCAGCGTGCGTCGCATCCCGTTACAATGCACATGAAAGTGATCCAATGATCTAAACCGTCCATATTGTGTATCTACGCTATAAGAACCACAAAGTGATTTATAATGAACTGACGATTGTGATTATCTCTATCTCTATAGATGAACTTAGAAAAATGAAAAGAAGCATTTAGGTGGTCCACCTACAACTCTAAAATTCAAAGCTTAGGATAATCTAATGAAGATAGAAATGAGAATATGGACGCTTCAAATCACAGCATGTGGGCCCCAGCGGATGGCGACGCACGCTGGATCTCAATCGCGACAGAGGTGATCCGAACCGGGTTTCTGGAAAGACAGAAGGAATGCATGCTTTTTTTGGAAATGACAGATTTATCCCTGAACAGAAATCCCAAAATTCCCAAATTACAAGTTGGCTAGGCTGGCGTTTTTATCCCCCGCTAGTGACTGAGTAGCCTGATCTCCCGCGGGCGATCATCTGAACCGTCTGTCTAGTCAGGGACGTATAACCGCACTCGCTCGACTGTACTCTGAAAGTGCATTTGCGTCCCTCGAGTGAAAATGTACACGTGTGTAGTATCAGATCCGCTCATCATGTAAACAAGATCATCAGGTGGGCTACCTGAAAGTCAAATCAGGTCAATGTCCTAAGAAAGTGCACACCATGTCTTCGGACCATGAACGGTTAGAAATAAATGATGAACCGTCTATATTCAAAAGCACTTATCTGGCCCACTGATGACCGGACCAGATTGACTTTTGGGCAGGGCATGTTCATGATCTACAGTTGTCCTACATTTACGGTGCGAATAGCTGGCCATCTCTTCTTCTCCATTTGTAGCTAAAAAAACAGAGCGGGACAGGAAATCAAAATATTCCCCTTTTCGACAAGAAGGGTAATTTTGTCATTTTGATGTTTGCGTGTGGGGTGTAAAACAAATGTAAAAGGCCGCTGTTGGGTGGGAGTCACGCATTCGGGCCCGGTTCGAAGATGAGAGTGTCGGCGTCCGTGCAAGATCGCACGTGTGAGAGATGCTGGGAATAAAAAGCGCGAGTAGCTAAGCTCCGAAGGCTTTAGACGGAAACCTACCTACTGGAATGCAAATCACGGTCAAAGATTTCTGTAACGACAAAATCAGGCGAATCCGCCTTACTCGACTGCCAGCTTTATTACAAAAGAGGAATGCTGAGTGTACTCTCACCCGAGCTAGGAAATCAGACACGTGTGAGAGATTTGATCCGGTCATCGTGTGATCCCAACTGGGGTAGAGGGAACCGGGTCGATGTGATCATCGGGTGGGCCACAAGTGTATATTGGTGGATGGTATAAATTTATTTGTACATGTAGGGCCCACCTGATGATCCCACCTCCTCTATCTTTTTTTAAGCATGGAATGTACACCGTAGGATCAGCTTTCCAACGGATCCGATCTCTCGTATATCTTCCTCATTTCCAAGGCCCAGATCTGGGCTTGAAGTTTAGCCCGGCGTCTGTACCAGTGGGTCCAGGTCTAAGATGAATGGCCCCGGTCTAATAATCGAGTACGGCTAGGGCCCTAGTGCCTGGCCCACTTGTCCAATGGACGGCTAACTTTAGATAATTTCAACGGTCCTAGTCAGCAAACAAGTGTCCATTTATTAGAGGATGTCTGTCTAGTCAATCTCATTTATGGGCTGTGGCCATGAATAGTATGGCCATCAACTGGCAGTTCGTTTTATATGTGCGCGCCATGTTTAGAATATCGTGCACGTGCCTCTTCGCAATTGTAAGAAACGTATGGGCCTATCCAGACCATCGAAATCAGTGGGCCAATGCCACAGTGCCCCCAAAGTAGATGCTGCAGTCGGGAATATATGGTACAGCCAACAGTCCACGTTACACCTGGCTAGGTTGCTTATCAATCAGCATTTCCAGATGGTGGACCCTATCATGGACCACATGTTCCAAAAATAACACATATCAAACAACCTTGACGTCAGTTTTCTTCACTTCCCCACCATGAACGTTGGTCTTAAACTGTTCTTTTGTTTTCTGCCGTTGCTGAAGATTGCTGATTTGGATGGTTAGAATCACCCTGTTCTACGAGTATTTTAAACCATCAAACATCCACGGTGGAGGCAACTGAATGGACGGTCTCGATTGATAATTTAATGTGCCACGTGTAGTAGTAAGAGATGCACCTATGATCATATTCCCCCGTCGTTTTTCTTCACAAGTTTCTGTCCACTCATCAGACCATGTCGCCCTATGGGAGTCGTTTGTGGTTTCACTAGATTCCCACACCAAGCCCTCGATGCGAAAGAGAGGTACGTCGACTGGGTACTGCTTCTGCATGCTCTCCTAGGGTTGTCAACGGGCGGGGTTAAGAGTTGGGCCAAGCTCTGTCCAAGACAGGCCTGTTGTCCTGAACCCAGCCCTAGCCCTCTGACGGGCCATAAATGTTCAGACCGAGCCCAGCCTGAATTTTCATTGAGGGCCCGACTAAGCCCAAATGCCCTTGAAATTTTGTTACACTCGTTATATTTTCTCATCATTAGATGTGTAATCTCATGCTAAGTCATGGGCGAAAGAATCAGGCTTACCTTTGATTAAGGTGGGCCACACCAAAGTAAACTTCCTATAAGAAGGGGGGCACAGGCAATTTGCATCCTTAATCTTGTTGATCCAAACCATCCATCCAGTCGTACTTTCTACGAACAAACAAAGTCAAACATATGCATTCAACAGCTGAATCTGATGGTTAGGATTGTCCATTTGGTGTGATCTTCGTCTAAAGGCCGATCATTGACAAGAACAACAAGATGAGTGGTTCAGATCCACATCCTAACTTACCACGTGTAAATTCTGTAGGGGGTGGACTATATAATAACAACCAATTAAGAGGACTAGTCTAGTATGGAAAAAATAAGGGCCTCATGTATCATTTCTATTCTAATTTAATAAGGGCTTTTAATAAGAGCCATTTAATAAGTTCTTTTTTTATAGCTTTTGTTTTAAATAAGCTTAATTGATAAAATTATTTTTTCAAAATTAAAAAAGCTATTGTTTGAAATAAGAATATTCAGCAAAACATTTAAATAAAAGCTTTTCTTATGAATAGTTGATGTCATTTTAAAATATTATAAAAGCTCCATTATTGACGTAAAATTCTGGTAACAGGTCTCTCCCAACTATACACTCTTCTTGAAGTGAGCTCCCCTCCACACCTGAAAGCCAAAGAAGAAAACTAAGGGCAGTCGGTGCTTGGCCGTTGGCCCTCCGAAGCTTAAGTCAGAGGTGACTTGATAGTGAGATGAAGTGTGAAACGTGTGCTTGGAGATTGTGTACCTTTATCATCTATGGAGCCAATCTATTTATAAAAACTTGGGTGATCCAGCCTATTATGCAAGCCGTTAATATCACTGCTGATTTCGGGGGATAAGGTGTTTATCCTGTTAATAATCTGTTAAAGGAGATGGCCCAATCATTTTAGTTGTCTAGCTGATTACGTCTCTTTATGGAGATCACCCGTGATACGGAACCATGAACCGAAATGAACCAAAGCCGGCCTATACAGGCTGCTGGTACTATAAGACGAAGAATGTCCCCAGCGAACAAACAACTAATAGGCAGAGCTGATCAGACTCAGAGATGGCCTCAGTTTAACGACCAAGAACAGAGCTGCTCGCTTAACGGGCATGTATAGGCGCTCGCAGATCTGAGGTGATATATAGGATATGAGCGGGAAAGCTTACCAGCCAGATGGTTTGGTCGCAACTTCATGGAAAGGCGCTCGCTGGTCGTATGTCGCTTATATTTCTTCGACGACCAACTTTATTCTACAACATCTATTATAAGAGCAATCACGATGCTAATTTTGGAGGACCTCATCATAGATGGATTATGCCCTAAATGGTTATATACAATCTTCATGTTTTAAGACATTTGGGTCATTCATTATGTCAAATATTGCATGTGGATCGTCTATAATATAGAGCCCACCTTTAACTCAAATCATCTATCATGTGAGCCAAACCTTCAAAGAGTGTCATCCATCACGCAAGGCCCATCTTGGATGTGGACCATTCATCACTAGGGGCCCACCTTCAGATAGGACATCCATCATGTGGGGCCCACCATCAATACTAATTGTCCTTTATGTGGGGCCCCTCAATGTCCACTACCCATCACCCATCACGTGGAATCTACATTTGATGTGTTCATAGCATGAGCAAAGTAGATTCTCTATTATGTGGGGCCCACTTTTGATACTCACTGGTCATCGTGTGGGATGCACCTTATATGTGGATCATCCATCATGTGGCCCATTTTGGATATGGGTCATCTATCATGCGAAACCTTAGATGTGAACTGTCCATAAGGTGGGGCCCACTTGATGTGGATTGTCCATTACGAGGGGCCTTACTTTGATGTGGACCATCAATCATGTGAAGCCCATTCCATCCATTATGTGGGCCCGCCTTGATGTGAACCATTCATTGTGTGGGCTCCACTTTCAATATGGGTTGTTCATCATGTGGGCCCACTTTTGATGTCAACCGACCATCATGTGGGCCCACCTTCAATGACCATCATTCATTATGTGGGTCCCACCTTTGATGTGGATCGCCCATCAAATGGGGCCCGCTTAATGTGGATGTTCCATCATGCTGAGCCACACTTTGATGCGGGCCATCCATCTTGTGAGGCCCATCTTTGATGTGAACCATTCATCATGTGGGTCCACCTTGATGTGGACCATACATCATGTAGGACCCACGTTCAATATGGGTCATTCATCACGTGGGTCCGGCTTTGATGCGGGCAATCCATCATGTGGGGCTCACCTTTGGTGTGACCGTACATTTATGTGGGACTACTTTTGATGTGAACCATTCATGTGGAGCTCACTATTATACGCTAAAGGGATTGAGTTTTTCCATGACACGTATATGCTTCTTCTCATCTTCACGCGGGCAAAAGAGCGATCACACGGGTATTAAGATATCTTTGTTTTGAGTGATTTCTTGACTCGGGTGGGGTGGGGCCATTTGGCCTAGCCCATGGATTAAATTAGGGGTGGCCTAAACCCAAGCTCAACCCATTAATCCAAATGGGCTATTATTTTAGAGTGAGCCTGACCCACAATCCAACCTGACTTGGCCTAACCCGGCTTAAAGTGGGTTGGGCCAAGTGACCCATGGGTGACCAATCATTTCCACCCCTATTCATCTCATCTCATCATCTTTTCCTTTCCACCCATTCATCTATCCTAAACAACGAGAAAGAAAGAGAGAAGAAGATGAAGCGGAACGAGGAGGAGAAGAAGAAACCCATTCATCTTTTATTGGATATTCTGTAGACCGATGTGTAGCCTTAAATGTCGAGAAATGTTGTGAACAAACACCAGTGCAGCCTTAGATGGAATTAAATCGCTGCCAGCAGACCAGGATTAGAATCTAATCCTACATTTGGGCACATGTGCCATTGTTGCGCACGTGTAAAAGATTCCCACCTTGTTTGTGCTTAACTGAGGAACAGTGTTTTTTTTTTTTTTTTTGTTAATTGGGCCACACTTGCTCATCGAATGTAGACGTTTAGTGAAACTTTCTCTAACGGTACGTTTTGTTGATAGATGGTCCAGATTTCGTGTCATAATGGCAGAGTCGGCCTCCTACCATGATTTAGAACCTGCATGTGGGAGGAGCTCTACTAGGGCTATCTGAGCGTAGAGACCTCCCAACCGCATATGCACCTCCACTTACAGGGACAAGTGTCAACCACCATGTTTGCAGGCCATCTGACCCGTTCATCAAGTGAAATCAACTGCCTAGATCATTTGACCAAAAACTTGGGTTCTTTAACTATCTGGTGGGCAAAAAGGACCATGTCAAAACATCCATTTTTGTAACCAAGGGCAATGATCATTCAACGTTTGAGAGAGATGAACAATCAAAGGTAGACCCCACATGATGAAAGGTTCAAATCAACCTTTCTAGTAGATTGACTTTCAGGCCCTTACTCATGGCTTAGTGGTAGACACACAAGAGCTTCAAACACTATGGTCTTGGGTTTGAGTGGTCATGGGTTTGAGTACCCACTGCTGCGTGTGTGGGTTTGAGGGGAAAAAGAAAGAAAAAAGAATGGCTGGCATCATCAAAATCAAATTTATTTTTACAACAATAGGCAATCAAAGGTGTATCCCTTCCCAACTTGTTCCCTTTATTGTGGCTCACCTAAGTCTTGGATCAGGGTATTTTTGGGTTCATGAGGTGTCATGATATGACGCACACATAACCTGGAAGTTCTTGAAAATCTCTCACTCTCTCTCTCTCTCTATATATATATAGACCGTTGTTAGAAGACTTGACAATTGATTACTCCCTTGATTTGACTGTGATCGTCCATAAAACTACTCAATCCATCCAGTAGATTGTTTCTATACAAAACTCACCACAGTTTTAGGCAACTCGACCAATCCAATGAGTCATGAAAATTGGGACCTTGTTGATCTATTGTGAAAAATGCTAAATCAAAAATAATTAATAGTAATCCTCAACTAACTTTCTTTACTTTTATTAGTAATATTTATAAAGCTTATTTTTTAATAGTCATTTCATATATTATCGAGGGGTTTTTACCCTAAATTTTCTGCAAGTATATGATATTCCAATAAAATCCTTTGAGTATGCCTATTTACCATAACATTCCTCTCATTGTACAAATGAAGATGAAAGGCCTACATTTAGGGTTGTCTGGATCTGTTCTGGTTTTATCGGATTTGGATTAACGGGTCGGATTCACATCTTGTTAATCAGATTGGTTAAAAATTTGGGTCGAATGTAGATCACCTTGGATTCGCTCCGTTCTAGATCCGATCCGAATTTAAAATGAATTAAATAATATTATATATTTTATATATAAATATTATATATTTTATATATAAAAAATTCTAATATTCTAACTGCCTGCACCCGCACCCCTCTCGTTCCCAACCTCCCTTCTCCCTCTCCTCTCTCATCTTCTTAGGCCGGAGGCCGCACCCCTCCCTTCTCCCTCTCCTCTCTCTATCTCTCATCTTCTCAGCCCGGCGGGCCTCAGCTCTCTCTGCCTCTCTCCCTCTCCTCTCATCTCCCAACTCCCATAGGTCGCAGCCCATTGCCCGCATCACAGCCGCCCAGGTCGGATCGGAGTCAGATCAACCGAATCTCAATCGGGTCGGGTTTCGGATCAAATGTTTAGAGATCCATCGGATTTCGAGTCAAAGTCGGATAAATCACAAATCGACTCAGATTCAGATCAGCCCGCAATTCGCTCCAAATCCGATCCATTGAAAGCCCTACCTAAATTCTCCTTGTTACATCAACCAAAAGTACCCCTTCTTACATAGTGTCCAAGTAAATTAGGCCTACGAAAAAATAAAGCTATATATATATATATATATATATATATATATATATATATATATATATATATATATATTTGTTGATTTAACATTTCAGTAATGTAAAAATATCATCACTACATTTTTAATGTGCCTATCTAAACAAAAAAATTTCCTAGTTAAATTATCAATTGACTAATGAGGCAAGTATTATAATTTGTAATCATTTTACATTTGCAATTTGTTATAGTCGGTTGCAATTCATTACTACTATCCAAAATAGAGTAAAAGGTCAACTTCATCATTAAGATTTGAGAGAACATCATATCATTTCACATTGAATAAGTCAATGGACAACCATGGTCTTACTCAATTTACTGCATGGACCATGTTATGAATGGATTCTCTGATTTTTAACAGCAGAAGATCTTTATGGTTCAGCCCATCTTTTGAATGCCACATTGGTGGAAAGGACCTGGATGTGATTATATATTTTTCTCCTCCACCATCACTCATGACACCATAAAAATAGCATAAAAAATACCCACCGATTCATTGTGTTGTGAGTTTGCTGAGGCCATATTAGTGAACCTATCATGTGCAGAACATCCAAGGTATGTGTAAGGTGGACCCCACCATGTAGATGACCAAAGCCCAAAGTAGTCAGTTCCACGTGAGCCACATGAGTACCTTGAACATGTATAGCCTGCGAATTTTTAAAGTGGAAGTGATCTAGTGGACTAAGTGTTTAATTGAAAGACTTACCAAGCATGTGGCTACATCTGGATTATTGACATCCGTATCACCCATCTGGAACGTCCATTCCAGTTTACTCTTCTTCAAGTACAATGCAAAAAACGAACAATTAGACGGTCCCTTTTCGAATATATATATATATATATATATATATATATATATATATATATATATATATATATATATATATTAACCAAAAATATGATAAGAAATTAGTCAAATTTATCACTATTCGACTCGCCTTAGTCTTGACTCACTGGTCGACAGATCCGAGTCCAAGTTCCGGGTCTTCAAACAATAGTTGGGCCATCAACTTTGGTGACCGTTAATTGGATGGCTTGGATCATCAAATCTTTGGTTAATTTAAATATTAATGTAGATATCTCTTTCAAAATAAAGATCTGGTAAAGTTAACCAAGAGATGCAATTTCAAAACCATTGATTTTATAAAGAAAAACCAAATGACAAATTAGTTATCTTTCAAATTTAAAAAAACAAAAAAAAAAAACAAAAAAAAACACTCATCATCTTCTAGCATCCAAGCACAACAAAACCCGGAAATTGTTAAATTTGAGAAGGGAAAACCAAACGAATCAATGAAGTTTCAAAATTATGAATTCACTTTTCTCATTCATCCAAGCGCCCATAGAATTTTAGGTTATGCACAATATTGAGCAAAGAAATCATATAAAAATACATCTATACTATATCTAAAGGGAGCAGCAGTTGTCGTTTGGACAATTATACCCTATGAGATAGATCTTTGAATATTCAAAGAACATATGAATGCAGTTTGGATGAATTTCAGCTAGTTTGGGAACTAAAAAATGTAGTAATTGTTGGACGTATGGTTGAGATTTCTCCCACAAAAAGTCTTAATTTCGTTATAAAAAATCATTTATAATTTATCAACCTCCGTCTTGGAATATGCTTGCCTTTCCCTCTTTACGATAGCCCACGTGGACATAGCCTATGAGGGAGCATGTGAGACAAAGGCTTTGTGGAGCTCACCATGATGAATGTATGCAATCTAGTTTGTATATTCACTGCACCAGCTCATGTATGAAATCTAGTTTGTATACATTTGAATGTAGCTTTTCATTTTTCCCCTCCATCTGCATTCGTTTATCTCTAAATCCTTACTAACTTGTTGGGAAAATCGACAGCGGAAGCAGAAGCTGAAACTCACAGAGTAATGAGAGATCAAACGAGAAACAATATGAAATCAAACTACACACAAGCATTCACCACAAGAGAATCCGAATGTACATGGAAAAACCCCTCAACGGGTAAAAACCACAGCACAAAGCGATCCACTATGAATAAACAGAAGATTACAGAGATTGACAGCCCACGAACAAGGAAAACAGAGAAAACCCAAGTTATCTCTTTCACAAACACCTTTCCTCTCTTCCTAACACGATTAGGAAACCTTGGACTCCTTAGGATACATCTATATCTAGATTACCAGCCTTTAAATAAGCAAAACACCCGAAAATAGAAACATCTTGCGTGCTACTGCGAGCTGCGTAAGAAATCTGCGCACGCCTCCGACTGACCGGTCAGCCAATGCACCAAACGGTCAAGAGGAAACCATCCGTCCCTGCCTCACTGCCGACCAGTCGGAGCCCCCTGCAGACCGGTTGGCCGATCGGTTTGGGGCAACACAGAGACCTGTCCAGGACCAGCCTTCCGTGCATTTAGGTTATACAGGTAGACCGGTCGCCCGACCGATCTGAGCACCCAACTCATGCACAAGTTTGAAGGCTCTCCCAACAATCTCCGTCGAGGCTTTAAACGACGAACCAACACCATCCTCGCAGCATCCCCCATCTTCAATCATAGCTCCACCTCTTCTCGTGCCACCATCGACCCTAACCTTGCAAATTCACGCCATTTTCCGCTCTTCTCATGTGACCCTTGGGTACTTGCCACATACGAGCAACCATGGATCTCGCTGCCATTCTCGTAACTCTACTGTGAATTATGCTCCCGATCAACATGTAAAGATGGCCACACCTCCATGCCTTCATACACATAAGTGCCCCCTTCATCACTTCATAACAACGATCGTAGCCGATAAACACGCATCCTTTCATCTCGAGTGTACCAAGAGAAATCACATTCATCTTCATCTTGGGGACATGCTTCACATCTTCCAGGACTCGTTTGATCCCATCGAACATCCTAATGCGCATTGTACCAATTCCCACAGCCTTATGAGTGTAATTATCACCCACAAACACTAATTCACCACCATACTCCGTGTATATCGTAAATGAACTTCGGTCAGGACAAACGTGACATGAAGCCCCTGAATTTAGGATCTACCGTGAGATCCTTTGCTAGATACAATCAGAACTTTACACAGATCGCCACCGTCCTCTACGGTATTGGTTCCCTCTCCAGAAGAATTTTCATACCTCTCTTGCTTCAACATGGGATTCTGACAATCCCCCCTCATGTGGCCCTCCTGACCACAATTCCAACACTTCACCTTAGCCTTCCCTTTGCCCTTGGCCTTAGATCCCTATTTCGAATATCCTCCATGCTCGGAACTTCTTCCCCTCATAACCAGTGCCTCTGAGGAATAACGAGAAGCCATGTCACCGCTTTTCTTTCTTATTGCCTTCGATTGGAGGGCTGAGATAACGATCTCGATGTTTATAATTCCCCCCCTGCGCACACAGTCCCTGAATGACTTATATGAATCTGAAAGAGAATTCAACAAGATGCATGCTTGATATTCATCCTTCATCTGTTCATCGATCTCCACCAACTTGCAAACTAACTTATTGAACGTGCTCAATTGGTCCTCCACTTCCATTCCCTCAGTCATCCTCAAGGTGAACAACTATATCAACATGTACATGTGAATCTCTAGAGATTTCTTGGCATAAACCTTCTCTAGCTTTGCCATCATTTCAGCCGCAGTCTTCTCCTTCATGACATGATAGAGAACATCATCCGTAAGGCTTAATAAGATTGAGGTTCTAGCCTTCTTGTCGAGCCTCGTCCACTCATCATCTTTCATAGCTTCGAGTCGCTTTCCAAGAGCTTATCAAGCCCTTGCTGAACTACGAATGATTCAACATTTACATTCCATAGCTCGAAGTTATTTTTCTTGGAGAACTCTACTTCGAACCTTGTGCTTGATCCTATCTTCTCGTCTCAGATCCAAATTCTACTCTACACCAACTTTATCTCTGATACCACTTGTTGGAAAAACCGACAGCGAAAGCGGAAGCCGAAACGCGCAGAGTAATGCGAGATCAAACGAGAAACAATATGAAATCAAACCACACACAAGCATTCACCACAAGAGAATCCAAATTTACGTGGAAAAACTCCTCAACGGGTAAAAAACCATGGTACAAAGCGATCCACTATGAACAAACAGAAGATTACAGAGATTGACAGCCCACAAGCAAGGAAAACAAAGAAAACCCAAGTTATCTCTCTCACAAACACCTCTCCCCTCTTCCTAACACGATTAGGAAACCTTGAACTCTTTAGGATACATCTAAATCCGGATTACCAGCCTTTAAATAGGCAAAACACCCGAAAATAGAAACATCTTGCACGCTACTGCGAGCTGCGCAAGAAATCCACGCGCACCTTCGACCGATCAGCCGACCGATCAGCTAGTGCACCAAACAGTCCAGAGGAAACCATCCGTCCCTACCTCACTGCCGACCGGTCAGAGCCCCTTGCAGACCGGTCGGCCGACCGGTCTAGGGCAACACAGAGACCTATTCGGGACCAGCCTTCCGTGCATTTGGGTTACACAGGCAGACCAGTGCCCGACCGGTCTAAGCACCCAACTCATGCACAAGTTTGAAGGCTCTCCCAACAATGTGAGAGAGAACTTTGGGTTTTCTCTGTTTATTCTTTGCTTGTGGGCTGTCAATCTCTGTAATCTTCTGTTATTCATAGTGGATCGCTTTGTGCCGTGGTTTTTTACCCGTTAAGGGGTTTGTCCATGTAAATTCGAATTCTCTTTTGGTGAATGCTTGTGTGTGGCTTGATTGAATATTGTTTCTCCTTTGATCTTGCATTGCTCCGCGTGTTCGGCTGCCGCTTCCACTACCGGTTTTCCCAACACAACTCTTGTCTTTTCTCTCTCCATTGTCACAGGGCCACACCCCCTAGTGTCATTGTGTAAGGGCTTGTGTGCTATGTGGGCTTAAGAGGGATTAAGTGGGATGCAATTGCAATTGGTTCATGCAAATTCTATGGTACCTTTGGAGACGCAGGAGGGAATGAGATTAGGTGGAATGGAATTGCATTTGGTTCTACGTGGAATTTCTCCATTTGTGGCCCCCCACCATCCTTTACACTAGATATTTGATTTATATATGTGTGCGTAAGTGACTGACATTAGTTATGAATCTAGTCCATTGATTACAATTCTATCATCCACCAAACATGGTTTTAATGAATAAGGTGGTTTTGATTAAGGAAGAATATGATCCCAAACAAGGTTGGATGGTCAAAATTTTAAGATATTTCTAAACATGCAATCATTGTGCAATAATGGTGTTAATCACATCTAATGAAATTCCATACCATTTAATCAAAGATGTCCTAATATGGGATATTAATGTCTCACTAGTAAAGGGAATGCTCATGGTTTTAAATTTGGGATATTCATAGTGGATCACTTCTGAGTCGGATGAGTCCCAAGTTGATTCATGACCTAGCGAGCCCGTCAAGTGAGTCTGTCCACTATGGGCTTACTTGATTCTTGGGCTAACACATGCCAAGTCTGTCCACTTTGAAGGGGCCTCATTACTTGTAAAGTTGCGTGTTTTAGGGTAAAATAATTCATTCTTTAGCTTTTTTTTATTATATCTCAGATCGAATCTGGATCTTCTGCTTGAGCCGAGCAGAGATCCCTGCTGTTGCCAACCTGATTGGTCTGAGACGTGGACCAATCAGAGAGGCGCATAACAGAGTTTCTCTGCTAGCTCGGCTCGGCTCGGCTCGACTCGAGCATAGCATCCGGACTAGGGCTGTAAATGGTCGGGTTCGGGGCGGGTTTAGCCAAAACCAAACCCGCCCATTTACTAAACGGGTCTGGGTCCAAATTTTAGACCCAGACCCTTTTACTAAATGGGCGGGTCCGGGTCGGGTCTAAGTCAGCCCATCAAACCCATTTATAAATGGGTCCGGGTCTGGTAGAGGGAGATCCACCCAGACCCATTTATAAATGGGCCGGTCTAATGGGTCCGAGTCTGGATCAAGTATGCAAGCATTTTACAAGGCTTAAAACCGGGTCTGGACGGGTCTGGGCTGGACGGGTCCCTTGTAACATAGACCAAACCCGCCCACTTACTAAATGGGTTTGGGTCGGGTCGGGTCGGGCCTAATATAAAGGAAACCAGACCCAGACCTCGTTTAACAAATGGGTCTATTCTTGGACCCAGACCCGTACCATTTAGCAAATGGGTCGGGTCTGGGTCGGGCCTAAATGGGTTGGGTCTGGGTACCCCATCGGGTCCACTGACCCATTTACAGCCCTAATCCGGACTCCATCAGATCAGACTTACTATGGGCTCCACTTTCTGAACGCCTGCGATCTTGTCCAGAAATCGAGACTTGGTTCGTGTTGAAAAATCTTCATGCACGTGCGCCGGCGCATCGCACGGTTCCGGACTAGTAATATTGTAGATATACGGGTTGAGGGAAGGAAATGAAGGGCAAGAGAAGGGAATGGCGAGCGAGAAGCGAAGCAGCAAACCATCAGCAGAGCAGAGAAGTCGCTCGGTCTTCCATCTCCCTTCCGATTTCTTCAATTCATGTCGCCTTCTTTCCGAAAGTGGCCACGCCCTCTCTTCCTCCGCCCCTTTGGAAATCTCTGCAACCGAAGAAGAGCCCCTAAAGGAAGACGAGGAAGAGGAGGAGGAGGAGGAGAGAAAACAAAACCCTAGATGGTCCTGCAACACCTGCAAGGCCGATTTCGATTCCCTCCAAGACCAGCGCTTCCATTTCAAATCTGACATCCACCGTTTCAATGTATCTCTCTCTCTCCCTCCCTCTCTCTCTATCTGTATGCAAGCTGGTGCCCATGGTTCGGTGATCCTAACAGTTGATATCATGGGCCCCACTGTGGATGGCCCATGCACCAAAAATCCTCCTGCTTGGGAGATGCTACTTGTATCGTATTCTGGCCCTTGATTGATTGAATCTGAAGCTTTGCTGTATCCTTTCTCTGGACTGTTTATTTGCTGATCACCTATTGAAGGGTTAGAATTCCTTCAATTCGGGAGATCTTTTCGTGCACGGACCATCCAGTGGGTCCATAGTTTCAACCGTTTTGATCATTGAACTGTGGGCCCAATGTGTGAACTGAAAATCTAAACAGTGCTGTATAATCTCTTGTCTTCACCGTTGTACAGTACCTATTTAGGTGTTCTGCTTCCTTTTTTTTTTTTTTTTTTTTCAATTTTCTATTATCAGATGGGAAAGGAAATCTCTACTTCAGAAAAATATAGGATTTTGATGTGTTTTTTATAGTCTTAGCTACACCACTAGATGCCCTTCTTTCTCTCCGCTTTTGCTTACCGTCCCTTATCTTTAGTAGTTCATTTATTCTTAACTTAAGATTGGGACCATTCATTCAAGTGGGGCGCGCCCTGAACAATATCTGCACCAACCACTCTTCATGGGGGCCACAAGTGGATGAGGAGAATGGATGGATTAAAAATAACAATTACAAATGGTCTATGTATTGAGTGGACATGTGCATGCCATCTGATGAGTTGACCACCCATTTTCTGCCCAGGGCATTTTCTCTAAATCAAATAGGCATTTTAGCAACCAGTGGGCCAAATTATATGAGGAGAATGGCTGGTTAAAAAAAATCGGATGACCAACAGGCTATGTATTTAATGTACACATGCGCACCAGCTGATCAGTGGACCAGCCTGATCTTTTGTCCAGGGTATGTTAGCTGTGGACCCTGCCTAATGAGTCCCAGATACTGCAGATAGGTTCCACAATGACACTTGTGCTACTAATCACGTCAGCATTTCTCTAAATTAAGTAAGCATTTTAGCAAAGAAAAAACAGGAATGTTCCTAGAACCAAACATTCCTATTTGGATGCTATGTTGTTTTGAAGAGCAAGGATAGTTGTTGTTTTACTGCTAAACAGGAGCAAGCTTTTGAACTCCATCACTTCTCTTCTTGGACCACCAGTCCTGCATTTTGGCAACTAAGATGCTACTTGTTTGAATGGTATGTGACATGTTGCATTTTTTTTAATTGCTTGAGGACATTAAAACGTGCTACTCTAGTCTCCTGTATCTGCTAGCAGTTTTATTTATTTATTTATTTTTTTTATAAAGATGATGCAAATTTATTAGGCAGAAGTGCCAAAAAAGGAGAAGAAAACAAAACAAAAGAGGAAAAGGAAAACTATGCAAAGGGAGCCAAAAATCTCCAACCCAAAACCCCAAGCTCAGAAATTACAACCACTCAGACACTGAATTCCCCACATGAACGAAAACCATCTTTGTAGATGAAAAGAGGTTCTGAAAAATCCTGTTGCTGCACTCAACCCGGTTTAACCATCAAGAAGCCAGCAGAGATAGCCTCCACTTCCGAGAGGCCGACCTCCCTCTAGGATCACTGTGTCATGCCCGAAATAAGTCTCCATCGAATCCAGCATTACCCAGGCCACACCAGTGGAGCTGAAGATACTAGACCACACAACGTGGGCAAAAGCATAGAGGATAAAAAGATGATCCATGGTTTCTTCCGCAACCAGGCACAAGGGACAGGCATTTGAAAGGTCCATACCTCTCTTTTGCTGATTGTCAATCATGAGGATTTTCCTTGTCCTCGCAACCTAGGCAAAAGCAACGATCTTTGGCAGGGCCCCACAAGACCATAACTCTGGTGTGAAGAAGTGAACCTCCCCCGAGCTAGGCTGAGAGATCATGGGGTAGAGAGAACGAATCAAGAACTTCCCCGCTTTGCTAAAGTGCCAAATCAAGGTATCCTCTACATTAAGGTTGAGAGATAGGCCCTGCAGTAGTGACAAAAGACCCAGCAAGTCATTGAATTCAGAGTCATCTAGGTTCCTATGACACGAGGGGACCATAGTCCCTGACCTTCAATAAAAGAGAAGCATTTGTCCACCGTGACCCTTGGGACAGAGCAAAGGTGAGCCAGGTTCAAGAAATTGCAACAACGAAACCCCACACCAAACGTTCTCCCAAAACATGGTTCTGGATCCCTTACCAACAGCAAAACTAAAACCTCAGGAGTCATCTAGACAATTGCTTTCCATATAAACGAAGCCCAACAAGACGTAGAGGCTTTAGTCCCCCATCTCTGATCATTAGTCTCATGTTTAATAGTGATCGTCATTTTCCATGAACTGGAATCCTCCACACCGAACCTCCAAACCCATTTGCCTAGAAGCACAAAATTCACAAGGTTCAGAGGTTTGATTCAGGGCCACCTTCATGCTAAGGGCGACATACCTCTTTCCATTTTAGAAGGTGAAATTTACCCTTAGAAGCACTGCCTTGCCGTAAGGAATCACGCCTTAGCTTATCAATGTGATCGAAGACCACTTTGGGGCATTTGAACAAGGATAGGAAGTACAGAGGGAGGTTTGATAAAGAGTCTTTGATGAGAGAGAGACTACCCCCAAAGGAGAGCAAATTGCTCTTCTAGGGTCTGACTTTCCTTTCAATTTTTTCTATAATCGTATCCCAAAGATGAAGAGGAGGCTTTCCCACACAAAGGGGAAGACCCAAATAGGATGAAGGGAAAGATCCCACTTTACAACAAAAAACCTTAGTGAAACTAGATAATTCTTCTTGAGATAAATGAATCCCCAAATTTCCGATTTAGATAGATTCACTTTTAACCCTGAAACAATCTCAAACCAGGAAATTGAAAGCCTCGGATCAACAATATTAGAATCCCTGGCCTCATAAAAGAGAATGGTGTTATATGCGAATCGGAGATGGTTAATAGAAGGAAAATTAGGCAGATAGAAACGTTTGAATAACCATACTCCTGCCCTCTAGTTAACATTTTGCGAAACGCTTTAGCCACTATAACAAAGAGAAAAGGCGAAAGGGGATCTCCCTACCTAACTCCCCACGAGGATTTGAAAAACCTGAAAGGTGATTTGTTGATTAAGACCGAAAAATAAGCAGAGGAAACGCAACAGGAGATCCAACTTCTCCATTTCATACCAAAGCCCATCCTGCCTAAGAGGTAGTCCAAAAGGGACCAATCAACATGGTTGTAGGTTTTTTCTAAGTCCAGTTTACATACCACCCCTTTGATGCCAAACTTAAAGCAAGAATTCAAGCATTCATGTGCAATTAGCACACCGTTGATGATCTACCTTCCTTTGATGAAAGCACTCTGGCAAGGGGAGATTACTCGAGATAGGGCCCCCCTTAACCTTTGACCCATCACCTTAGAGATGATCTTGCAAGGAAAACCAAGCAGGCTGATCGGTATGAAATTGGATAGACAATCCGCACTAGAAACTATAGGGATAAGGGCTAAGAAGGTGCATCCCAATTTTAAGGGGATCCTAGAAGCAATGTGAAATTCATTAGAAAGGCTAAAAGGTCCAAATTAACCACATCCCAAAAGGCTTGAAAAAAAGCAAGCGGAAACCCGTCCAAATTGGAGGCTTTATCCTTGTTGAGCTCCCAAACAACATTTTTAATTTCTTCAATCTGGAAGGGTTCCTCCAAAAAGGAAGCCATCTCGGGGGAAATAGAATAAAAATGAAGGATATCCAGAAGGGGCCTCTCCCACCTCTCATTCGACAACAAATCTAAATAGAATTTAACCATTGAATGACAGATAACATCTTTATCGCTCACCCTATTACCATCAATTAAGAGAGAAGGGAGAGTATCTTTTAGCAAACTTACCACAGGGAACATCCAAACTTACCAGAGGGAACATCCAATTGTCATGACTACATTACCTTTATTATAGTCTATATGCTCATATGCAAACCACATTTTGAAGAATCTAAGCAAAAAATGTCTATGTTACATAAGAAGGGTGGCGAGTATTGAGTATGGCAAGTTAAGAGTTTGTAGGATATGAGTATGTAAGGGCCTATTTGTTTTACAAATTATCATGTATGGTAACATATATATGTAATGATTACAAATTACTTTGAAATACAAGCCTCGTTAGTGAAGTTTGACTACACCATATGCATGTTTGATTCCCTTGTCTTGTGTTCTTTAATGGAAGTTGCGAATGTGTGGTCTCCTGTCTCAAGTAGGTGCAAGCTCGTAACATACCCCCTTACAATCGAGATCTTGTTACACCAAATGCCTTTGCCTTCCACGGCTCTACATCTTCCGACTTTCTTAATTATCAGACAACGGATTTATTTTGAAATGACATTGCATGGAGACGATACCATGTAAGAGAAGATCCAAACAAGGGTATGTCATAGGTACTTTACCTTCTTCTTTAAGGGCCTGTTTGTTTTACCCATTACGTCAGTAAATACACGTGTCATCATAATGATGGCGAGGAGCCAGCGCTTGAAAGATAGGGTTGATAGCGCCGAATTACACAGACATTGTATCAGTGTAATGGTCAGGTCCCAAAGTAAATACGAATCAATTTCTGTAAAAAAACGAAGAGATGTCTTAGATATTTCGATAGTTCACCGATCTACCAGCTGTAGCATGCACGCAGCATACGGTCCTTATAAATGCTCCTTTCGCCCCTTCAGGCTTCAGTTCTCCCACACGCACTGTAATCTCACCAACACCGCTCTGCCTCCCATCTCATCCTTCCACTTCGACACCGTCATACCACCATCATTCATATACTTACATATGATTCAACATTCCTTCTCATTCTCATCAGTCTATAACACCTTATGTGAGAACCTCTCCATTCTCTCTACCTTAAGGTTGAATCTCGCACTCTCGCAGAACGGTTTGTCACGCCCCGAAATTCGGTAATCGGGTTGATCAGGCCCGAATTCGTATTCCAAACATGTGAGTTTAATTAAAATAAAAATAGATAGGAAACCCACAATTTCCATTCATTTTCAAGGCAACCAGAGCCAAACTAAAGGGAAACAAATAAATCATTTATTAATGAAATATTTACTAATTCAAAATCAAACTTTACTAACATCCTTTATTACATTCATTTCAAAAAATATCAAACTATTCTAATGACAAGAACAAATTCAACTTCGAACTATTCCTGAAGTTCTTCAATGTCCAGCATGCTTCTCGTGCTCAAATCCTGCACCTGCAAAATTGTCTAAGGGGGTGTGAGCATGACGGCTCGTAGGGTCACATCATTCTCACACTTAGAAATTCCAAATTCATATTATGTATAAACTTGCTGAAATAAACGAAATCAGATATGATAATTTGGCATTAACACTACTACAATATCAATTACAATTTCTATAACGAACTGAAATATTTAAATAAAATTACTTTTCCTAATCCTTTTTGGTCTATCCTAGGGCAGAGCACCCGTGATCTTTTCAGGACAGAGCACCCACAACTCTAGTGATCATTTCAGGGCAGAGCACCCGTACATCTGATGATCATCTCAAGGCAGAGCACCCAATTATAAGTTCTTTAAAAAACACGTAACCATAATCAAATGAGTTCATATCACATCCATGATCATACACATCGTATCTATGTAAAATAATTGAATACATTTAACCCAAGTAGCAATATTCAATTTAAGTTGATCTACGTAACGATAATCAGAACAAATGAAATCTACGTACAGAATCAAATGGTTAGATCTACATAACAATAATAGAATAAAGGAAATTTTACGTAAGCATGAAAAATTAGATCCCAACTCTAACATGATGATGCAGCATAATATATGGTTAAAAAAAAAAAAGAAGAAGAGATCACCTACCTATTGACGCTGTGAAGGACCCGATGAAGATTTGGCTCCTTAGGTGGCGCTTTTATGAATCCCGATCAATCCTCGCTATTCCCGTTTAGCGAGGCGATCCTTAGGGTTCAGACTCTTAGACCATCTCTTGGGAAAAAAAATGCTAGTGTTACTATAGATTAACTAGGGAAGCTGAAGATCTACAGTAACACCAACCTTTCTTTTCCCTAGAGATGGTCCAAGAGTCTGAACCCTAAGGATTGTCTCTCTAAACGGGGATAGTTAGGATTGATCGCGATTCATAGAAGCGCCGCCTAAGGAGTCAAACCTTCATTGGGTCCTTCACAACGTCAATAGGTAGCTGATCTCCCCCCCCCCCCCCCCCCCCCCCCCCCCCCTTTTAAACCTTATATTATGCTACACCATCATGTTAAAGTTGGGATCTAACTTTTCATGCTTACGTAAAATTTCCTTTATTCTATTATTGTTATATAAATTTAACCATTTGATTTGTACGTAGATTTAATTTGTTCTGATTATCATTACGTAGATCGACATAAATTGAATATTACTAGTTGGGTTAAATGTATTCAATTATTTTACATAGATACAATGTGTTTGATCATGGATTTGGTATGACCTCGTTTGATTATGGTTATGTGTTTTGGAAAGAACTTATAATTGGGTGTTCTGTCCTGAGATGATCACCAGATGTACGAGTGCTCTGGCCTGGGATAGACCAGAAAGGATCAGGAAAAGTAATTCTATTTAAATATTTCAGTTTGTTATAGAAATTACAATTGATGTTGTAGTAGTGTTAATGCCAAATTATCATATCTGATTTCGTTTATCTTAGCAAATTTATACATAATATGAATTTAAAATTTCTAAGTGTGAGATTGATATGACCCTACGAGTCGTCATGCTCACACTCCCTTAGACAATTTTGCAGGTGTAGGATTTGAGCACGAGGAGCATACTGGACATTAAAGAACTTCAGGAATAGTTTAAAGTTGAATTTGTTCTTGTTATTAGGATAGTTTGATATTTTTCAGAATTGATGTAATAAAGGATGTTAGTAGTTTGATTTTGAATTACTAAGCATTTCATTAATAAATGATTTATTTGTTTCCTTTTAGTTTGGCTCTGGTTGCCTTGAAAATGAATGGAAATTGTGGGTTTCCTGTCTATTTTTATTTTAATTAACCTCACGGGTCTGGAATATGGATTCGGGCTTGATCAACCCGAGTACCGAATTTCAGGGCGTGACACGGTTCTAGAGCTTTGCCATTAGGGCCTGTTTGTTTTACAAATTACCAAGGTATGATAACGTGAATATGTAATGGTTACAAATTACTTTGAAATACAAGCCTTGTCAGTGAAGTTTGGTGACACTTTGATTCCCTTCTCTTGCAATCTTTAATGGAAGTTGTGAATTTGTGGTTTCCGGTCTCCGATAGGCTCATGATCGTAGCATACCCCCTTACAATCTAGATCTTATTACACCAAATGCCTTTGCCTCCCACAACTTCCACAACTTCATGTTTTCCGAATTTCTTGATTATCAAACATCAAATTTATTGGAAACCACATTGCATGGAAACGATATGATGCAAGAGAAGAAGATCCAAATGAGGGTATGTTGTAGGGTACTTTACCTTCTTTAAGGGCGGAGCTCTGGAACCATCTTGCGAGCATTCGAGATTTAACCTCCAAGTAGAGAGAATGGAAGGGTTCTCACATAATGTGTTATAGATGGACAAATGAGGATGTGGAGGAATGCCAAACCGGATGTGAGTGTACGATAGATGGTGGTATGGGGGTGTCGGAGGGGAAGGGTGAGATAGGAGGCGGAGTGGTCTTGGCGAGATTACACTGCATGTGGGTGAACTGAAAGGGTGACATGAGCGTTTATACAGACTGTATGTTGTGTGCATATTGCAGCTGGTAGACCGGTGGACTACCGAAACACCGAAGATGTCTCTTCATTTCTGACGGGAATTGATTCATATTTACGTTGGGACACCGACCTTTACACCGACACAGGGTAATTCGGCGGATTTTGACTGGTGCTATTAGCCCTATCTTCCAAACGTTGGCTCATCGCCATCATTATGATGGCATGCGTCTTTAGTAACGTATTGGATAAAACAAACAAGCCCTTAGGGAAGGGCAATTCTTTATGCATACTTTTGTCTTAGTATCCGAGTATCAAACTCGGATGCTCCATTTTTTTGAGGGATATGGCTTTCATAGGAAAACATGACACCATTTAGTTGCTTGACCCTCAAGTATGCCTCTCAGGCCTTGAGTGTTGAAGTGTATTATCAATGAGATTTTGTATGCTTTGTCTTCAATTGATGTTGTGTTCCATGTTATTAGAGACTTGTGGTTTGTGATCTGGCAGATCCTATTGCCCACAGGAGTGCAAACTGCAAACAGTTTTATTTTCATGTTGCTTTTCAATGAAAAGTATGAAAAGTATCCTCTCTTACATCATCATGGCATTCCAGCAGCATAACCTGGTTAAAAATGGAACATTTTGCTCTTTTTTTTCAATTTGCTTTATATCTCAACAATCTTTTGAATGCTTTTTCTTATGTTCAAATCACTTCTGTAAGTTCTACATCACTGCCATTGAAATTACTTCCCCAAAGATTTGCCTGCCTTCTGATAAAGGACCTGCTGTGCCCTCACAAAGATCTATTGACTGGTGTGGACATTGCTTAACATATTCCAAAAACTCCAAGGAAAAGGCCCAAACAGCTTGCCTGATCTAACAGTGAGAAAATAAATGGTTGTCAACTTGTCATTTTCTTCTTCACCCCAAGGCATGAAGCAAATGATAGGTAGTGCAGAATTCCTGTTTTGCAAATGATCAAGTGTTAAGATTTCGTTAATCACCACTAAAAAGCCTTTAACGGTTGCTCTTTAGTCTTTACACACGCACGCACGCACGCACGCACGCACTAACACTAAAAAGCCAAATGCAGCCTCAATGAGCTACCTTATAAATTTATTACAATTGATGGTGATTTCTATTCTCTGCACATTGTGTAGTGTGTTACAATTACTTGGCATATATTTACTCATTCTCATTAGCCTTTCTTTCTTAGGTCAAGCTGAGTCTTGCTGGAAAGGATATTGTGAAGGAAGAAGAATTTGATGAGATGATTGGTGAGTCTTTATTCAAAGATTATGATATATCAAGTATATCAGGGTCAGAAGACGAGGTAGAGAAGGGATCCTGTTCAAGTGCTGGTGTATCGAGAAAAGCACAGGAAAGCATTAAACAGAAATTTTTTATCCGTCTTCATTCAGGAGATATAGTTTCTGTTTGGAAGAGTTTGCTTTTGAATGAGCCTGAAAATCTCTTGTCTGAGAATAATAAAATTCCCAAGGAGAATAGCGGATCTATTCCAGGCTTGAGAGAGGGGGAGTTTGTTGAGAGATTGAACTATTTGATACATGAGCCTCGGGATAAAACACATTTGAGGATTGTTTTGCTTGCAAGCGGTGGGCACTTTGCGGGCTGTGTCTTTGATGGGATGTCTATTGTAGCTCAAAAAACATTCCATAGGTTAGTGAAATATCTCCTTCAATATTTTTCCTGTGTTTCTGTAGAAGTAACCTTTGGAATAGACCTAGAGGGCAATGTATTTCACATGGGCATCAAGAGGTGCATCACATGATATGATGTTTTCATGGAATTGCTTTGTGTTTGAAGTAGAATTAGCTGAAGTGTGTGTG
Source organism: Liriodendron chinense (assembly GCA_003013855.2). Classification (NCBI taxonomy): domain Eukaryota; kingdom Viridiplantae; phylum Streptophyta; class Magnoliopsida; order Magnoliales; family Magnoliaceae; genus Liriodendron; species Liriodendron chinense. Next base: position 1,611,693 of record ML058440.1, on the reverse strand, counting down.
TGTCTCTGGAAAATACCAAGAGGTCGATATATTTCACATTAGCTTCAAGAGGGGTTTCATTCAATATGATGCTTTCATGAGATTCCTTTTCTTTTGAAATAGAATTTGCTGAAGTGTGTGCTTGTGCGTGTGTGTGTGTCTACACACATGTATATTGTTTATTTGTGGGTGCATGCGGGCATGTGGGTGAGTGCATGCGGGTGGGTGTGCGCGTAGGCGCGTGCAACTGCCTGTCTCTACAACCACATATATTGTTTATTTGTGTGTAGGTATGCGCGCATGTGTATATGGACATGCACATAGTCTATTTGTATTTTTAAACCAGGCCATGCATCTGTATTTATACATCTTCATTTTTCATTTGAATATTCTTTGATGAGTATAATATGGTTATAGGGCATTCTTAAAAGGAAATTTCCAAGTTTTTGTAAGCCTTATCATTAACTTTCAATGTTCATATTGAACCATTACTTCCTTTTGTCTTCATTGGCATGCTATCCTTTCTTTCAATTTGCTAAAGCAAAATATTAAAGAACACTGGTTGCTGGAACTTCAGTTAAATCTTGGAAACCCTCCACTGTTAAACTCTTATTTTACCAATTATTGCCATTAGTTGGTCTTCTCCGTCCTCTTTTCACTCTTTATGTGGAAGAATGAGTTTAGGTTAGCGTTCCAAAACAGGAGATGTATGGATGTATGCACGTAATTATGGATGCTTATTAAGGTCACTTCATTTTTAGTGGCTCAAATAAAATAAAAGAAGAAGAAGAAGAAGAAGAAGAAGAAGAAGTAAATCTAGACATACTTGGTTGGCAATCATTTGAGTCCATTATTTCCTTCCTATGGAAGGCATGCAAAATTTTGCACACGAACAGATCTGGTTATGCAAAATACTATCTTCACTGAAATTGTGCTCTCGACTTATGCTATCAATATGCCTTAAATGGTTTAGTATGGAAGTAATTGATACCTACATAACATGGACATTTTGGAGTCGGATGTACAGATAAACAGTTTACTTTTTTACTTTAGAGCTTAATTCAGAACTTAGTTGTGGGAGCGTTCTAACCAAGGTACCGCTTCTGCTCCCTCCACCTCTCCCACTTACTAGGTATTCGTGCTTGTTAAAATTCATGAGTCAGAACTTACCATTCCTCTCTTTCATTTAGCCGGTCCAGGTAATGGTTTCACACTATCCGAGGTTGAGATTTGACGAGTTGGTGTCACCATCATGAAAGAATTTAAATCCGAGCATGCAGAAATTTGTGAATAGTATGTGCTTAAAATTATGTCTAAAGACATGATCATATTTAAAAGATATGCATGAAACAAGTGCAGAAGAGAAGGATTAAGTACCATTTAGATACCTCTCCTGCACATATCCGGCAAGGCAATTTTCTAAACCAGAATTTCCTTATCAAGTAGAGCAGATATATGGGTTCCAAGAAGCCGTAAGTTGTGTGCAATGAAGGTCATGTACACGCCACATGCGTCCGCATGATACATAGGTGCAAGATCCAATCCATCCATCATGTTGGTCCAACTTTGAAAATGTTTTCCCAAATAATAAATCTGGTCCACTCAGCACGTAGGTCCCAATATTGGATACAAGTGGATGGGTTAGAAAACTTTAGCGAAGTTTTTCAGAGCTGTACATTTGTTTTGCCCGCATGACTGGTGAAGCATTCTATTCTTAGGCTAGGGCATCAATATGGTGGAAATGTTCCTATGGATGGATAGGATCTTGGACCTATCAAGCCATGTTGGCACATGTGCGTCATGTGCATGAGCTTTATTGTACATTCGTGTGGGCTTACAAAGCTCACAACTTCTTATGGGCCCAACAATTGCCAGTTTAGGTATATTTTCCACCTATAGTACAAAACATGTCATTTTCATCATATAGATGAGATATGGAGCCAAAATGGAGATTTGTAACCATCAGTTGTACCAATTTGCTCAAGGTGTTTAGCATTTAGTATAATTCGATGAACACAATTTGATTGTTTTCCTCTGGGTTGTGTTTTTACTCTTTGCTTTTGGATTGTAGGTACGTGGTTAGGGCAAAAGCGGGCAAAAAACAATCGGCTAAAGATGCCACTGGAAAAGCTGCTAATTCTGCGGGATCTTCTCTTCGCCGGTATAATGAAATTGCTCTAAAGAAGGTATTAATCATTGGCTGATTTGTATGGCACTTGCTACATATAGTATATTAGAATGGCCTAATTAGATTTTGTTGGTACTGGATCTTTCCAACTAATAATCAATATTTCTTTGTAGAGTTCAGAATATCATGAGTTAACTGATGCGTGTTTACTTCAGCTACTTATTTTCTGATATTACTTTGTCACTTCCTAGTTTCCGCACTTGAATTTCGTATCATGTTTTTCACCTTCTGCTGTTTTACTCTTAACACTGTTCTTAATGGCCCACTAGGTTTTCTGATAATGATGACAGATTTTCTTTTATTGCTGTAGGATGTTCGAGAATTACTTGCTACGTGGAAGCCCTATTTCGATGCTTCCTTGTGTGTTTTCATCTATGCTCCATCAAGTAATCGTAAGCTGCTTTTTGATGGGGAAAAGCCGCACTTTTGTCATCAGAATTGTGTCGTAAGGAATGTCCCTTTGACAGTACGCAGGCCTACATTGAAGGAAGCAAAACGCATATATAATCATCTGACAAACATGGTCTATGAGGTTGATGAGAGGCAAGGCCCAACTGTAAAGGAGGATTCGCCGTTATTTGCAAGCGATGTAGGAAAAAACAATCAAGAGTCGAGCGAAGAACGGTTGAGGGATCAGAAGGAAACTAAGGAAACCCCTGAAGCATGTTCTGATTGCCAAAGTTTTTCTGGACCCTCCATGTCTGTAGAGGGCGAACTCATATCCACATCAGTTTCTGCAAATGAAACAACAGCTCTGCATGATGCAGCAAGGTCCAGCGATGCACAGCGAACTTTGGAGCTTCTGGAACAGGGTTTGGATCCATGCATTAAAGATGCAAGAGGACGGACACCATATATGCTGGCAACAGAGAAGGAAGTGAGGAACACTTTCAGGCGGTTCATGGCTTTAAACCTCGATAAGTGGGATTGGCATGCTGCCAATGTGCCTAGTCCTCTGACAAAGGAAATGGAGGAATCCCAAGCAGCTAAGCAAGTAAGATTAACGGCACCCATGCAATCTATTTAAACACGTGCATCAATGAGGGAACTGTGTGGTGTGGGGCACTTCAAACCATTATTGTGACACAATTGAAACTAGTATTAACACTTAGATGAGAAATTCCATGGATAAAAATGTTCTGTTCAATGATGAATGGATTTTATTGTTATTTTTATTTTATTATTATTTTTTTAAGGATAAGGCTTACAGTTTTCTTTTAATACTTGAAAGGTTCATGCTGCACATGACTACTGTAATTTGACATTAGGGCAACTAGTCGAATGGAATTTGATCATTATTTTAGGCCGCGAAACATACTGTCTTGAGAATATATGCTCTCACTTGAGCTCCAACGCCAAAATGTTGCATCTTTCATAGAATGGATGGAACGTTCTTTTTAATTTTTGACATTTCTGTAGCAGCAGAACAAGTCTGCAGTTCCCGCTCTTGGAAACAAATAGCTTGCCCTGAGTTTGTGGGAAAATGGACCTCATTTCCTTCGCGGAAATGTCTTCCATGGGGACGTTGGTCCTGGGAAAATATTCGTAATCTTGCCTCACACTGTTTTGTAGTAGGCTTCTGGTTTAGGAGTTTCTTCATTTCCACGTCCGCAGTCAGTTTATAGGCATAGCTGCAACCGCGAATGTGGTTCTTCATCAACTTGTTTGACATTTCCGTGTATAAAAAATGGTGAATTTTTTTGCTATTTTGCCATCAGATCTGCATCTTCCTCTTATCAGATTACAAGGGTTTGATTGTTGGGAATTCTACCCAATATAGTAGCTTTTCTCATTTTCCTAATTGTTTGATTTCTTCATGCAATAAAATTGTTACTTATCACAAATGAAAAGGTGGAGGAATTCTGTATGCTGTGTTGATACTTTTCAAGAAGTCCCAACTAAAAATCAAATTTATCCATGTGATAAACTATCAAGCCTTGCTGGTTCGTCCCTCTGTAGGGCGAGTTTCTTATAATGATTTGTCTTGAAATACGTCTGGAGATATATCTAATTCTAGTTATTTTTTGGCAGGCGGAGAAAGATGCCAAGAATAAAGCTAGATCAAAAGAGTTGAAGAAGCTGCGCAAAGCAAAAGAAAAGGCTCAGGTGTTTTTTCTCTCCCCACTTTCAAGTATTCCTGGTGATTGCTTTAACAAGTATGATTCCTTGTTTGAGATGAAACAGAAGAGGCTTTGTTTTTCTTCAAAATATGAGACAGGTGTGTACTGGTAAAAGAAAAAGAAAAGAAAAGAGGCAGGTGCTGAAGCAGTAACTTTTAAAAGTTGGATTAAAATGCCACAATACAAAATAAATATTGAGATGGATCTCATCTTCTTTCATTCATTGGGCTCCCTAAGATTTATGAAGGAAATTACTACGATGTGTGAGCTTCTGCATGAAGCAAAGCGGCAACAGTTCGGGTGCTGGAGCCAGGAAGTAACTGTTTGAAAGTGTTAGCAAGTGTCAACAACTAGGGAGCAGGAGTGTGGGTCTGAAGCCTGATTTGAAGTGGGAGGGGCACCTAGTTAGAAGGACCATGCAACTAAGCTTCCTACCATAGCCAGTTCCAGAGCTTGGTTAGAAGAGGAAGTCAATATCTAGTGGGCTGCAGATCTTAAAATTGCGAAACTGTCCATTTAAAAGCTAACCCCAAAGTGCTGGGAGAAAGCCATGATGATCTTTAATACTATTGTTTTGAAGTTTGCTATTCATAAAGAAGCAAGCCACTGGACTCATTGGCAAAGAGTTTGATCTGGGATTTTCATATTGGCAAAGAGTTTGATATGGGATTTTCTTACTTACAGTATGATTTCTTGTCCTCTGATGATGGTTGGAGTTAATGCATTGATGCAACTGTCTAGCTCCAGGCAACTAGTGATGCGAAGGGAGTAAAAACATTTCTTGCCTCGTTTTGGCTTCCTACTGAACAATACATTCTTTTATTATTTTTTCAGGATCCACATCTCGAAAGATTTTCATTTGCAATTGCTGTAAGTTAAATAACAATGCTGGGCTTGAACCATGCAGGCGCAAGCGGCCCTATCCCAAACTTCTTCAACAATTCCACATCGTCAGGGGGCAAGTGCAGTTTCAGTTCTTAAAGGGCATTCTCAATCTAACATTGTGGCAACCATGTCCAAGGAGGTTAGGCTCAATACCACATGCATGCATGTGCGCACACAGACCATACTAGAAAAGGAAAAAAAAAAAAAAGAGCCATGTGCTTCGATGTTGATTAGGTTTGGTGATGTTTTGAATATCCAGACTGAATTTGAACTTCTATAATCAGGAGGAAGTGAAGCGGGCCCAGGCTGAAGAGAGAGAAAAGAGAGCAGCAGCGGCCGAGAAGAGAATGGCAGCTCTGAATGCCCTTGCAGCCGGCACAACGACTGGCACGAGTGCTGCTCCAGCTCAGAAAGGTGAAGGAAGTGATGTCAAGTGTTCATGTTGCATGGCTTCCTTGGCAGGGAAGGTACCCTTCCACAGGTACAATTACAAGTATTGTAGTACATCATGCATGCATGTCCACAGAGAGATGCTGGAGGATGGATGATATAGCCTTTTAATTATATGATGGTGGGCCATTGTTATTGGATGTATTGAATTCCATTTATTTATAGAGCCTTGGATTTAATTATGGTCACTATTTCTTGTTTTGATCCAGACTGTCAATCTCTGGGCCACCACATGGATGGGTGGCACTGGTGTTCCAGAAAAAGGGGTAGGTTGGTGAATGTTGAAAGGAGAGTGACATGCATGTGGGAGTTTCCAAAAACAGTACAGGCAACAAAGCCCATCCACACGCCATTGATTCCACGTTCTTATCCTCCTTTAAAAAGGGGACTCATCCACGTGATAGTCTAATTCACATTTGAGGAAATTTGGGGCACCAGTGGCATCAGCTAAGGTATGGGATTCCACACATGCATGCCCGCCCATGGTTTGGCGATCCAATTAGTTGCTGTGGTGGGCCCAACTGGGATGGGGATTGCCCTGGAGTTCTACCAGATCGGAAGATCACTGCCGTACGGTTTGTTGGCCCCCAATAAGTAGGTGGTTTTAGAGAAGAAAAATGTATCTACAGGATACTGACTCCAATGGCGCAAAGGCCCAATGTTGATGGTTAGGATCATAAGATCTGGGAGATATGGGGTGCTGTATGCATGGTGGGGCCCATCTTATCAACTATGTTTCCCTTTCTTTCCTTTGGATGCGGATTGCATAGTAGCGAGGATGCTACTAACAGTGCTCTGTGGCCCCCACCATGATGTATGTGTTTCATCCACCCCGTCCATATATTTTTTTAAGATCATTTTAGGAAATAATCCCGAAAATGAGCCAGATCCAAATCTTAAGTGGACCACACTACAAGAAATCAGTGGTGTTTAAACCCAACATTAAAAACTTCGTAGGGAGGATGGCAGGCTTGGGATTAGGTGGGATAAAATTTAATTTGATCCCATGCGGGACTTCCAACGGCAAGAAGTTGGGTCGCACGCAGTCTGCGTCTGATAAAAATAGGCACCCGTCCAGTTGGACAAAGAAAAAGGTTAGAATTGTCCAATCAACATGACGCTTGAGGTTGTGACTTATCTACAGTAGATCTCACGATACATCCTACTGGAATAATTTACACGCTACAGCCCCTCTTTAATGCAACGCTTAAAAAACCCTGGGCTGTCCATCAAGTGAGAACCCTTATTATTTGAACCGTACATCCATCCAAAAAGGTGATCAGATACAAGAAAACTCGGATGGGCTACACTAATGGGAATAAAGTAAAAAATTTCTCAAAGAAACTCTTTAAGTTCATGCCGTGTCACCCCACCTAGGTTTTGGATCATACGGATTTTTGTTTCTTCATTTCATCCTGATGAGATAGATGGGTTTGATGAAAGATACAAACCATGGTGGCCCATTTCCTAATTGGATCCGATTCCTAGACCCGAACAGGACCCGATATTAAGTCTTGATCATGATGGGTATCAACGGCTGCCCCCCCGAATGGAAGTGCAACGATCTCTTATATAACTGTTTGTATGCAGCGAGTTGTACCATTAGTTTATTACCAACTAGTTCCTTTGACACGTTGGACGGTCCAATTTTTATGCTGAGAATGCCAAATCACACCATTTAGATAATCTTCAACCTTCGGATTTTGGTATTTTATTTATTAATTATTTTTCATAACCTTCCATCTTATAAGTCAGAAATTCAATGGTTAGCGCCATCTGACCAAAGTGTTTCTTTAGAGTGATAAGCAATCCAAATTGGGGCCATAGAATTGATGTTTGAAATTAAAGACTGGAGCTTAATTTCCTTTACTTGATCTTGTCCATCCATTTTTGCATGTTCCTGATAGGGTGTTCTAGATGGTCTAAATGGAGCTACTTTTGGCATTGTAGTATGCTATTGTGGTGTAGAATGAGCGTACGGTCCAAATAGATGATTGGATTGTCCCACATTTCCAAAGAAAATAATTATATCTTAGATCTAATACACAAAGATTTCATTCGTTCTTTCAAAATAAAATTGTTTCCAATTTTCTGGTGGGAGTATCATATTTTTTCACGTGAATGGTCATGAACAATGTAGCACGTCGATTTTCACGTACAACACTTTCTTTCCTACTATGTGTGATCACTTGCCACGGTCCGCACATGAAGATACCTCATGAGAAACCAAATCCACTTATTAGGTGGGGATCCAGTCATGAGGGTGGGACCTTGACCATAGGGCCTACCTTGATGGATGTGTTGCATATTGATGCTGTCCATCTATTTTTTATAGCTCACTTATGGCATGGACCCAAAAATGAATCAGATCTCTCTAGTTGGGTTTTTCCCACTTATGAGTTTCGACCGAAGACCTCTTGTTGAAACTCTAAGGCAAAGGCACACAACCCAAGTGTTCAACCAGCTTTATTTCTTATGGTGTGTTGCACTTGAGACTTGGATCTACTTTAATTTTTGGGCCTATCTCCTAAAATAAAATATTGCAATAAATGGACGACATAGATACATAATGCATACATTAAGGCGGCCTCATATTTAGTCCCACCCACATCGTTATTCTCCAGGTCGCAACTAAGTCACGTCCAGTAGGTGGGCCACACCTGTATAATGAGTAGTCACCTAGGCTGCCACACCTGACGTCTGGACTTCCAATTTTTCAAGGCTCACCTTTTACAAAGCTAAGAGACAAGTTCGTTGTATGTGAAAAGTCGCACGAATACAACGGCCTTTGTGTAGAGTTATCTATTTTCATGTTAATGGGTTGCAGTTCCAGGTTAAGTGAACCTGTATGTTGTAGTGACCTGTTTTGCTTAAATTACATAATGGATTTGTAACGTTTGGTGTGGCCCACCTGACTTTTGGATCTTTCTAAATTTTTTATTATTCCTGTTCTATTATTATCTTGCAAATTTGATGGACGGAATGGATTTGTCACGAAATATCAGTGAGCCCCACACAGCTTCCCATGACTATACAATCCAAACCGTTGTTCTCTTGTGTCCCATGTGGATGGGCCATGCCCCAAAAATCTCCCCCGTTTGGAAAGATTCTGGTCACTAATTTTTCGACTTTTTCAGTTGATACACACACACGCAACCACGCATTCATACCAAAATGGGTACCGTACCATCTTTTCTTGCCAACATTCCACTCTTGTAGGATAGCGATACCTTAAAAAGGGTAGCCCTCACCATGAAGATCGTCTCTAAAATTCAGTCCAGTCCGCTCATCAGGTGGCCCACACCGTTGGAATCAATGAAAAACCGATTGTTTAACTTAACATACATGTGTGGTCCACCTAGTAAGCAGATCAGGCAGATTTTTGTCAAAGGTGATATTAGTAGTATGATCTATCGTTTTCACGGTACCGATTTCCCAAACAAGGCGCATGTTAGCGGGAGAGATGGCAAAATACCACAAGCTGTGGTACCGTTGCCTGTAGGCGATCAGTTCTCATTTCTAAATAGGGGCAGATCATGCACTGGGCATGATGCCACAGGTCCACAACACAGTTCTGGCGCAGCTCCTCAGATATACACGTGGCATTTGCCTCCAATCCGAATCCAAAATGGTAATTTAAAATATGATCATGTGGTTTATCCACGCCGTCCATACGTTTTTACAACTCATTTTAACGGTTGATCCTAAAACTGAATCATATCTAAAGCTCAAGTGGACCATGCCACAGGAAACAGTGGGAATAATGATTTCCACCGTTGAAACCTTCCTATGGCCGACAGGGACGTTTATTTGTCATCCAACCTTTTTCATAAGATCACGTAGACATGGATGAAGGAAAAAAAACAAATACCAGCTTTATCAAAAACTTCTGTGGCCCCCAGGAATTTTTCAACGGTAGCTGTTCAGTTCACACTTCTCCTGTGGTGTGGTCCGATTGAGCTTTTGATACGCTTCATTTTTGGGCTCCAAGCCTAAAATTGTCTGTTAATATGGATGGACCGAGTGGATGAAATACATAACTCACGGTGGGCCCCGCAGAGTTTACTCAGTACGCTTAGCAAACTGAGTTACTCACTACGCAATCACGGTGGGGCCCATCATACTGTATTCTTAAAATCCACTCCGTCCATCAGGTTCTATATCGTATCTAGACTATGGGGAAAGATAATGAGCCAGATCCATATCTCCAGGGAACCACATCTCATAGAAAAATGGGGAAAGCATGCCAAACATAGGTTTGTGTGTGGGGTGACCATTGTCTATTTTCCTTCATCAAAACCGTTAATCATGTGTAAATAAGCAGGATGAAGCGAAAAAACATAAGTTGGATGATCTAAATATCAGGCAGACCACACCGCCTGAACTTAAGAGGTTTTAAGAGAAATTTTACATTTTTCCCATTGATGTGGCCCATGTAAGATTTATATCAATCTGGTATTTTATATGTACCCATAAAATAAGGTTACTCACCTGATGGACGGACTTGATTTCCATATACAACATGGTGGACCCCAAGGAGGTAGGGTGTTATACGCGCTGCGGAAAACCGGTGTTGTAGTCGATTCCGGTTCGAGCAGTACACAGACCGGGAATATTACTCGTGTCTGTGAGTAAATCCCAGATCCATTCAATTCGCACGTGACGTTGCTAGATTGCGCATCCATACCATATTAACCAATAAATTTATGATCCTCTAGTGATGGAAATTCCCATAAAACTCGAGTATTTTAGTCGTGGAACTCTTGCTTCATTGATCCTGGCCATTGCTCCATTGGGCCCTGCTGCGACGGACCATGCTCGATACTCCTCGCTACAAAAATCCTATTCCTGGCTTTTCAAACCTTTGACTGCAACTCGTTAACTGATAACCCGACCCACATCCTTGAACAGCACGCACGGTTTTCGATTCTGACAAGTGGTGGACCCGGATTTCAAGAATCCGGACGATTGGTCTGATTGGTCCCCACGTGGCTGGATTGCCCCTCTAATATCTACTTGATAAGATAATCGTAACCTTTCGATTTGTGGTCGTAAAATAAACAGTCAAGAGAGGAATATGATAAGCGGTCCGCATTTAAAGAGGTACTCATATTAGTGGCTGGGGTCTTCCATCAGTACTGTAACTCAAAGAACCGATGGTCTGGATTGACCAACCACGGCTCATGGGCGAGCCACTTGCCTGTCGCATCAGATCCAACGGCCTGATAAATCACTGAAACCCGAGGAAACTAAATGCAGGCATACTCGACCCGGGGAGGAGCGGATGAGGTGCGGGTGCGGCCACGGCCCTGTCCAACACAGTGCGGCTCTGACGTTGGGGCCCACATTAATGTATTTATTGCATATCCACGCCGTCCATTCATTTTTCCAAATCATTTTAGTTTATGATCCAAAAATTGAATAGTGTCAAAGTCTCAAGTGGACCACACCACATTAACAGTTGTGACTGACCATTAAAAACTTCCTGTAAGCAACAAAACTTTTGGATTAAGCTGATATTTGTTTTTTATTCCCTTCATATAGGTGTTTTTGACCTTATCAACAGTTTGGATAGAAAATAACATTACGGTGGGCACTAAAGTGAGCCTTAGGATGTTTTTAATGGTGGCCGTTAAATCACAATTGTTTCCTATAGTGTGGTCCACAAGAGAAATGGATCTAGTTCATTTTTTTGGATTTTGCACTAAAATCACTTGGGAAAATGGATTGACGTCATCGATATACAATATACACATCAAGGTGGGCCCCACGTTCAGGGCCGCAACGTGTTGCGTAAGGCCGTGTTGGGTAAGGCCGGGGCCGGAAGGGCACATAGTGACATAATTCCCCGCTGCCTACCAATAATAACTTGGCAATGCAGTAACAGGAAAGCTCGTCTTGCCTCTGTCGCGACTGAGAGTATAACGTGCGTCGCTACCCAATGGGGCCTATATTCTGAGATTGTGCGTTGATCTAAACCGTCTATATTCTTTCTACTGCTATAACTAAGCTCCTAACCCATAATCACCATCTACCGATGATCCTTACCTTTGATTTTTAGATTTAAATGCAACCCATTGAAAAATTTCTTTTCATGTAAATATTCAAATTTACATGTATAGAATACACTCGACAATATCGACCGTTCAGATCATCAAGCTACATGGCATGTGGGGCCCATTGGCTAGCACTGTAGACTGTATCCTGATTCGCGACGGAGGAAAAACGAACCCGCAAAAAGAAATGCCGACAAAGCAATATCCATGCTCTGGTCACCACCAAATCTAATAATACACACCATCCGACGGCTAATCCCTACTTCGCAAATCCCCGCATCTAAATCCCAACCGTCGAATAAGATCTACATCAACCTGGACGCCATCCATCGATCGCCCTTTTAACAAAAGAAACAAACCTCCCATCGTTCTCCTCCTCCCTCCTCTTCAGATCCAAAAGCCAAGGACCATCGGCCACCGTCACCAGCGATGGTAGAAGGTCACGCGCAGACATGGACGACGCGGCGCGGCAGCAACCCTAGGCTTGAGGCGGAGCAGCTGATCGACATCCCAGCAACTCCAACGAGCGAGGTCCGAAACAGCAACAGCATCAATGGCATCCTTTCCCCCAACCTAACAACAGCTGTGTTCATCGCATCCTGGTATCTATCCAACATAGGCGTCCTCCTCCTCAACAAGTACCTCCTCAGCATCTATGGCTACCGTTACCCCATCTTCCTCACTCTCCTCCACATGCTATCGTGCGCACTCTACAGCATCGTAGCCATCCACTGGCTGGAGCTGGTCCCTTTCCAGCCCATTGTCTCCCGACGCCAGTTCTTCAAGATCGCGGCCCTCAGCGCAATCTTCTGCTTTTCGGTGGTATGCGGGAACACCTCGTTACGGTACCTACCGGTCTCTTTCAACCAGGCGATCGGCGCGACGACGCCCTTCTTCACCGCCATCTTCGCCTTTGTCATCACCTGCAAGAAGGAATCGCGCGAGGTCTACCTTGCGCTGTTGCCGGTGGTGCTGGGGATCGTGCTCGCGAGCAACAGCGAGCCCCTATTCCACCTCTTTGGGTTCCTGGTCTGCGTCGGATCGACGGCCGGGCGCGCCTTGAAGTCTGTGGTGCAGGGGATCCTGCTGACGTCGGAGGCGGAGCGGCTGCATTCGATGAATCTGCTCATGTACATGGCGCCGATGGCAGCAGTGATCCTGCTGCCATTCTCGCTCTACATTGAGGGGAATGTAGCATCGGTGACGTTGAGGAAGGCAAGGGAGGACTCATTCATCTTGTTCTTGCTGGCGGGGAATGCTACGGTTGCGTATTTGGTGAATTTGACGAATTTCCTGGTGACGAAGCACACAAGCGCCCTGACGTTGCAGGTGCTTGGGAATGCCAAGGCCGCCGTCGCTGCAGTCGTGTCGGTGCTGATTTTCAGGAATCCGGTGACGGTGATGGGAATGACGGGGTTTGGGGTGACGATCATGGGCGTCGTGCTTTACAGCGAAGCCAAGAAGAGATCGCATTAGCTTTTTCCGCCATTTACAAAGGTAAGTTCAAACTTAAAAAAATTAAAAAAATTAAAAAAAACAGAGAGAGGGAGATTGATTCTCTAATCTCTCTCTCTCTCTCTCTCTCTCTCGCTCTCTCTCTCTCTCAATTACTTAATCAGTTAATTATTTTATTATTTTATTTTGATTGAAGAGAGATGGGGAGGAATGGGGATTTTTCTTCCTGTCTTGTGGTTGCTTTTGCTCTGTTTTGAGGGGAATGGTGCTGGGGATTTCGGATAGGGTTAAAGTGATTGTTCACCACCATTTTGTGTGGAGTCATCCCCACCGTCTAGCTCGTGGGTCTCGCTTTTGTGGATGCAGCATATGGTGGATGATGACACTATTTAAAAAATGGGTGAACTGAATCCAATTAAAACCCTTTTAAATTGTGGGATCATAGATCTTAATCCCAAAATTAGATTTGGTTGACGATTCAAAAACTTTCATTTGTGGAGATTTGTTTGTTGAATTAGGACCGATCATTAAATATCCACCAATCAGCTAATCAAATCAGCATATTTGTTTGTTTATGGTCATCTTACAATTTAGACGGTCTAGATTCACTTCTATGTATGCCACACTTACAGTTCTGAGTGCCTGTTTAGTGTTTTACCAACCATCTCACTCTGAGATATTCCCAAAGATTTTTATTTATTTTTTGGTTATGATACGGTAGAGCCGGTTGAACCGGAATATGTTAGAGCCGTTTCTACATGGTACAGTTGTGGCCTGGCCCGTGTCCATCAGGCCCGTCCATCTGGTGGGCCCTACCCTACGTAGGCATCACTTCTATCCACGTCGTCACTGAAGTAGAGGTTTGAATGTTTTTGTTGTCTACCATTGTTTTGAAGGTGACCGGTCAGATGTTTAGGATCATACAACAAGAGTGCTTTTTGACCATTTGCCATCCATGGCATGGGTGACCTAGATGGACGGTCCCAAATGATTCATCACCCTGCCGAGTTGAACTGCGGAGAGAGAGCTCTAAAGTAGTCCGGTCCTACCTCTTCCATGAGGCAGGGATGGGTGTACCGGTGTATTTATCAGTCGCGTTGGTTGTAATAATGGCTCCTGTTTCTATACTTGATACCTCTGGCAGTGCGACAGTGCATTTGCATGCGCATGCGCTCAGGAATTGTACACGTTGCTTAAATGTACCTCAAATTGATTAGTGCGAACTGTGTGGGGCCCACTGTAGGTAGATCGTAAGCCCAAACTTGGAAGGATTGAATGATCCTGACCTTTTCATCATTGGTCATTTGTTTGTCCAATTAGGATCAAGACTATGTTGTATTTTAGCCGTCGATTGGAGGCCCATTTGGTCGTCAATTCGGTGAAACTTACTATTATGACCCAATAAATCGTGAGTACATTCCACCATTCATACGGTTTGATTATAGGGACATGTATGTTAGTAGTAATTCATGAGTACATCCTTGTGAATTATCATACCTTGGTTGATTATTTTTTAGCTCTCTGATGCTTGGATGCCTAGGGCAAGATTAATTTTGTAGACACCACCTAACTCCATGTCAACGAGTCGTTCAACGGACTTGACTAGGAAGGGGCCCACTATCTAGCTCTTAACATTTTTCTAATCGGACCTTAAGATTCACCTAATCCATAAATCTAATTTACAATAAAAATGGGAGGATGCAGGAGTTTAATCTCGTGCCCACACACACGCCAAGGACAGATTTTGTCAGGCACATTGGATCCACTCATATTATGTTATTATGACAACATTTCTTCCCTACAAAGCCACCCATTTCCTTTGTTCCTTTTGACCAAAATACCCTTTTTCATTTAAGAAATTTGAATCGTAACTTTTTAAACAATTTTTCATTTTTTACCTTGTCACTTTCCTAAATGCTTTACTGTACTTCGCTTCTTTGTAAATAAGCATTCTCTTTCATTTAGAAGAGAGCGTCACATTTCCAGAGGAGCAACCCATATGAAATAGACTAGCTGGATCTCACTGGTGGGACGCAACAAAGGATGATGTTGGATCAAGAGTCACTACTAATGGAATAATCTCGGGTCCGTGAAAGGCTCAAGACTGTAGAGCAACGTGACCCAAGGGTGAGAGTTGACAATCTTGTTCGGAAATGTATGACTTCACTTGATGGTTCTAGACATTGAAGTGGCTTAGTTACAAAGAGGGAAGGTGTTAGTTTACCTCTTTGCCCACATATTTATGTGGCCTTCACTCTACAAGATTAAATACCGTGTGGTTAGAGCCCTAGGCAAAGATTCATGATGCAGGAAAAAGGAAAATAAACGTGCAAAATGGATGTGACTGTGAATAAATTATTAATGCACAAGAAAATGGGTGGGAGAAGGGGTATGTAACCACTATAAGGAAATACTTTGCCTTGTGATCGCCGTTTTGTTGGAGGGGCCTTAATCTAAAGATTTGAGGAAAGAACGCCATAACTACTTTATGCATTGAATAGTGGATGTCCTGTGATGCATCTTGATCAAAGACTTAATGCCTGATTAGAACTATCAAAGACTTAATGCCTGATTAGAACTACCACCTAGTCAGGTGTTGTGCTTCCCTCTCCTCGCATTTCATAGAAGATTTTTGAAGCTCTTAATCTCCCATATTGTACTCTTTTCTCTTGCTCTCAATTAGGATTCTCGTGTTATTTCAATTAGAGATTTGAGGTAGGAAAGAAGAACAACACAATTTCCTTTTGAGTGTCGGGCGAGGGGACATGTCTTGTGATGTGTCTTGATTAGAGACTTGATGCCTAATCACTAGTTAGCACTTAACGATGTGCCCACTCCTCTCCTCCACATCTCAAAGAAGACTTTTGAAGCTCTTAATCCCCCTTTCCCCATTCTTTGAGATGGCTAGAAGGATAAGGACGGTGTTTGATGGTTAGGATGAGGTATGGATGACTAGAAAGGGATGTGGATGGCCAGGATGTTATACGGGTAAATTAAATGCAGTGTAAATGGTTAAAAAGGGGTGTAGATGGTTAGGATGGTATGTGTGGTGGTTTAAATCAGGACTGTCAATGGGTACTCGAACCCATGGGTACCTGTTGGACCTGGCCTGATTTTAATGGATCCAGGTCCCATTTTCTAGACTCGTGAAGAAGCAAGTTGGGTTTCGGTCACACCTTTTGGACCCGTTTAAAAAGGGTCTAATTGGGTTTGGGTCGAGTCCATTTGATGGGCCTGGTTAAAGTTGGGTAGCAACAGGTCTGGTCTAGCTCGGGTAAAGTCCAATTAGTTTTAATAGTAAAATTATATGTTTAATACATACTGATTATTACAGCAAAAGAAATTATGTTAGAGAGACTGTTTACACACTATGCAAGTTTTTAAGTAGCAGATGTGTGTGCCATCTAATCCATCCATTAGGTGGGTCCAACCATGCAACTAGAAACTGAGATGCAAAGGCCTGAAGGGCACCTGAACCTGGTCAGATCAGGGTTTGGGTCTTCAAGAACTAGACTCAGACCCAAAAGGACTTGGACTTGGCAGGACCTGAACTCGGTTTAGCGCAGGTACGCGTACTATAGGACCTGACCTGAACCCAACCTGTTGACAGCCCTATTTAAATGGAGTATGAATGGTGATGGTGTGACTAGTGGTGGCATTGCGATGGTGGTATAGAGATGCGGGTGGTGTGAATTGGGGGCACGGAGATGGTTTAGAGAGCGGTGGAGGTATGGAGATAAAGACTGGTGGAGAGTGGCGGCGTATAGAGATGGGGACTAATGGTGGCTAAGGGCTAAGAGAGGGAATGTAAAGGTGGGGATACTTATTTTGGAATGTGGTGCTCTCTTTTAAATGAGAGAAGGAAAGCTTATTTATAAAAATGTTAGTAGTTGGGTATTTAGGAAAGTGGTGAGGTGGAAAATGGAAAAGGATTTATGATGTGATAATTCAAATTTGTAAATGGAAAAAAAAAGTATTTGGTAAAAGAATAAAGAAAAAGTTTACCTTATGGAGGAGAGATATTGTCGTAATGACTTAATACAGGCCATAGGTTCCGAACTTCCAAATGCCTAACAAAGCCTTCCTCGGCTTACGTATTGGTCACATGCACAAGGCACATGTGTGGCCATAGGGATCAAATTCCCACGTTCTCCTCTGGACTTACTGTGGATTGGTCGATGGATTAGGTGGATCCTAAGGTTTGGAGAGCTAGGAGCGAGATAGTAGGTCTCATCATTATCGGGCTTGATTAAACGGCTTGTCGACTTCAAGTTAGGTGGGTTGTCTACAAGTACATGCTTATGGACCATTACACCTTACCAGAGTTATTTTCTAAACTATTTGATACTCTTAAAGATTGCGATGGTTGCAGTGTTTCAAATAGTGTCCGTAGCATAGCATAGCTAAATACGTAAATCCCTTGTAGCGTACGCTACATCTACGTAGTGTGTAGCGTTTGTAGTGTACACTATAATGTATTTTTTTATTATCTCTAAAAAAATGTAGTTTTTTTTTATTTTTTTTATTATTATTTTTTTTAATTATTGTTTTTTTTAAATGGTGTAAAAGTCGCAACATAAAAATAAAAACTGAAAATGTAAAGTCAAAACCAAACCTTTCTATGTTTACTTTCACTTAAAATGGTCGTGATCCTTTGTTAAAGTTGGTGTGAAATTCACACACTAAAAAACCTTTAAAACTAACAAGAAAAAGGGTTTCGAAAGAGGGTTTTCGAAAACCCTTCTCTAGGATTTTTATTTCTTTTCATACTTGTGAGTTGTCGCTTGTGGTTTCAATTAGACATTATTAATTAAAGTGGTTTGCTTGGAAAGTTGTTGATGCGATAATTATTTGATTATTGATTTTTTTTTTAAACTTTATATATGTGGATTAGCTTTTGATAAATAATAATTAATAACTTGCTTGAACTTGAAAAAATGAATCATTTGTCAGGCATTTTTATATTTTTTGCTTTTTTTTTAATTACTAATTATCATATTTTTTGCTTTTTTAAATTAAAAAATAGAAGTATCATGTAGCTTATGCCACACACTACAGAGGGTTGAACGCTACGCAACACGCTACCGCTATTTAAAACACTAGATGGTTGATATGCCTACACCCAAAAATAAGAAATGCTTATGTGATTTGTGCGAGTTGCCCATTAGGGGGCACACTCATTTGACCACATGGGGGAGATTTCACTTTCGAGAACAGTTGGGGAGCTACGTCCAGGCGGGAGAGTTTAATAGGGTTTCATGCAACAAAGAGCTATATGGGACCATTCAAGATGTCTATGTGAAATGCACTCCTTTCATCAGTTGCAACAAATCACAGTGTTCATCTTGGGAAATTGTAGAATTGGCATGAATGTTACACAAATTGAACCATTCAAATAATGGGACCGACTGTAGATAGGTTAAACCCAAAATCAGATTGATTGAATGATATCAATCTCTGCTTAATAGCCATTTCTTTGTTAAATTTCGAGTACCATTTTTTCACTTTAGCTGTCTATTAGATGTCCACCAACATTCCAGTTAGCACTTTGGTCGGTGTGAGTTACATTTTATGACCCATCTAAGGTGGCCCCCATGATTTTGATTGTTTGGTCGGAGGGGAGTTACATTTGGGCCCCCTTATAATTTTTTAATGTGCGTGTGTAAGAACCATCTACACTACCAGACTATCAACTAGGAGAAATGATCACATACAAGATTGTGTTAACTCAAGGATGTGTCACTTGTGTATCACATCCAAGCCCCAAAAAAAAGTAGGCTGCATCACAAAGTTCACCCTGGGGCAGAAATGTGGATAGTCCATTCATTAGGTGGGCTACCCTGTTGTAATCAATGTACAGTTGATGGCCTGATTCAATGTATGTGTGTGGCTCATCTGATGGATGATTATTCCATTTTTTTGTGCCAGGTGGCCTTCATGGTATGGTCCACCCATTTCACGGCCCTGGATGTTCCACCAAAGTGACATATAAGCTGAAAATAAAACATTGTATGCTTTATTAAAAGTTGTATGTGAACATTCTCCATCAAAATCTCTCTCACACACATTTGGCGTGTTGTTTGATGCAGTTGGAAGATTTTTTGGGGGGTGTTTTGGGAGATGAAAAGGGTAAGAAATCTCCTTCCTTTCAATTCATTTTATATACCCCCCATGTTATTTTTAGATTTTGGATTTTATAGTTGTTCTGTGGTAACCATTTTTTCAATTGCCTAATTTAATATGTGCAATCCGCGATAAGGAATGTATTTTTGATGTTGGAACCTTTTTGTATTCTTTCACATGACACTAATGTCACATATGAGTTCTCTCTCTCTCTCTCTCTCTCTCTCCCCTTGCTGAAATTTCAGTTGTGCACTTGTTCAAAACAAGGATTGGAAATCAGTTTCAGTTTAAACAAATCAGTCACCACAGAAATGGGATTGTGTTGCCGCCCCATATTGCCCATTTCAGGTTGTTTTGATCTGCGATACGGCCATATCATTAAGAAAACCTGTTTGTACCAGGCGATACCATCAAAGGGCAGAGGAACATTTTGATACAATTGGGCGCCCTGCTTAACAAATCTGGCTCTCAGGAAGTTCTTAGTAGATTTTTAAAATTTGAGGGTTTTTCTCTGGATGTCATTTGGAAAATCTGGCCAAAAATAAAAATTTAAAAATATTATTATAAACTAATAAGTACTTTTTAAAATTTTAGTATATAATTATGGAATTAATTAGTTTAATTTTTAAAATTTCCTGTTAGAGTCATGATAGTTTCACAGTAAAATCATGAAAAATTCATAACTGGTGGTATTCTGAAATATTGGTGAGTCGATTTTCAGAATCTAGGCAATATTTGTGACACTGTTGCTATGCAGACCTCTTTCGCACTGTCTGATGGCCCACCCACGCCCATGGAGTGGCCATTCATTAGTCAGTGCACTCTGTGAACCTGCCGTATGCCACAGATAGTGGCAGTACACTCCTCAACTGAGCTATCCATTTGGGTCAAATTTGGATAGTTGGCTGTCTATTTTATAACTGCCCGTTTTGAACCACTCAAACAGTGGGACCTTCGGTTGGTAGGCGTGGTGCTAAAAGTCGGACTGATTAGACCGTCTTGATCTCAGATTAATGGACTGTTGTCTATTTTTCCTCTTTATTTCTTTAATTTTTTTTCTAGTCATCCCATCAGATGGTTGCAGTCAGTGGACTTTTGTGTTATTTGATCCATCTCTGATGGGCACATGACTCGGACGATGTGATCCGAGGCACACGTATACCATTTGTATAATTTGTGTGTGTGGACCACCATACTCTGCCAGAATATCCCTTATTCTCTGTGCTGATTGGCACACGGAAATTAGCCTGGTACCGGCTCACCCAACGCGTTGGATAGGGACATAGAGCTTCCTGACACAGGGAAGGACATGAGGAGGTTGACGGTGATCTTCTTCATAGGATAAATACCTTAAATTAACAAGGTCGTTTTGAATCCACAAGAGAAATCTTGAATTCAAGATTTGATAATTAATAAAAATCAAATTTTGATTGAATATTCTGAGAGATGATTTTTATTAAAAAAAAATGAGTATTAACAACCTTATATTAGTTTGGAAAAAAATGAGTCTTAACGACCTTAAAAAAAAATCCAAAAAATCCTAAAAATGCATTAAGAGTCCTGAACAAAATGGGAATGAAATTATATTAGTTTAGAAATTTCTGTAACCTATTGATTTGTTGACCTAATTTTTGACCTATTAAAGCTCCATTTGTACCTGTCTAAATGGGTAGAATTTGTCCATTCACCAAACCGAAATTAAACTTTGTTAAGTTTTGTTGACTTTTCTTTAAACCTTTTCTGGCATGTGTAATAGAAAGGTGTTTGATCCTGATCCTACATCATGTTCTTCTTCTCTCGCTCTCTCTCTCTCTCTCACACAATGATTTGAAGCAGCCAAGCGGGCTATGACACTTAATTCATGATCAATGGCCATGTACACTGCATTGGCATGCATTGTGGAGCTGTTGCATACGCTAAAAATTGTCTCAATTCCAACCGTTTGGACGACAATTTATGGTCCACCAATCAAATTACTTCCAACTCCATGCGGCCTTCAACTCTTCTAATATGTTTGCCACACCATAAGGATCAAAGTTTGCAAAAACTAATCACATCAACCATCATTTAAGCCACACCATAGAAGATAGTGTCTCACCATTGATAAATAGCAAAATACAAATTCAGTCTATTCAGCCAGCGAATGTGGATGATTTTTTCACAAGATGATCCTCATGATGAGGAAAAACCTAGGGAGCATAGGTATGAAGCAAATTATATACATGTACAAAAAATGGATGGAAATTTGGGTCTAAAAGAGTGGACAACGAGTAGTAGTCAAGCTCATGTTCTTAATTGGGAATTGAAGGGTGGATAATTAGTAGTCAAGATCATGTTCTTAATTGGTAGTTGAAGAGTGGACAATAGAGTATTAGTCAAGATCATCTTCTTAATTGGGAATCGAAGGGTGGACAACAAGTAGTAATCAAGATCATGTTCTTAATTGGGAATTGAAGGGTGGACAACAAGTAGTAGTCAAGATCACGATGCTTAATTGGGAATTGAAGAGTGGACAATTAGTAGTCAATATCATGTTCTTAATTGGTAGTTGAAGAGTGGACAATAGAGTAGTCAAGATCATCTTCTTAATTGGAAATCTAAGGGTGGACAACAAGTAGTGGTTAAGATCATGTTCTTAATTGGGAATTAAAGGGTGGACAACGAATAGTAGACAAGATCATGTTCTTAATTGGGAATTGAAGGGTGGAGAACAAGTATTAGCCAAGATCATGATCTTAATTGGGAATTGAAGAGTGGACAACCAGTAGTAGGCATCAAATGATTAATTTCCATTTCTGTCATCTTGGAATTCACCATCAACATAGAAAACCATTTTTTTAATTAAAAATATAAAAAATTATGCGCAAATAAGTATAAAAGAGGTATTCAGGCATCATAATTACATAAATTAGAATGTATTTTTTTTTTTTTGAATTATATGGTCGGATGGACTGTTTTCTTTTATATATATATAAAAAAAAAAGATATCCGTACGTAATGCATTTATAAACGTACTTATTTGTTAAGTATGGTCATGCCAATCATGTTCTACATTTCCCATTCATTTTATCTAACCTAACCACCAGGAACAGAGCTTTCTTATCATATGTGACGGAATTATATGCTGATCCAAACCGTTCACCTAATGGGTCTTGTCATGGACGTGACCTCTCTGGAAATTATCGATAATCCTGAAAATGGATGGTGATCTCTGGACCCATAGATATGTTCACTCTTCTTGGATCTTCAGTTTGTAATTTTGTATGAGTTTGGTGGGTGGCACCATGGTTGTGGACCATACCCAATAAAATAAAATAATCGTTGAAAGGACAATCTCAACCTTTCAGTTGGTAGCCTGCAAATAAATTGACTTTTGAGTTTTGAGTTTGTTCCAGTGGGTCCCACCACTTTTGGATCCAGACTTTTGATCTGATTGGCCCTAACATGGATAGATGATTCTGGGGGAAAAAAAAAATTCCCTCTAGAAAGTACAGTAATGATTCTCATTCAGCAGAACAAAGAAGGCCACGAATTGGATGGTCGTGATATACGGTTCTGGGAGATTTTTTGGGATGCCCCCAGCCACATTGGTGCCTATCAGATCAACGGTCTGGATCAGCACACAATCTGTACAAACCCACCGCTAGGAATGCATCTAATTCCTGAGAAAGAGAATATGGTCAATTTCCACATTCATTCATCATGGCTGTCTGAGTGTTGATTTAGAATTAGCAGCTTTTTTCATATTATTCTCGGGTTTTCGGTTGTTTTGAAGTGGGACACATAATTGAGCAATCTGGACCGTCAGTCTGATGGGCGTGCCATCGTCCAAAACCTTCTCAGATTGGAAGATCCAAGAAATCCAATTATTCTGACACTTTCTCAATTCAACATGGACCAGTTGCATTTCTATTCTCAACCATCTACATGCAACGAATTGGTAGAGGAGATGTAGCAGGGCATGGACCGTCCACACTGGGGGCCCATCAGATAATAATCACAGATCACAACTTACAAGACCATGACCCTAACTCGTACTAACTGAAAAGATGAGTATACTCGTCGTATCTTGATCGAGGATCACATGACTCTTCAGTCCTCTCTTGAATTGGGCCGGTTTGTCTAAATCCGGCCCAACAGGCTAAAGGGATGGCAATTAACCGGCTTTGGACCGAGCTAGGCTAGGCCCAAAGCCTGCTGGCATGGCCCTAAAATAGTAGACCCGGCCTGAAAATTGATTAAAAAAAAAAAACCCTAGTTTCACTTGAAAGGTCCTAATCTATCCATTGGTCAAGTGGACCATGGACGTAAATATGAAATAGAGGCTTAATTAAGTGAACGTCCGTGTCGGGGCCATGAGCCTACATGATCAGACGATCTGAACCGTCATTCCAGTGGTCGTGCAGGATTCTGTCTGGTTCATACTCCAGGAGACCTAAGAACTTAGATAGGTTATGGGTTCGCCCGGGGAGAGCAGTGTTATGGCATCCTCAAGCCATTCTCCTGATATTGTTGTGCGAGATCTAGGCCATTAACCAGATGGGCCCTTACCAGTAATCAGTTGGGCCATATGCGTGTGTCGAAACTGGACTGATGTTCAATTTTTCAACCGCTGATTTCCTTTGTAGATGTGCAGCCCGCCTGATGACTGGACAGGCCTGATTTTTGCGTCATGGCAGGGAAATGCATGGACCCACCAGATGAAAGGTTGTGATCTGCCGGGTGCATCCCAAAGTGCAGAGAGCATTTTATAATGATGCGGGCATTTTGTGTTGGGAGCTTTGCTATCACTGCATCCGTACACGTGGCCACAGGGCACATATTGCAAACCATCGATCAGGTGGACCCGCCGTAGATGGACTGTTTAAAAAAATCAGGTGAGTCAACTCAGCAGGTGGTGCATGCTAGTACAAAAACAATGGATAGCCTACAACAACCTTCCACACACACGTGATGAGATTCGCCTGAATTTTGGATCAGTTGATCAATGAATTATTCAAGAGAATCGATCATTTTTCTCCGAGAATAGACAACCAGTTTGGTGCCTCCATCATCGTGCACCATGCACGTTGCACATGTCTGTGATGATCTGAACCGTGCATCCGAAGGGCCCCACCTTGGCTAGCTGCTAACCAAAACTTAGCTGGATTGGACTACCCCGAAGTTCCTAACCACTAAATAGATGTACATTTTCTCTGAAAACGTTGGCTGTAGCTGACTTTTAGCTTTTAGTATCCACTTGTACATGTTAGTAATTAAAGATCCAAAGAGTGTGATATTTTGCATATGACCCGATTACTTGAATGAACGGTTCCGATCTTATTCATGTATGCCACATGTGCAGCAGTGACCCGATGCCGTCTCCAACTCAGCGATGGAGATTTGTTAATCCAACACCAGCGAACAGCCCGTCACTCTTAGACGCTTGCACAAGTGAAAACATCCAAGCCATCCTTTTGCTGGGCCCCATAAGCAGATGCCCTGGCCTACTCCTCAGAAAACGGCACAACAAGATGATATGACGGATGGATAGATCAAACCATGCATCAAACGATTGGACAGTGGACCACCTGTTGAATGGGTATAGATCAAACCATGCATCAAACGATTGGACAGTGGACCACCTGTTGAATGGGTATAGATCAAACCATGCCATTGATTTCAACATCTCTCTAATGGCTTTGATGTCACTAAGGATGGCAACAGCACCACCGCCCATCCTGGCCAAGCTTTGGACCTAGCAGTGTGGCCCATGGGCCGGGATTGGTCCTGGCAAGCATGGACCGGTCTGGGTCTGGGCTCAAGTCGTTTTATCCCAGCCCAACCTGGCCTGACCCGACTTTGCATGTAGTGTATCTTATCTTTTCTGATATTTGTTGATTTTATGCATTGATAAAAAAAAAAAAAATCTAGGCCGTAGGATAAGTACAAATTCCAGTATGATATAAAAATTAGTGGGGCGTTTGGAGATACCTTCAGACCATGTTACTGGCACTACTTGAAATGGAAAAGATCGATTCCACGATGATTTTGTGCTTGTTTTTGCTTGTAAAAAAGTCAGCCCTCCCAAACTGCTATTTGATAACATCCAAACGAATTGTGATCAGGATGCTTGTTTTGGGCAAATAAGCATCCAAGAAAATGGAATTATGCTAGTAAATGCAGGTACAAAAGAATCAGCGAAGCTCAACCATCCGATTCTCTCTCTCATTTTTTCTCATTTGTAGGACAATATGTGCCTACCAATGTGCATTGCCATCACTTCATGGAATCGTTACAAAACACTTTTTTTTTTTTTTTTTTTTTTTTTTTTTTCTTTTACATTTGGAATCGTTACAAAACACCTAATTGTTACAATTCCATCCCACCTAATCTTAAATCCATGCTTCTTTTTTTCTTTTTTCTTTTTTTTTTGTATATAGTTGGGACCAACTGAGGCTGGGTTTGGGTCACTACATAGAATTACTAATTATAATAATAATAATAATAATAATAATAATAATAATAAAACATAGCATGGATTTAAGATTAGGTGGGATGGAATTATATTTGGTCTCATACAAATTTCATCTGCAGTTTGAAGATGACACAGTGATTAGAATTATGTGGGATGGAATTATATTTGGTCCCATGTAAGATTTCTAGTAGATTTTGAAATCAACTACATTTGTGGGCCCATATCAATGCATGTGTTTTATCCACATTATCCATCCATATGCACCCTTTAAACATGACCCTTTAAACGTGACCTTTGAGTTATATATGTGTGCTAGCAACTAACATTAATTGTGAATTTGGTCCATTGATTATAATTCCATGGTCCACCAAATGCAGATTTTGCTTAATGTAGTCTTTTTCTCATAAAAAGAATTTAATCTCTACCGTATGGATAACGATCAAAATACCATGGCATTTACAAATGTGCAATCATTGTAATTTCATCCAATGCAATTCCATACCACTTGATCCGGTGGACTAAACAAGCCCAGAATTAGAAAGAATTATCCATCAATTGTGACACATGTACACACTTCTAATTTAGCATATGTAGCACATGTGCCGTGCTTACAAATATACATAGCACATGATAATCACTTGAAAATGGCACATGTGTAAAACTTACTATAATTGGTGGCAAATGTGACACATGTACATCTAGGCATGAAAATGGCACACATGGAAAACTTGATGATGACTGGTGGCACATGTGACACATGTATACCTAGGCATATGTGGAACATGCCATACATGAAGGTCACCTTAAGGATAAGCATAACAAATCTCTGGTGCTTAAAGATTTACAAATCACACTTGGGTACATCATTACATGGTGCATGTGTTGCACAAGTGTACCTCAACCAATTATATCAATCACACCCAAGTCCATAGCTCAAGTGGTAGATTGAGTAATAATAACCTCGTTTCAATACTGAGGTTTTGGTATCGATTCCCAAGTGGGGTGGCTAACATTGTAGCATGACTCATAGTAGGGTTTGGTTTACTAACAGGTGGGTGTGTGTGCTAACCCATTAAAAAAATAAAAAATAAAAAAACCTCAATTGTATCAATCTATATAATTACATAAATAAGTAGGTCCAAATATTTCAAAGAATAGGGAAATCTTACATGACACTTAATAGTAAAGATTAAATTGTTTTTATTTTTCTTAGGTTCGGTGGAGCCAAACAAAAAATGACCGGTCAGGGCATGATGGGACTATAAAACAATGGTCTCTCTTACTAATGCATGAGAATAACTAGTTGGCACAAAAAAACACTATACCCTGCAAAGCCGCATCAGCCAACTTATGGAATATTTCCCTAAACATGCTGAAGAAAGTTACTTGAGATCTACCATATTCTTAGCCCCGATCATAGCTCTAAGCCCATGATTGAGCCAAACGCAATTGAGTTTGAGTAGGATAATAAAAGTGAAAGATTGATGAATTTACAACTCACAACTTACATTAAAAAAAATTCACATAACCTTACAAGCATTGGGGTCCTTACTCATGGATTCAAGTGCTCGTGTGATGTGTGTGGATGTAAAAAAGAAAAAAAAGAAAAAAAGAAAAAAAAAACACCTCATAGGTATTTGGTTTGCTTTGTTGATTCATAGTGTGTGTAGAGAGAGATGCTCACCTGCGCACCTTCCTAGGTGAGCACATGTGCACATCTTTGTACATTTGTCGTGGGCACCTATGGGCACCCAAAAATCCGAATGGTCTGCATGATGCGGTACCTCATGAACCCCCCGGCCCAACTTTCAGCATGATCCAAAACTGTAGTAGGTGAAACTGTTTTCTTTTTCTATGGCCCACCAGGGTTTTGGATCAGGCTGAAAGTTGGGATAAGGGGGTTTCATGGGTGCCGCATCATGTTGGCCCTTCGGATTTTGTGCCCATGATACATGTGCAAAAGTGCGCACAGGTGCTCACTTAAGAAGATGCCAAGTGAGCATTTTTCTACCTATAGAGAGAGAGAGAGAGAGAGAGAGAGAGATTGGTAATTATTTTAGATATATTTATGTTAACTATCAATGCAGAATCGAGACGAATCAAGTGAAAGCTACAATTGAGGCTTCTAGATGTATTCGGTTTTTTTTTATTTTTTATTTATTTAAGCCTGGGAAAATTTGCAACGCCGAGGCAGGTACTGCAGACCACTAGACAGGAGCCCCCTGGTTCGTTCCTCATTGGAGAATACCTGTACCAACACACCTGACAAGCCGGAGATGTAGCAATTCAAGCTCGAATTCGAGAGAAGCTTGCTATTAGGCATACGCATGGAGGACTCTCACATCCACATGCACGTCCACGTGAAAAAGTGTGACACGTGTGTGAGATCTAAGCTTTCCATCATTTAGGCCACAATGTATAGATGTTACTTTCCTACTATCAACCCATTCCACATCTCTATTAGGACACATCATCTCAAAACAAGTGAACAACTAGAAGAATCTTTTTGGTAGTCAACTCAGTATATATAGTATGGGTTCTTATACCTAAGTGGTAGACTCACGAGTAGAGTTGTACACGAGTTGAGTCCAGTCGATTATCAACCCTGCTTGGTGCTCAACTCGATCACACCTTACCCTTGCTTGTTCCTTGACCTAACTAGGCCGA
Organism: Liriodendron chinense; assembly: GCA_003013855.2. Lineage (NCBI taxonomy): Eukaryota > Viridiplantae > Streptophyta > Magnoliopsida > Magnoliales > Magnoliaceae > Liriodendron > Liriodendron chinense. The sequence goes on along the minus strand of ML058440.1, from coordinate 1,583,313 downwards.
GTCGAGCATGACTAGGCTCAGTCCACAAACCAAGCAAGTACAAGTCAAGTTCGAGTTCGAGTTTGAGTCTTTTGAATCATCCTACCCATCCACCATCCATCCACACATCCATCCCATCCATCCACCCATTCATCCATCCGTCCACACATCCATCCCATCCATCCATCCACACATCCATCCCGTCCTAAAAATTCAAGAAAAAAAATGGAGGAGGGAAAGGGATTATTAGCATTGACTATCGAGTGGATAGGTAGCAGACAATAGGGCAGCTCGCCGGATAGGCAACAGATAGGGCAACTTGCCGGACAGGTAGTGGACGAGGGATAGATAGTGGGCGAGCGGACAAATAATGGGGGTGATCGAATGTCGAGCTAAGAGACAGGCAGTGGGCGAGCAGACAAACAGTTGGGGTGGCTGGATGTCGAGTAGAGGGAGGGAGGGAGGAAGGGAGGGAATGTAGTGGGTGGCTGGACGTCGAGCTCATAAAGAGAAGGGATGAAATATAGTGAGTGGTCGGACATCGAGCTTAGAGAGAGGGAGGGAGAGGGTAAGGGAGAGGGGGGAGCTTCGGCGAAATTATATTTAGGTGTTTTTAGGTATTTATACTCCTGATTAAATTAGCGAGTCAAATCAAGCCGAGTCAAGCAGGGTCATGTTTGGTGCTCGACTCAAACTCATTCGAGCACCTAAAAAATGACTCGAAATGCACTTTCAATTCGAGCTAAGTCGAGCATTTTCGAATCCAGCCGAGCGAGTTTTTTCAAGCTTCTCAACTCGTGTACAACTCTACTCATGGTAGTTTCAACTGGATTCCCACTATGGTGTGAGTGCCTTGCTAAAAATAAAAAATAAAAAAAAAAGAAGGAGAAAAGAATTGCTATATAAAGTGTAGCCATCCGAAAAAATACTTTTTCTTTTTCTTTTTCTTTTTCTGGGGAGAAGATCTACCCGTCATTCCCAACTTAATGGAAACTTCAGGTCTCATACACATGAGAGCATGTGCCCGATTGTGGATTGGCAAGGCTCGGCACTCGTGTGGTATTACCAGACCACATGACACAAAATGTCCCTTTGGCTGTCTAGTGCACACTTCAGTGTTGAAACGGCACTTTTCTTTAAAACCGCTCAAACTCTATCTTGAATCCGGGCCATTGAGATAGATATTTTCAGGATCATTGCCACACATCAAGCATCATTAATCAAGCACCTCCTGTGCAGGATGTGGCCCAATAGCCTCTCACGTGGCAAATGCACCACAGTTCACACGTGCGACGATCCCGAAAACTCACACGATCCATATAATTACATAGGACAAAATAAAGCTATCGTGACTTAATTCTCACTGCGTTATTATATCGTTAAGCCCCCCGGGCATTGCAATGATTTTCGCCTACCCATTTTCTCAATAAATAAATATATGTAATATATAATAAACAAATAAAACTCTTGTTACTCTGGCAGACTGATGGATGATATGCGGCCATATTGAAATTACTTAGAAATTGCAAAGTAGCTTACAGGAAAATTAAATTAAACTGTCCAAAGTATGTTTCCAGTTTAGATGTACCATGAACTAAAACTTAAAACTCATTTGATTATCTCACTATCCGATTGGTGAACATTTATTGAACGGTTAAAAATGAAAAGACCCAATGGTCCTAATTCAACAAACAAGTGTCGAAGAATCAGATGATATGATAGTTCAATAAATCTGATTTTGGGATAGTCACTGATGGAGTCTTGGAGAAACAATTTAATCGGCTTAATTTTAGTTTTTTTTTGCCACGTGTACAATTTATATGTGCCTGAGTATCAAGCTCAAACGCTGTCTGAGTATTGTATAAATCCCAATATATGTATATATATGATATAAGGGGCCGTCACGGATACTATGATGGGTACAATCAATCCCATCTTCATTTCAATTAAAGGTGTAGGGCCCTTCTTTGACATTTTCTCTCTCCTCCACTTTTCATCTCTCTCTGTGATAACGTACAAGATACAACGGCTGTATCATAAGTTACAATTCAGCTCTTTCCTTTCCGCAATATTTCCTGAATTAAAAAATCTTATCCGTACAAGAGGTATAATATACCATTTTGAGAATATTGGTACAAAATCAGCTCGAGTTACACCAATAACAGACCACAAATTAATATAAATGGACAGCCAATGGTATGTCTTAGAGTACATCTTTGATCTATATGATGACTGAATCAGCTTTATTTTCGTACCATATGATAATATAGTCTAAGCCACATTCTTCTACGGATAGGATCGTCTGCATATTTGTACGTTGGCGGTAGAATGATGGTTGTATACTTGATTACAATACACACACTTCGTCTGATCATTTCTCTTATTTTTATTAGAACAGCTTTGATACTCTTGTACAACGTATAGATAATATGCAGGCGCTCTGACATCGCATACGTGGATTACAGGTTACTTAACTTAAACTGTCCAAATCGTGTCTCCCAATTTATATATCTTTTAACCCAAAATCACACTATTTAAGAATCTCTAACTTGCTGATTCTTGTATATTTAATAGACGGTTGAAATGGAAAGATTTGACGGTTTATCTTCAACGAGAAAATGTCTACTAATCGGAGTTCAGAAGGGTCGAATAAATCTTATTTTCCAGTGATTACGTATCTACATGAGCATAAAAATATTGGACGCTTTATTATGATTTGATGTATCCAATGTTACAATTTATTCGTATCTGCGTATCATGCATTACGCTCGGCTAGAGTATCAAACAACTCCCGTTATTTTATATAGTGGAGTTGGGTGCATGGTCGGGAGCGTGTTCGTTACGGAGAATGTTCTTTGGGACACGTGGCGGCACCAGGAAGACTCTCTGGCCTTTTTTTATTTTTTTATTTATAATGTAATTCTCAGGTTGTGTTGGGACTTGCAGTCTATCGCCGCTGCTCTCCACTTTTTAGCTGAGGATCTCACGCAATCATTAGGAAGCGACCTTTACTCTAATTATATATTAATTAAATTAAATTAACAGAGGGTCTCGATATGGTACGGTTGCTGGTTTCCACTCATGATTTTATTTTTAAATTGATCTGAACCGTTCATGTTCTAATAGCTCAATAAATAAGCTATAATCTTGCAGTAATGCTTCATGGATGATTCAGATAATTGAATCTTATGTTTGAATATGAGACATTAAATATCCTTCTTAGTGTAGAATCTAAAACATGAACGGTTCAGATCATCCTTTAAAGTGAAATATGGGGTGAAAACAAGCCACCGTACCATCCTTTTGTACAGGGCCGACTTACACCAGTAATACGGATTACATAATAAAGGAGAGTTATTTGATACTCTGCTGAGTATGGCGCTTGATACGCAGGCAGTCAAGGTGATGTGCTACTTAAGACGACCGTAGATGAGATGGATAATAAGATAGAGAGATCAACATCCGCTGCTACACGCGTCATCTATGTCAGTTGTAGAACATCAAGGCCGTTCATCAGGTTGGACACAACACATTAGCGTGATTGACGTGTGAGATAGACTTGTTTTTAAGCTTGGTCCTACTTACGGTGGGGGGCACATTATAGACGGCTTGGATGCCTCGCAAACTTGCTCTTCCAGCACGCCTGCCACGTGTAAGGTGCTGCGCAGAGGCGCCTTTCCACATGCGAACCACATAGGGACGGGACTGAAAAGGCATGATCAGGTGGCAGAGTATGTCTATTCATACGCATGCATGTTTGCAAGGTCGACGTGGCATGCATGGCTCCAATCCAAACAGTCCAAATTCTGGGACACACTGTAGATCTGGCATACTACAGAATCTCATTGATTGGTCGATCCTAGGTTCCTGACCTCTTATTTCTGTATTTTTGTTTTAATAACTTTTCATCAGAACCGTCTATTTGCTGACCACAAATAGCAAGTTGATAATGATCATTCGATGTCTTTTATACGGTCATGACCCATCTACTTTCAGTCCTACTATTTGAACAGTTTGTGTTTTTGAAAGTGTTCGCTTCAGATACAGTGGCTGAGTGCCTGTTTGCGGATTGTCATGTTCCATCAGAGTATCAGTGTTTTATCTGCTAGGACATGCCCCTTTGGCCTTCAAAGATGACGCGGGCTTCCTGACTGTGGGGCCCACCGTGATGTATTTGCCTTTTATCCACGCCGTCCATCCGTTTCGCCAGCTCATTTATAGGGCAGAAAGACAAAAATACAGAATATCCAAATCTCAGCTGGTGCTTTTTATCTGCAAGGGCATGCCCCCGTTGGTCTTCAAAGTGTACGCGGCTTCCTGTGGGGCCCACCGTGATGTATTTGTCTATATCCACGCCGTCCATCCGTTTTGCCAGCTCATTTTAGGGCAGAATCCAAAAATACAGAATATCCAAATCTCAGGTGGTACCATACTACAGTGGCGATGGGACATTAAAAAAATTGTTGTGTGCCATACAGGTTTTGAATCAAGCTGATATTTGTGTGCTCCGGTGGATGGAATATAAACATTCCGATGCCCCAATAAGTTTTTTTTTTTTTTTTTTTGTCATGCAACTCCCCCAAGAAGTTTTTAATAGTAGGCGTTCAATCACTACTGTTTCCTGTGGTGTGGTCCACCTGAGATTTAGATCTGCTGCAGGTTTGGGATCTTACCTTAAAATGATCTGGGGAAATGGATGGACGGCACGGATATAAGAAATATGCATCAAGGTTGGCTCCATATTCAGGGATCCACCGAAGAAGTCCAGTGGCGGTCAACATTTTATGTACTGACGAAATCAAATGGACTTGAATCTGAACCGTTCATCATTCTTTGATCTGATCCGTCAAGCTATGGAATGGCAGGACTCTCTCTGGCTCTGGCATACCCAAAATCTTTCCACGTGGAAAGAAGGTACATATTGAACGGCTCCGATCACCATCCATGCATGTCCTAGCGAGCGGACAACGAGTTCACTCAGTAGCCCGCGGACTACAAGACTGAGCCTAAGGTGACGATTTGTGACGATAACGGCGTCAGGGATTCCAACTTGCAAGAGTGAGAAGACCGGCAAAGGCTGACGGAGACGGCTATTGACGGCAGGAACCGGCGGAGAAAAGGCCGGTCACCCCTGCAGTTGCCTCAGCTGTCATTCTGCCAAAGAGAGTATTAAGATAGAGACACGTGTCCCTGCATTTATGAGTTTTGTAAGTACCTCGGCTAGCTAAAACCTGAAAGGATGAATATAGGGTGGCGAGGGACTGCGGATCTTGAATGCACTGTGTGTACGAAAATACCCCTGCTTTCCATTTTAAATTACTAAGCCCTCACGAGCTATTCGTCCGGGACACACGCGTGTGAGAGATCATAGCCGCCCATTTTGAACATGGGTTTTCTGAAATTACCCTTCTGTCGACGTAATTATGTGGCCTGTCACCTGGGGTTAGACCTTTCTGGAAGCGGACTGCGTCCTTCCCCCGCCTGGATGGAAACCGGTCCAGGCATGGATTCTGTGGGGCCCACGGTGATGGATTTTATCCACGCCGTTCATCCATTTTTCCAAATAATTTTAGGTTGATACGAAAGTGACGCAGATCCAAGGATCAAGTGGACCCAATGAAGAAGTGGTGACAATGACGCTCACCGTTGAAACCTTACTGGGGCCCACGGAGATGTTTATTTACCATCCAACCTGCTGATTAGGTCACACCAACCAGGATCTTGATCCAAAACTTCTTTGGCCCCAAGAAGTTTGCAGCCGTTGGCGTTTAATCCATACTGCGTGGTCCACTTGAGCTTGGATCTACCTTATTTCTAGGATCACGTCGTAAAATGATCTGAAAAAATGGACGAACTCAATTAAACCCATACACCACAGTGGGCCCCCACAGAGCCCTGTGTGGCTTCCGAATCCTGTGGGAAGCGGATTGCGTACTGAGTAACTCCGCACGCAAAGCGTGCGGAGTAAACTCTATGGGGCCCACCGTGATTTACGTATTTATCCACTCCGTCCATCCATCTTAAACAAAATTTTAGGCACGGCTTGCCAAAAAATGAAGCATATCAAAATCAAAAGTGGCCCACACCACAGGAAAAGTATAAACTGAATGTCTACCTTTGAAAAATTCTTGGAGGACACAGAAGTTTTGGATCAAGCTGATATTTGTGTTTTCCCTTCATCCATATCCATGTGATATTATGAATAGGTTGGATGACAAATAAACATTCACTGTGGGGCTGGGAAAGTTTCAACGGTAGAAATCATTATTCCCACTGTTTTTTGTGACATGGTCCACTTGAGATTTGGATATGCTTAAATTTTGGGCTTAACCACTTAAAATGAGCTGGAAAAACATATGGACGGAATAGATAAAGCACATACATTCTAGGTGGGCCCAACAGAGTTAACTCCGCACGATAAGAGCGTGCGGAAATCTTGGCCGTCAATCGCTGACCAAACTGTTCATATTCAAGGAGTTGATATTGCTCTTCGAATTTGGACCATTAACTATTTTACTTCTACCGATTGGATGGTTACCGTGGGGCCCACCTTGATGTATGTATTATGTATCCACGCCGTCCATCCATTTTTACAGATCAGTTTAGGGGATTATACTAAAAGGAAGCAGATCCAATCATCAGGTGGACCATAATATAGGAAACAGTGGTGATTGAACATTAATGGGCCAAAGAAGTTTTGGATGAAGCTGATATTTGTTTTTTTCCTTCATCCATCCAGGCTCATGTGACTTAATCAACAGATTGGATGGTAAATAACACTACGGAAACATGAAGGTGCATTTTAAGAAGTTTTTATTGGTAGGATGGTCAATCAACACTGTTTCTTATGGTATGGTCCACCTGATAATTGTCTCTACTTCCTTTTTGGCATAATGCCCTAAGATGATATGGAAAAACGGATGGATGAAGTGGATACATAATATATACATCAAGGTGGGCCCCACAGTAACCCGACAGTAAGGGCCGCACCTTAGGTGAGCCCGAGGTCTCACCTAATCCGTTCTTCGTGACATGGGGCTCGGATTAGGTACTAACCCACCATGACGCACGAGGAGATTGATGAGTACGTGGCACGTTGCCACTGGCCAATGCAGCGCCCCGCACCTAGTTAACAGGGGTGTTACCCTTACCGTGAAGGGCCTAACTTGATGTGTGTGGAGACGTACCTTAATGCATTTTTTTGTATATCTATGTCGTCCGCTTTTCTGAATAATTTTAGGAGTCCATCCAGAGTTATAAGAAGATCCGCATCTCAAGTAGACCGTACCAATACAAAGAGGGATGAATAATCATTAAAAATATTTTCTTCGACCACAAAAGATTACCAATGAACCTTACAAAAACCTTACAATGGACTCTTTGTAATTTTTAGTAGTGGGCCACTCCATCATCACTGTTTCCAGTGGCATGGTCCACTTGAGATTTTGATTTGCATAATTTTTGGAGTAATACCCTAAAATGGTACGGAGAAACGGATGGACAGCTAGGATATACAAAATACCATCCATGTGGGACACACGGTACTAAGCTGTTCCCGGGTAACACCTCCCATCTGGACATGCAAGAAGGTTACACGTGTGAGTCACATGCAAGCAAGAAATTACATTTTGTCTTTTCGTTGTGCAGTTAGGATGATATATCCGCCCAAATGTCTCAGAAACGCCAAGGCAGTGGCCTCAAACAGGAGTACGGAAATTCGATTTTGTACAGGACAATGTACTAAAAATTAACCAGATAAGATAACAAGTGGTTTACATTTGTACCCTCACGGACTAGCTTATTCTTGTAGTCGGATTGCGTCCTTCCAACGCAAAGCGTCCATCCTAAGATGCGAAGGGGCCCACAGTAATATATATGTTTATCCACTCCATCCATTCAGTTTCTACGATTAGGCTGACCACATGAGACCAATAATGAGGCAGGTCCAACGGTCAGATCTACCACACCAAATACCGAGCTGGGGTTGCTTTAATGCACCATGCATAATTGCAAGTTGCATTAAATGCAAGAGTCATTTCTGGTGTGGTCGATCAGACTGTTGGACCTGCCTCATTCTTGGTCTCATATGGTAAGCCTATCTTAGAAATGAAATGAATGGAGTAGATAAATAGATACATTATAGTGGGGCCCTCTACAACTCGGTATGAACGCTTTGTGCCCATACTTAGGACGCAATCCGACTCCCTTTTTCCTCAAACCCTACCATTGTTTCGATCATGTGGAGCCTTCCCATTATTTTTTCAGCCTGAATTTTTTAGAGACATCAACTTACCCTAGAGAGGGTCTCCTGATGAGAGGCTTTCATTTCTCACACGAGTTTCTCACTTTCACGTGCGAGATCGGTACCCTTCCAAATATCCCATCTAATGTAATGTTTTCCGTACATTGAAGGCTAAATATTGCTGAGTTACAGAATAATCTAGCTGGCAATGGGGAGAGGATTAGGTGCGGCCCTTGCCCTGGGCCTACCTTGATGACATATGTATGTCATCTACATCTACACCATCTATCCGTTTTTTCAGATTATTTTAGGTATGGTCCAAAAAATGAAGCAGATCCAAAACTCAGGTGGACCATGTCATGAGAAACAGGGGTGATTGAACGGCTACCATTAAAAACATCCTACAGCCCACCGTAATGTTTACGAGATGATTATTTGTCATCTAACCCGTTGATAAGATCACATGAACTTGAATGAAGGGAAAAAACAAATATCAACTTGATCCAAACTTTTGTGGCCCATTAATGGACAATAACCAATGTTTCCCATGGTATAGTACACCTTGGGATTTTGCAGTAAAATGATACCGTAAACTGATGGACAGCATGGATATAAAATACATATATCATGGTGGGCCCATGATAAGGAACGGGCTGTCTTGGGTGAGTCCTGGCTGCACCTAATCCGCTCCCCTAGGCATGTAGCTTGATTGTGTAGACCATTGTAACCCATATACAAGCCTAAAATCAGATTAGCTGGGCAATCCTGTCTTTTGATTTGTGAACCGCTGTTTGTAAAATAGGATTGTTGTGTACTTTTTTTTCAACCGTCTAAGACATGTCCACCCATCTGATAGTAAGATATTCAAGTAAACTTCATTTTGTTTTTTTGGTTCATTATGCATCCACGCAAGGTACCATAATTTGGACGGTTTACTTTAACTAATTTTCATGCCAAGCATGCAATTTAAAATGAAAATTTTAAGTGCATGTGTATCATCCATCACACTCCTCAAAGCATCAAAGTTTTTTTCTCAATAGTGTTTGGGCAGGTACAAAAGCAATGAGGGCTTTAACACTTGAAGTCAACGGTTGTAATTATATTATTTTATAACAAGATTGTAATTTTAATCATGTAAAGATATTAAGCAGAAGGTAAACCACATGTCTACCTAACAAATTAATGATTAGTAGAGAAATTATTAGCAAGTGGTTGTGCATGTGATTCAATCCCAAATCATGCCCTGATTGAATGATTTATGAACAAACTGAACACGGCTGGTCACAGAACAAGCTTGAAACACGTAGGACTGAGGGTTCAATATGCCCACACGCACAACCAATCTGATGCGTCCAAAGGTCAGTCTTTTTAGCATAGCATGTGCACACAGGCCCCACTCGTTAATTATCCAGTCTCACTCGGGGGTGCCACTTGGAAAGTTCCATATCAATGCATCTCTCTAATGAGTCTGGGTCAATTTTTTGTTATAATTTGGAAAACTAAACAAAATAACAAAATACCTTCAACGGTCTCATTAATAGGTAAGACCCTGTAGGTTTTCATTTAGATATCATTAATTTTCTACCATAAGCCATGACATATATTCTAAATCTATCCATACATTTTAATTGTCCATGTGGGAAATTGTTCAACCGTAGATGATAGACTTCAAAATCAGAAGGTTTTATTTCAAATCCTTCGTAATTGAGGAGAGGAGGAAAAACTACATGCATAAACCCAAAGCAAGATTATAATACGGGAACATAGATGCATGCATAGTGAATCGTGCATGAGAAGATATGAGCATAAGAGAAAAAGGAAAAAAGATAAGAAAATCTCTCTCTCTCTCTCTCTCTCTCTCTATAGGTGCTGATTGTTGTATTTTGTTACTTCAAGCTGAGTGATTTTTTATCACGCCTCAACTATACAATAAGTTCTTTCAGTTTATTTCTTTTAAAATCTTTCTCTATTATTTGTTTGAAATCAGTTTTCTATTGACTGTTTTAAGCAGATTTCTACATATTCTATATTCAATTTGTAACACCAATTATCTATATTTTACAATCCAGATACAACACTAATTTAGTATGTGCATGGAACTTGACTTTGTCTAGGAGGGTGCCCAAAATCACTCCATAATAAGGTTAATCTATTCATTATGTGGGGCCACATCATGTGTATAACGCTATGAGATTTTCGACTCTAATGTATTACCCGAATGGTTGAGTTTTCAAGTGTTAACTTGAATATATTAATAATATAATTTTACATATTACTTTTATTTACACACTTTTTTTTTTTCATTCTTATTTCATTTATAACATAAATGATGGAAAAGTAAATTCTCATTCCATATGATTTCTACTCCAAGTTTTCAATCATAAAATTCTTAGACAAATCAAATAATAAAGTTCAAGTATTTTTCCTCACAGTAAAGACTTATTACAACTTTTAGTACAAATCAAACTAATCTTAACAAATAAAACAAAGAAAGCAAATAAAATAAAAATCTTTTTAAGCTGATCAAGCCTCATAATCCACCACCTGTCGCTACGAGCCACTATAATTATCGCTTTGAAGTCCTGACTCATTCATTGAATTGTTACCTGCATTAATTGAGTTGGTGTTTTAAAACATCATTCCAAGAAGGAGTAGGTTGCTCACGATCAACTCAGTGGGGATATTTCTCCTAAGATTATTACAAATATAGCACAATCATCTCATACATAGAATCTCAAAGTAAAACATTCATTATAAATTTTGATTAATGTAATGCATGATATGCATGCACTGATAAAAGGATCATTGACTAACTGAGATGGAATCTTCCAATACTCTTATTAGCAACTAGTCATTTGAGGTTCTGAGTTGATGTGGGATAGGATCTTCCAGCACTCGCACATATTAAAAAAACCCAATGAGTGAAACTGGATCCTCCAACACTTTCACTATATAACGTTGACCTTCCGACACTTTCTCCATTATAACGCCTAAGGGCTAAACGAATGCATGATTAGTCTAGTTTACAAACAATCATATTTGGAAAGCTCAAGCCCACTATGGGGGGCTCGTCACCCAATATAAGTCGACAACTCAAACATAGTATCCTATACCATCACACACGTCTCATGCACCATTTATAAGTAGTGATCATAATATAATGGGATGATTCCAGCCAGTACAATAATGCTCGCACTCAACAATTCACAACCCCGCCCCATTCCATGGCACATGGCACAACTACCACTCTGGAAAAATAATCCAATCATAGGATCCTCTACGATTCACCATAACCCATATACAAAGTTATTCTATATCAAGTCATTAACATAGCTAAATGGGGTGTTTCCACAACGTTTTTTCAAAACACATGAGATGAGGGGTTTCCTTGAGATGTTGTATTAAAAAAACATAATTCCATCATCACCACATTATGGGCGAGCCATGTTCATCATTATAAGTTATTTACCATAAAAAGACCATAAGTTCATCATATGTATAATTTCATACACAAATCCACATTCATCTCATCATATATGAATTATTTTAATATTAAATAAAAAAGGCCATTAGCCTAACATCATGAATTTTTCACATCAAACATCATTAAATCATTCACAATCATCACATAAAGTAGGCTAAATCATACTACAATGGGTAGGGTTTATATAGGTTAACCTAGAGGGCGCACTATGTAGGTTTGGTGGGTTGGCTTGTCTCCTCAAGTTAACTCACTAACTTGTCTAATTTCATGAATTCCAATGTCATGGAATAATCTTCTAAGTCCCATAATTCACACGACCAAACTAGGTAGAGATTACATCATCAATACATCATAGTTATGAACCCTACACCATGTAGTTGAGATTTACGCCTAAATAAGGTTCAATCCTCCATTAAACTTCACCCAACACATGAATTCAAGTATCAATTTTACAGCCATATAATTCAATCAAATAGAAAATAATCGAAGGCTTATGAATTAAAATAATAAACAACCAAGTAATACCAACAATTTCTAACTTTCGAGAAAAAATCAACTATAATTGTAAATAAGCCTAAATAGACTCCTCACATTTGCCTAAGATGATATCCTAGTTGAAATTAAAAAAAAAAAAAGGCGAGAATCACGATTTAAATGAGGGAGAAGTTTCACATTTGCAGGGAGAATGGTGACGCGAAAGGGTGGGCATCCTCTCTCTCTCTCTCTCCCTCTCTCCCTCTCTTGGAAACGTGAGGGCTGTAAATTAGAGTGGGGGCGTGAGAGTTATGAGAAGGAATGAGATAAGGGACGTGCGTACGCACCATCTTATTAAGAAGGGTGTGCGTACACTCCTCTCAACTCAAGTGGGACACTCCAAAAATGCGTTTGGGGATGATTTTTATTGAATTTTAATCCATTCATCATGTTGGGTATGAAAAGTAGAGTCAGGATATATAATTTTCTTGGTAATCCATTGCTAAGATTCTCTGATTTTTAAAAATGGCTTAGTAGGTGCCAAAACAGACTTGATTTCAATTAATGGTCCATGCATGATGATCAGGATCCAAAATTGGAGAAAACACTTAGTCATAACAAACATTTGGGCAAATTTTGGTGGTTGATCGATGGTGGAAAATGTTTAGATATAAAATTTCAACTTTTGACAGAAAAATAAGGAGTTGGCTCTATAGTTCAACGGTGTAGGATCATAGATCGATGTTCAAATTTTGTGCATTCTCATAATTATATGAGGCCAATGCACAATCCAAATTTGAATTATGATTGATGGTGGGAACATAGGTAACTTGGGCACCAAGTCATTTGATATAAACTTAATGTGAATTATTTTAAAAAAATGATCGTCCTATGGTTAAGTAATTCTTTGAATTTGTCAAATATCTTTAGGATCTAAGATGCTCACTAGATGGGAACGAGTGACTATGGGTAATGGTCAAGTTTCTCTCACGATGCCCACCTAAATCAATGGTTAAGGGAATGATTTACTAATAGGACAATTTATACTCTGATCTAAGGGCTGGAATTTAATACGTACAGTTTATTTATGATAGATAAGTATGGGATAAAATTTTAAGTCAAACAAATCACGAGAACCATGTGATCTAGAAATCAATGGTCTAAGTTAGTGCTATTTTCGTAATTATTTATAATTTGAAAGTTTTGAAAGATTTAATGATTGTACATGGTTCTAGGCATATTTCAAAGTGGTTCTTATAGAAGAGCATATATTTAATTCATCACACGTAAGAAGTTATTATCAAATTAATTAAGAATTCACTTCAATTAAGAAAAACACACCTAATGAGCAATATGATGAACTTAAGCTAATATGAAAAAATTTAGGAGTTACAATGTGTTTGAAAGTTTTTGAGTGGATGTCCATTATTTTCTATGCCACGGCCTACCTCATGGTCATGTAAATTTGACTTTTGGGGCATCTCATCATCACAACAACACTCATTCAATATAAAGATTGATGGCATACACCTGACATTGACATAACGGACTATACACAACATTCCAATAACAATTATACTTAGTGAATATGTTATAGGTATGTTATTAACTTGACTCCATGTTACTACACTGTTACATGCTAGTGACAAAAGATCCAACCTCAAAACAATAAAAAGAGAGATGGAAAAGATAGTGGATTGGTAATATAAATGAACTCTAAACTTTAGTGGAGGGTGATGGATCATACAAAGGCACTTAGAAGTTGTGGAAATGGCATATAAGGAATTCTAATTTAATGGTTTAGATCACATATCTCGATTTAAAGGCATTATGAACTAAAAACTATCGTTATGACCTATTGAAAAGAAAGAAAAAAAATTGTATAAATTTTCTTATGGCATGATGCTTTACAATGGTTAAATAGTAAAATGTCATTGAATTTAAAAATCAATTATCACCCAAACACCATAGTAAAAATCTAATGCACAAGCTATTATTATAAAGTAATTAATGTGAGGGCTTTAAAGGCCACTCCGGAGCAAGTAATCAATGATAATTGGTGTAAATTGGTGTAATTAGTGCCTTTGGAAGAGTGCGGTTACTATGAACTAGAATTCAATACACATCAAATCCCAAACAAAATCATGTGATCACATTTCACCTGGAATTTGATTGTCACTGAGGACCATTGATTTGCAAGTCATAGTCCTCTCTCTCAATCTCCTTCCATTAATGCACTCCAAATACAATAACTAAATACATTCATATGGATTTCAATAGATTCTGATGATGGATTGCCAAACAACTTAATACCTTTAATAGACATGGATTTCATGGTAATTACCCATGTATATTTAATATAAGCCCCCAAATGATCCCTTGCTGGATTTCCACTTCTTATACAAAGAAGGCCTGAATGAAATTTATCAATGTCTGGTGAAAATTTTGAAAAGTCATCATTGGATGATGATTATAGTTTTGATTCATTTTCCTTTTTTCTTTTCACTATCTAAGCGGGCCCTATTTACAATTTCCAAGACTATTGGGTCTGTAAATATTTAATGTATGGCTGGAAATGGAAAAATATTCAATTGTCATGTTTGAAATAAGTGCCCCAAGGTAAAGATCAGAATTGTTCGACTAATATATATTTGGGATGCCACTCTTGCAATTTAGTCAGTCCAATTTAAGTGCATGACATGCGTGTAATTTTCAAGTGCCTTTGTATAAAGTTTGCATGATTTTCAGTGCATGGTATGAAATTATAATATTTTCATCCGGATAAATGATAGCATTGATGATGAAAGGACACAGATCGTATGTGCCCCAATTGCATGAGCTTCCTGCAGTCCGAAGCCAGGTGAAGCCCACCTTATGTTTGCTTGCAAGAAGTTCACCTGTTCCATCTGTATGGCGCGCAAGTTTTTTTTTATTTTTTATTTTTAACTTTTTTTTCTTTTTTTTGAGTTAGAACACACATCCCACTATTTGTAAACACGCCAACACTATTAATCACACTTCAATGATAGCTAACCCCCATGTTAGGAATCAATGCCCAGAACTCGTTGTGGAAATGAGGATATCTTCAGCCAGTATACTGTCCCAAAGGTGTGGTGGGTGTTGTATGGTGCACAACTGAGACCATCCAAAACTGAAGTGGGCTACATGATGAGAAACATTAGGGATTGAACGTCTACCATTGAAACATTCGTGGGGCCATAGGAATTTTGGATTAGGCTGATATTTTTCACTTTTTAGTTTATGTTAGTGTGAATGACCTTATTAACAGTTGGAATGGCATATAAACAACACGGTTCCATCCTTACTTTTTCTTGTCTTGTGCCCAGTTGAGCTTCAGATCTATGTCGTTTTCGGTCTCATGTCCTGATACTAGCTGAAAAAAACGGGTAAACAGGGTGGATTTCCCACCAACATCACGGTGGGCCCCACCTAGCTTCCAAGCGCAGGAAGTTCTTGCGGTCGGGGGGTTGCAGGCAATTCCTGCTCATAAGGACACCACGGTTTGCAGCATGATACAATATCTTGGGAGCGGATTAGGTGTTCTCCGACCTCACCCAAGACGGTGGAGCCCATCTTGATATATTTATTCTATATCCTAACCGTTCATCCGTTTTTCCAGCTCATTCTAGGGCATGAGCCCAAAATTGAGGCAGGTCAATTCTCAGGTGAACCATGCCATAGGAAACAGTGGTGGTGGGATATTCTTCATTTTTCTTTTGACTCATGCCCGGCAAAATAGATAGACGTTTGGTATATAGAATATATACAACAAGGTGTGGGCCCCACGGTAAGAGCCGCACCTAATCCGCTTTGTCAGAAAAGCAAGGTGATCACCTGAATAGGTGGGCCGAACCTATATATGGAGTCATGCTTTCCACTGATTCCAACGGTTTTTGGGACACCTGATGAGTGGAATGGCCTATTTTTGTTCAAGAGCAGGGCCAACGAAATGCACGGTACTGATGGTAGGGGCACCACAAGTTATGGTAGGTTGCCCCTTTATTTAAAATAGGGTTTGGTGGTCCCAAGGTGAGAGAGTAGTGCATGAAAGCGCCATTACTAATGCAGCAGCTAACGTCGTTTTAAAGTAAAACAATTAGAGAAGAAACATGCAGCTTTATACGACCCCTGACTCCGTCCGTCTGCGGCCTTTTGTTCATTGCTACACTACACTACCCCTCCTGCCCTTCTAATCTTCTCTCCTCTCCTCTTTCTACCGTTTATTGACTGCTCCGACACGCCTCGAATTTCCTTATCGGGCACGCCTTGTACGGCCACTCCCCTCTAATAACCAGTCGCCTCGCTGTCACCCCCTCCATTTCCAGATAAAAACCGACTCTACCGGTCACTAACGTCGTCTCACCGCCGTTACCAACCAAGCACCCTCTCTCTCTCCGTCTCATAAACTCGTTTCCCCCCTTTTTACTGATCACGCCAGAAGTCCCCCTTCTATTCCATGTTCTGCTTTTCATTTCTCTCTCTCTCTCTCTCTCTCCTTCATAACTAGCAAATGTAGCTTTTCCACCATTCATTACAAAACCCTACTGATGCATTCCTCCTAGAAAGAGCTTATTTCGTTTGGTGTCTTCTCTCTCTCTCTCTCTCTCTCTCTCTCTCTCTCTCTCCCTCCATGGAGAGATTCTTCCAGATGAAGCAGCTTTTCTTTCTTGCTTTCATGGCGTTGGTTTTGTCGTTTTCTCCTTCCGTTTCTCCCCTCGCTGACGAAGGTAGCAATTTCAATCTCTTTTTCCTGTTCTTTTTTTTTTCTGTTTTCATTTTAGAGATTTCTCATTTCCTCATCACGCTTGCAAAGCTTCCTCCTGTATTCTCTTGCGCTTGTTTTATTCAAGAGCTTGCAAGGTGTAGGAAACGAAGGGCTAAGATCTTATGCTTCAAATCCTTACTATTTTTAGCAATGCCCTCAGCAAAAAATGATTCGGAGTTTCAGTCCTTCTCTGTTTTATTTTTATAATTTTTGAGCGATTTTAGTGAAATGAGAGCTTTGTTTCGTAGGGAAAACACTCATGTCTATCAAGGCGTCGTTTAACAACGTTGCTAACGTGCTCCTCGACTGGAATGCTGATGGCAACGAAGACCACTGCTCCTGGCGTGGCGTTGCTTGCGACAATGTTTCCTTCGCCGCCGTCTCTCTGTACCTCACTTGCCTTTGTTTTTTTTTTTTTTTTTCTGTCTTTCTTCTCATCTAATTTCAACTTCTAATTCGTTACAATCATGAATCTTCTGTGAAGGAATCTCTCGAATTTGAATCTCGGCGGGGAGATTTCGCCAGCCATTGGGGATTTAAAGAGCTTACAGGCACTGTATGTTTTGGTTTACTGCATCAGTAGAAATATGCATTTGGAGGAAATCATTTCAAGTTCAAATGGTTATGTTGGTTTCATTGATGTGCAGAGATTTGAAGGGGAATCAGCTGACTGGGTCAATCCCTGATGAGATCGGCAACTGTCTCTTGCTGAAATCACTGTAACCTCTCTCATTTGCTTGCACTCTGAAGTTATGGGATTGAGAATGCAATGGAGGATTTCACTGAAATTTGGATTGGTTTGTTTTTCTGTAGGGATTTATCCAGCAACTTGCTGTATGGAGATATTCCATTCTCGATGTCTAAGCTCAAACAGCTTGAGGAATTGTCAGTAACATTTCTGATTTTATTTGGAAGATTAGTCGATTTGTCGAATATTGCTTTTACCATTTGTAAGGGATGAATTGGTAATTTGTTGGTAATGTTACTATGCAGGACATTGAAGAACAATCAGTTAACAGGGCCGATCCCTTCAACCCTTTCACAGATGCCGAATCTCAAAACTCTGTAAGGTTTCTGTCACTTGTAGTTGAGGTGCTTGTTCTATTTTGTGGTTTATGCTTACAAATACCAATGTGAAAACATTGAATTGTTTTTTTCTTTTTTGTTCTCTTCTCATTTGGGCGTTCTCGGTTACTTGTTTGTGTTGGGACTTGGGAGTGTCTGATAGAACATATCTGAACTACAATTGTTTCCAATGGGATGGATTTAAGCGTACAATGTTATTTTAATGGGTCCCTTGCTGATTAAATTTCTATAGGGATCTTGCTCAGAATCAGCTCACTGGCGACATTCCGAGGCTGATTTATTGGAATGAAGTATTGCAGTATCTGTGAGTACTTCCTCCTCTGCGTACTCAATCATGTAAATCACAATCTATAAATCTGTCTTAAATTAGTTTTAGTTTCTCTAGTAATTTGATATGTTTTTTGGAAGACTGTGTCGCCTAGTACTGTGACCTCACTCTGGATTGTGTTATGTAATATGATGGCCACTTTGCATGTTGTTATGTAAGATGGACATAGGATAAATAGTAGCTGTTAGCCAAAATCAGGTCATTGTTTCCTCAATAACTGCGTCCATGTAATGTAATTGCATCCACTGCGTACACTGGATGTTTTGTTTCTTAATACAGGGGATTATGTTATCCAATGTAACACTATTCAAATGAAAAACGGCTTTTATTTTCGGTGTGCCTCTAATGTTTTCTGTTTTCTCAATTTATACATTTTTCGTTTTCGCATGGCATCTCCGGTTAATGAGCTGTAACACCATTTGGCTTTTGTGCGGTCATAATTCCATTTTTTTGCATTTGCTATGTTAATTTTTTTCCTTGTGAAATGATGAATGGCACTGTTTTCTGTAGTGGGTTGCGGGGGAATTTGCTGACGGGTACATTGTCTCCTGATATGTGCCAATTAACTGGCCTATGGTACTTGTAAGTGGACACTAATGGAACCTGCATCAATGGTTGTCTGAGAATTCATATTTGAGATTTTCACTCATGCCCTCATTTGAACCATCTCCACTGTCGTTGTTGCAGTGATGTGAGGGGCAATAATCTCTCAGGAGCCATACCGGATAACATTGGGAATTGTACCAGCTACGAAATCCTGTAAGATGGCTAGCATGCCTTTTGGTGTGGGTGTTGTTCTTGTGCTTTCTTCAATTGTTTATGGTCTATTGTGTGTTATGACTTCCAGGGATATTTCTTACAACCAAATCACTGGAGAGATTCCTTACAACATTGGTTTCCTGCAAGTAGCTACATTGTATGTGTCCATCTCTCAAAAGCTCTGCTGTTATCTCCTTTCATCCTCAAAATAACTATTCCTGTCATCTACTAATCAACCAACTAGAAATATTCAGCTGATGAAAATTTCGAAATCTTCCAGTTAAACTGCTTGCTGTAGCATACTAACACTGAATCTCTATTGCAGCTGATAATCTGCAACTTTTTTCTTTTATTTTTTGCATCCAGTTGTCATCCATTTGCTCTTGTTGCATTTAAATTAGGTTGTTTTTCTTGATAAAGATTTGCTGACCTTACAGAAAAGCTCTTTCTATTATTAGGTCTCTTCAGGGAAATAGACTTACTGGAAAGATTCCAGAAGTGATAGGACTCATGCAAGCTCTTGCTGTTCTGTAAGTTTTGTACTCTTGTCTTCTCATATTATTTTCATTAAAATTTTTTTTTGTTTTCTTCTCAAATAACCGCATGCACCTTTTCTTGTGCTGTGAAGAAAATATTCCAGTGGGTGCCATTGTTGTTTTAGTATTAACCTTCAATGTTGGCCTTCCACTAGACCATCATCATAAGCTTTCTTGTAGCTATTTGGGTTGTGCTTTTAAATGGTTGGCAGAAGTCCTATAATCTGTCTGCTGACCAGACAACACGCTTTCTCATTTGCCTGGCATTGGAATTGACCATGGCAGAGCACATATTGACAACATTCACATATCATCTCTTAATTTATGCCCTTCAATTGTTGAGTTTCCCTTACTGTGGCCTCAGTTCTTGGTCGCATTGATGAGTTGTTTGAGCTTATATTGGAAACAGTGATTCCTAACCAGTCTCTTGGTCTCATTTCAAAGTTATATGTTTTATTTTCCTTAACCTTGCGTAATATATTGTTTCTTGTGCAAGTCCTATTCGTCAATACTTCTGATTCAATAACAAGCATCACAAAAATCCATGCTTTTTGCATCTGTTCAGGGATTTGAGTGAGAATGAATTAGTCGGGACAATTCCACCAATACTAGGCAATCTGTCCTATACTGGCAAGCTGTGAGTTGCAGACTACCACATCTGTTTTATGACCTTAGCGATGCTTATATGCCTTGATTGGTCATTGTATTTTCTGTTTAATCTTCCCAGGTACCTACACAGTAACAAGCTCACTGGGCCAATTCCACCCGAATTGGGGAACATGTCGAAGCTAAGCTATCTGTGAGGGTTATTTCTTTAAAATAAAATTTCCATTTCAGGTGTCTTTATGTTTGAAGTATTTCTGATCCTTTTCCTTCTGCAGGCAATTGAACAACAATAAACTGGTAGGTAGCATTCCAGCCGAGCTTGGCAAGCTGGAGGAATTGTTTGAATTGTGAGTTTTTTCTTTTTCTGTTTTCAACTCCCTTTTTTCTCCTTTGTTTCTGTCATGGTATTTTAACCTTTTGTGGGCATATTTTAATTTATTATGCCAGGAATCTTGCCAACAACGCCCTTGAAGGACCAATTCCTCGGAACATCAGTTCTTGCACTGCACTGAATCAATTGTGAGTGAGTCTTTTGATTTCAGATTTGTTTGTAGGAAATTTTTGTTCATTCCTGATCTTATGACATCTTGTTTCAGTAATGTGCATGGCAACCGATTGAATGGTTCCATTCCATCTGAATTCCAGAAGCTGGAGAGTCTAACATATCTGTAAGTATTAACCAAAAGATATTAGAGATAGGGGCCAGTCATTCGTCTTCAATTGAACATATTCCTCTAATTTATGAAGACTGCTTTGTACAGAGGCATGCAGTTATTAAGTGCGGTTGTTTTCATTAGCATATTTATATTTTTATCAATCTGTTTTTTGCTTTGAAACTGCAGAAACTTCTCATCAAACAGTTTCAAAGGGCGGATCCCAGTTGAGTTAGGGCGCATAATCAATCTTGACACACTGTAAGTTGCAATGCAAGCTTTCAATGGTTATGTTGTGGTCAGTTATTTTATATGTAGGGTAATGTAGGGTTGATTTTGGTTAGTAAACCCCACTATTATTTATGTTCTAAAAACCAGAGATCTATCCAACAATGATTTTTCGGGACCTGTTCCAGCATCTGTTGGTGATCTTGAGCACCTTCTTCAACTGTAAGTGACAATTTATTTTGTGATTTCTATCTCGTGGGAAGTGTTCTATGGCGTCACATTTATAAATCTCAATTTTGATGTTTGTGAAATAGGAACCTGAGTCGGAATCATCTCAATGGCACTGTACCTGCAGAATTTGGGAATCTCAGAAGCGTCCAAATCATGTTAGTTCTTTAAAATATTGCAAGAGTTTGTGTCCATCCATTCATGTCTCTAGCAGATTCTGCTACCGGACAGCTAAAACTGATTTTTTTTTTTCTTCTTCTTCTTCTTTTGGACAGTGATGTGTCATATAACCAACTTTCTGGTGCAATCCCTGAGGAATTGGGCCAGCTGCAGAATATAGATGCACTGTAAGCTCACCCATCATATGAATCCACTAGTATCTTCATTTGTTATTGTGGAAGCAGTGTTTTACCCTTTCTTTCATTGGGTATTCTGATTCAGGATTTTGAACAACAACAATTTACATGGGGTTATACCTGCTCAGTTGACAAATTGTTTCAGCCTAGCCACTCTGTGAGTTCAAACTCATCTTCCCTTGCTTTTCTACTCAAAAGATTTTTCTTAGTTACTAATGCTGTCTTTGCATGCTTCCTTATTTAACCCAGGAACCTCTCATATAACAACTTATCAGGGGATATTCCTCTCTCTAAAAACTTTTCAAGGTTTCCTGCTGAAAGGTTTGAAGATGACTCCACCTGTTTCTTTCTTTCTTTCTTTCTTTCTTTCTTTTTTTTTTTTTTCTGTGCTATTCTTGATTTTTGTTCATTGTGTATTTCAGTTTCTTAGGAAATCCGCTCTTGTGCGGTAACTGGCTGGGATCTTTCTGTCAAATGTATGCCCGTGAATCCAAAGGTACTCATGAATGGTTCATTTTGTGCATGTATCATTATCTGCTCGTCTTATTTAGACTAACCTGGTCAGTTGTCTTTCAGGTATAATCTCCCGAGCAGCAGTTGTCTGCATAACATTGGGCTCCATCACATTATTATCCGTGGTGATTGTGGCAATTTACAGATCGAGCCAACCCAAACAGTACATCAAAGGCTCAAACAAAACAGTGCAAGGCATGTATGCTCCTTTGGTTTTTCCTAACATTTATCATGTCAATTTCATTTCTTAACACTAGTTGTTCCTCAGGTCCCCCAAAACTGGTTATCCTTCACATGGATATGGCAATTCACACATATGATGATCTCATGAGAATTACTGAAAATTTGAGTGAGAAATACATCATTGGTTATGGTGCGTCAAGCACCGTATACAAGTGCGTATTGAAGAACTCCAAGCCTATAGCCATCAAGAGACTCTACACTCAATATCCCCATAATCTGAAAGAGTTTGAAACTGAACTGGAAACCATCGGCAGCATCAAGCACAGAAATCTTGTCAGCTTGCATGGCTACTCACTCTCCCCCCATGGAAATCTGCTCTTCTACGATTACATGGAAAATGGTTCCCTCTGGGATCTTCTTCATGGTTCGTTGTTTCTTCTGTGGGTTTTTTTTTTAACTATGATGTACTTGCCTGTTTCTTTTTTTTTATTAGAAGCAATGCAAATTCATGTATCTTTTGCAGGCCCATCAAAGAAGGTGAAGCTTGACTGGGATGCGAGGCTGAAAATAGCAGTGGGTGCTGCTCAAGGGCTAGCTTATCTTCACCACGACTGCAATCCCAGGATCATCCACAGGGATGTCAAATCCTCGAATATTCTGGTGGATGAGAATTTTGAAGCTCACCTTTCAGATTTTGGCATTGCCAAATGCATTTCCTCTTCTAAAACCCATGCCTCTACTTATGTGATGGGTACAATAGGATATATTGATCCTGAGTATGCTCGGACCTCTCGGCTGAATGAGAAGTCTGATGTTTACAGCTTTGGTATCGTACTTCTCGAGCTACTAACTGGAAAGAAGGCCGTCGACAATGAGTCCAATTTGCATCAGCTGGTAAATTTGCATATATTTGGCGGATGATAATCATGTGATGCATGTCTTCTCTTTATGTCTGCCATTGGATGACATTGTCTCCATCTTGTATTTCAGATCCTTTCCAAAGCAGATGACAACACAGTCATGGATGCTGTCGATTCCGAGGTATCCATAACGTGCACGGACCTCAACCTAGTGCGTAAGACCTTCCAGCTTGCACTGCTATGCACAAAGAGGCACCCATCTGAGAGACCCAGTATGCATGAGGTTGCGCGTGTGCTGGTCTCCCTGCTGCCCACACCTCACTCTAAACCATGCTCGGCGCCGGCCAAAGTCATCGACTATGCTCGCTACATTGTCGACACGGAAGGGAAGCAGCATGGGCAACGGGAGAAAAGCTCGTCTGATGCACAGTGGTTTGTGAGGTTTGGTGAAGTCATATCCAAAAGCACCCTTTGAATCCATCATCTTCCCAAGGAAGAAAAAGGTCCCAAATTTTGTT
Organism: Liriodendron chinense; assembly: GCA_003013855.2. Classification (NCBI taxonomy): domain Eukaryota; kingdom Viridiplantae; phylum Streptophyta; class Magnoliopsida; order Magnoliales; family Magnoliaceae; genus Liriodendron; species Liriodendron chinense. The sequence goes on along the minus strand of ML058440.1, from coordinate 1,559,494 downwards.
TTGGTGTGTTTACTGATATCATTATACAACAAAAAAGAATGCTAACATGGTTTTTGTTTGAACTCTCGTCGGAAAGGGCTTCTCTTGCTGCTTGTGTTTGGGTTACGGGAAGCAGTGCCCACAGGTCTTTTGAAAACATGGGTGTTGTTTGAACTACCTGTGATTGGCCCTCCCAAGTTTTTTGATTTGGTTTGGTCTGTTGCATGCGAAATTTTATATAAACTGCTAGATACTAATGCTCTGATGATACCATTCTACCACCTGTATTCTTTCAGCAATGTAAGTTTTATATAATGTGTGCTTAGCAAAGAAAATGGTACATTCGTGGATTTGTGCTTGAAATGGGCAATTGGTGCCATGTCAGCGGTAGTTTGGATGGTTTTTTTTATTTTTTTGGGATCATGTGGATTGACCATTGGAAACCAATCGATGGGATCTATAATATATGGACTCATCCTGTGCTCCTGTTATGCTTGTATGGGTGTGATTTGGTTATCCAAACTGATGGTTTTGATATGACCCAAAAGAATCCAGATTGGTATACTGTCTGCCATGTGTTTTTATTTTTTAAGTAGAATTGGGTCGTTGTGTAACCCAAACTAGAAAAGTATGTCTATATCTGGCGGTCTGATACAAAATCTAATGTCGAAATCTGTAATCGAAGGATAGGACTGGAAATCTGACCTAAAATCTTGAAGGTTCTCTAGCCATATTTTAGATATATGTAGTGATATGTCTGTCATTCGCCTCTAGCATGGTCATTTTTCACATGCACGTTTTATTCACTGTTGTATTGGTCTGATTTTCGGGCCACCAAAGGGACCTATGTAAGACAACAACAACCTTACATGTATAGATTGCCCATTTTCTGTATTCATTTTGAATGGCCTTTGGTCCAATGTACATTCTGAAAGGATGATCCGGACCATTAGTTTTGTAGAATTAAAAAAAAAAAATTAAATTATTTTTTCAGTTGTCCAACTTCAGGTGTACATATTGAATGGAAGTTCCTATTGCGTGCGCGGCTCATCATCGGTGGTTCTGATCATTGGATCGCCTCAACATGCAGGCCTAATTGAAAGGCGAGAATTTTCAGTTCTCTTGATGCCGGTCTCACCAATGTACTGAGTTCCTTTATGCGACTGATGGGTAAGTTCGGTATACCTAATTTGCAGATCTAATCAAATCAGGGTACTTGCACGGTTCTGATGAATGTGATTACGTGTGATGCTGTGGATGGGCCCTCTGAAAGAGAACGATGAGACAAAACAATGGTTCGAGACAAAGGCCAGACTTGATGGTTAGAATCTAGTAATTGTTATGACTTTTGGGTGTTGTTCGTCATCTGTGATGGGTCCTATAAAATCAATGGTCTGGATATGTGAATCTTGCATCATCCTGATGCACCCATTTCATACAAGTGAAGTCTGCGCGTGGTTCATTGATACAGACCATTGATTTTATGGGACCCATCACAAGATATTGCAAAAATGAACACAAGCTAAAACAACATGGTAATGGTAGAAAATACCAATCCAAATCCCCTAACTCGGAAGCATTTGGCGTGTTTGGATGCACAATCCAATTAAATTGTGATAATTAGTTCGTTGAAGTGGCGCTGGCCATATTACAGGTACGTTCCCACCTCAAATTGCGATCACATTACTTTCAAATTGGCAAATCGAAAGTTCTGTAAAATGCCTTTTGTTGGATATGGGCGGAGCAACCACTTGTGTATGGGTCCGGCATAGTTTTCCCTCAAAAAATAAAAATAAAAATTCGAAACTTAAATCCAAAAAGGATTTGGATATGGAAGAAAACTGATGAAGGGTGTTGGGTGGACCACATATATACAAAGGGCATGAACCAGAAACTAACAAACGTTCCACAATCAACATCCACACGAAGCTCACCCAAATGAATGGACTGTTCTTTAAACCCACTACTAACCTGATCAAAGAACCAGAAACTCACAAACGTTCCACAATCAACATCCACTGCTAACCTGATCAAAGAACATCAAAGAACGTGGACACGCTTTTAGATTGGCAATATCCAATAATCAAGTTGAAAGGATTGTCTTGACCATTGGTTGGCAATGAATGCGTGCCATCAGAAATTGACACCCTTCACCCACGCACTTACGCCACAGTAACTTTTTTATAACATCATGGGTACTCCAACCTATGACCTCCCATGTCTTCCTCTTAAAACTGTCGTGAGTCTACCACTGATGTCTGACCAAGCACCTTCTACTTTGTTATATATACGCCCTGGTTTATTTTTTATATATAAGCAACCCTTTTCACACAGTCTCGCTTGCTAGCGCAGCTGGAAGACGCCTAGGCGTCTCAACAGTAGGCGTCTCAACAGCAGGTCTTAGGTTCAAAATGCTAATATCCTAAAAGGCAAGTGCCGTGTATACGATACACGTGTCAGAGATCCAGAATATTCAGCAGGTAGGACGTGGCATGTAACAAAAATCAGGACATTTATTGGACGGTTAAAAATGGAAAAATAAAATAAAATTCAAATGGTCCTGTTTTAACAAATAAGTATCCACAGAATCAAAGGTTAGGATTGTTTCAACCAAACCGGTTTTGCGAATCTAGCTGATCAACCGTGAGTTCGACACTTTAGTCTGCTTATGTTGAGTTAATGTACTTCATTTGTAGAATTTCTGAGTGTATGCGCATCGAGCGTCAGATACAGCCAGAGTTTCAAATAACACCCCCTTTTTATGACAAAAAATTTATGTCCATGCCATCCAAACTACGGCTCTTGTGATCAATGTAGTTTATGTCAAAAATGAAAATTATTGGATGGTCTTAAAAATTCAATTCATGGGTCATCAAATGAGCGTTAGAAATTCTACATAATCTCCCATCAGTCATCAAAATCATCTGATCTCTGTGATTTGTACGGTGCGGTCCATCTATAGTAAGGCCAAATTGATGAACGGTGTGGATTCCCTAGATGTATGTGATGGGGGTGGCTTATAGGTGGACGCGAGATATGCTCTTTGGCAAATATGTCAATAATGACATCCTTATTTTTATTATTGTTTCCCTAAGTAAGGTAAGTTCATCCCGGAAAGTTAGATGCATGAAATGTTAGGCGCATCCTGTTGTCCTCTCGGCTTCAAATTCGTTGTTGTGATTGATGTGGGCATAATAGAATTGACTGTGCGGCTTAATTCAAACCAAGCAACTAAGATACCAAGTGCCAAAATAAACAGGTATATTGAAATCAACCATATATGACCAAAATCGAATAAGATTGGTTGCCTATTTAACCACTGGCATAATGTTGTTTAAGATGATAAGACGATTATCAGAGGGTGAGGTTTTTCCTCCGAAGATGAGTTACACCTTTGTCTTTCGTACAAAATGACTTTTCAATATAAATAAAACAAAAAGAAAATACTTACAATCAATCGTAAAAAACAACTACCAAAAGCCTTTCTAGATAGAGAACTTACTTGATATTAAACTAAGTGTAACGTATGAGTGTAGACTTGAATTACAGCTACTCCTAATGTAAGATTAAGCTACAGATTATGCTAAGGAACATAGAGTGCTCATTATGCTAAGAAATACAAAAGACTGATTATGCTAGAGAATGTAAAAGAAAGCTTACGCTAAGAAGCACATAGTAATTTGAAAATTAGAGTTGGTTTGGTTGGTATGAGATGTCTTGCTTTGTTGCTTTCCCTCGTTATTTATAAAATTCACCATATGGATGTCTTGACGATTACGACGACTGCTTCAGCACTATCTAGTCTTCTAAATCCCTCCTTCTATGCTTGCCATTTGTCTTGGTAACCGCCTCCAATCCCTAGCAATGCCGATTCGACCACGTTCGCTCGACTACCCTTACTTTGTGGATGTTGTGGCACCGTTCGATCAACGCCAGCTGTATTATCATAAAATCCGTTTCAAGTATCTCCGCAAATCTTGTATACATTATGCAACTCTCGTAGAGTCACACGCGTTCCTTTCTACAACATATCCAACCACCATCATGTGGGTGACATGAATTTGGATGTGTTTCGATGGTTGTCCATTGCTTTCTATGGTAAGGCCTCCTTTTTTTTGGTACACCTCGTGAGTCCCAAATTTATAATGGGATGCCAAAAAATAAGCCATGCAATAGGTATGCCACCATAGGAAACAATGTACAACCAGTAAAATAAAAATAAAAAAACAAAAACTCCAAATTCAAGTGGTCGTCCACATAATGGAGCAATGGACTTGGATTGTTTGGGAGTCCCAACTTTCAGGGGGCGAACCTTCTGGACAGGTAGGATGCCATAAACACAATCTGATGGGCCCTACCGCAGAAGTGGTTCAATAGCTTATGGTACAAGGACTTATTAAAGAACCGCCCTCTTTTCCTATCCTATAATATAGGCCGCCCTCAGGACGAGAATACAAGTTCCAGAAGGATATGAAGCAAGGTTTGAATAGGTCTCCATCCATTCCTATCTCTCCCTCTCTCTCCCTCTCTCTCATTTCTTTAGGATTCTAGAAATTCGGAAGAAGAATTCATATCAAGGTCTCCTACAATAAGAAGAAGAAAGGTACGGTTTGTATCAATTTCTCTATCATATTGCCATTTAAGGGTTCTAGAGATCTGTGAACATACGTACGTTCCTCTAGCAAGATTTCAATGCGCCCTGGGAGGGCCTAGAGATATTGCACTCATAATCTCAAGAAAGCTGGCGGGAATCCATAAGCATTTCACAACATGATTTTTCAAAAGTCCATGTTAAAATGTGTTGTAAGATTCCCCCCCCCCCCCCCCCCCCCCCCCATTGGATGGTGGGAGAAATGGATGCACGGACTCTCGGTGCATACGGAGTGCATAGAATCTCTATTTGACACATCTAGCAACAAACCTTCCTAATGAAATGGTAGATATTTGAATAAAAAATAAAAAATAAATAAAAAATAAAAACAAGAAGAAGCTTCCTAATGAAATGAAAGATAGATAATAGAAGTACCATGAATGAATTCTTTTCATCTCATCTCGCTTGAAATAAAATGGATTCGCCTGCTCTTATCTGATTTAATCTGAACCGCAGCATGCAAACCCGCCCTTAAGGTATGGCCTCGTGAAAAAAAAAAATGATTTTCTTTGTTATTCATAAATTTGGGTTCGAGTCCAAAGTTCAATGGTAGATAGCCTGTGTTTCAACATTGAGGTTTCAAGTTTGAGCTCAGCTTACCTGCACAAAGAAGATATTAAAAAAAATAAAAAAATAAAAGGAAAGAAAGCACTGTATTACTAAATAATGATGGGCTAGAAATTCAACATGATATTGAGCACAAATCTCAAACTCAACATTGCTCAACCAGTGTCCATCTGCTAGCCCAGCTGGAAGATGCCTTAGCGTTTCAACAGTAGGTCTTAGTTCGAATGCTAAAGAGATACTAATTGCACCGATAAGTGCATCATGTGACTAACAGTGTGGGTGCATTGTGCAGCTAATAGGGTAGGTGCATCACATGATTAACAAAAAAAAAAAAAAAAAGACATTGCTCAACCAAACATGCTCTTTGATTAGGAAAACTAAAAGGACATGTGTCATATTGGTATTGGGTTGTTTCTCAAGTGTCTCATTAATTCAAACACAAGACCTTCTACTTTAATACCATGTCAAACAACCACATGCTCTGAAAGCTCGAGTCATTAGAGGATGATGTACCAATGTATATCAAGAGACTTCAATAAGAAACACATAAGATCATTCCAACTAAGAGTGTCAATGGAACAGTTGATGATGTCTAATTATAAGTATTAGAGTTTCTAACTTTTAAAAAGTTATTTGTGGAAATGAAGTTGAGATGCAAAAGAGTCACGTATATCATGAGTTGCAAAAGAGTCCAATTAAAAAAGGTGCATTGAATGGTTTCGATGTACCTATCCCACCGGATCATTTCTCTTTCATAAGCACATGTTACCTATACAAGTAATTCAAAATTTTGAAATTTCCTGATAATTGCATACTTGAAATACAAGTAATTCAAATTTATGGATCTTAGTTTAGACGTACCAGAAAACAAAAATTAACAATTACTTGATTATCTGGCTGACGATTTTGTAAAAACTTCACTATCGGATCCGAACACCTTCTGGACCATTAAAATGGTATATACCCAAAGGTCCTATTTTAGCAAAAGTGCATCTACGAATCAGAGGTTGGGATTGTTCAGTCGATTTGGCCTTATGACTATGATCAAGGATAGTGTATTAGTAATTGCGGAAGTGTGGGCCACCAGGATCCGACGGTCTACACGATGAGAACCTTCGCAAAGCCGAGGATATGTGATGCGATCCAGCGATCCGCCTATTTGCTACATGAGCAAGTGGGTCTGATCACCCCTCTGATCCTACGGTGAAGATGGTCCCCGGATCAGATCTATGGCTCAGATCTGATGGACCAGATAAACTCTATAAGCCTATCCCTCTCTTTTCTCTCCGTATATCACTTATACTTTTACTTTTTCTTGTATTTGATTACGGAAAGAATCCTCTTATGAATAGAGGGAAAAGAGATAAGGGATGAGATGAGATAAGGTTGGTTTAACCTTATCTTATCCCATCCCATCTCATCTTCTTTCGAGGTTTTAAATTTCTTATTGAATTTCAAACTCTCGGAAGAAGGAGGATGCGGGAACATCTTTATGGGCCCCACCCACAAGTGGTTGTCCACAAGTGGGCCCTATGGGTCCACAACCAACATAGTGCATGCGTTCCACAATTTAGTCAGTTTAATATAATTATTATATGCAAAGTGAGCATCATGTGCAGCTTGAGTATCAAATAACTCTCCTAATTAGATCACTTAACCAAAACCCTTGAATCTAGTCCTACACAAATGCCCTTGAAAACACTAAAAAGATGGGGGTTGGGCCAAGTTTGGAATGGGTTAATGGGCTATTAGATGCACCTTGGGTCTCGCCTAATTAATAGAAAGGCTTGAATTTTACGCTCGAACCTAGTCATTGAGGTTTATACAGCAGCCCAAGCCAGACCAAAAATGAGCTAACCCAAAAGTCCGAAAAGGCAGCACAACCCATTGACAGCCCTAAATAGATTCATGAATTTTATTAGTTGATTTTTTTTCCCCTGTTCAAATTGCTTATGAGTATTTTTGGTACAGGAAAATGAACGAACAAGAAAATGAAAGATCACCTAAACAAGTACAGGAAGTAAAGGGGGAAGATGTAGTTAGAGATGGAGGAAATATTAAAAAAGGTAATCTGCCTCTCTCTCTTTCTCAAACAAAGTCCTGATACCTTTCATCTGTAGGTCCCTAGTGTGGATGGGAAATCACATTGGTCGGGTGATCTTAGCTAGTGATTGGTGTGTTTTTAACGATCGTAAATGGACGGTTGGATGAAAGCCCAACTGATGGCTGGCATTCAGTGGGAAAATTCCACTGATTGAGATAGATGCCATGAACTTATGCATGCATACGAAGCAGAGTGGTTTACTACCTTTCAATCTTGATGGGAAAGGATAGAATGCTATTTAACACTTGATTTCCATACACGAGGCACACATGTACAGAGGAATTGTATGATGTATTGAGCTGTAAACGGGTCGGGTCCCAGCATATTCGGGTCTGCTTTGGATCCGATCATGTCTGCCAAACCATCTTTTAAAGATCGAGTCTCATAGGCTTGGTTAATTTCAGGTTGGTTCGGGTCAGTCGGGTCCGTGTCTAATAAGCAAATTGATTATTATATATATATATATATATATATAGTTTTACTTATAAATTTAACTTGACTGACCCCAACCCCACTAAACCCGAATGTGACCGGGTCCAGAGTATCGAACCCGAAACCGATCCTAAATGGTTATGGAAAAATCGACCTGTAATAGATCGGGTCCATCGGGTGTCAGGGGTCCAGGTTGATGGCCCGTGGCACACTTATCTGGACAGGATAGATGGGTTTTGAATTTTTGAAAAGTGTGCCCATAGTCCACTAATCCAGACCGTTCATATGTTGAATCCTACAGAGGATGGAGAACACCCTGAAAATTTTGAAGGTCCTAGCGACCAATCTTAGGACCTGTTACGTGATTGAACTATGACCGTTGTTTTATTTCCCTTCAATCTAAAGGTTAAGATTGTCCTATCAAGGATACTTTTGACGCATAGTCCATCCATGGCTGCACACAACAGACCAATGGTCTGAATTACAGAACGACTATCCCCACAAGTCAGAATCGATGCGAGCCACGCATCACGTAAAGCTTAAAAAGCAAAGTCTCTTTCTTGCATGCATGCAAGTTGGGTTTTCTTTCTCTACGGTACACACCTCAGCCTACGCCCGTGAAAATCATCAATACTCTCACTCCAATCTCCATTGCTCTGTAAGCTGTAACATCTCTCCTACAAAACTCTTCTCAAACCACACAATCTCCACTAAGTCACGTGATAGTCTTCAACAACCCTTCTCTTTCAAGAGTCTGCCTCTCCAACCTCCATCAAACCACCACCACCAGTAGCAGATGCTCCTATCTCTCGTGATTTTCCAATACACCCACTTGACCAAAACTCATATGTATTGAATGTATGGCTATTAGAGAAAGCATCCGGTGCACCTGTGTGTACATAAACTTTTTAAGTGCACCACTGTGCACTTTGTGGACACTTCTATCTGTGCCATTCATCAGGTCCAGCATATCAATTTTTCTTGGGCCAGCCATGAAAAAACATACATTTGTTGGAGGATCTAAGCCATGGAACACCAATTGATTGAAGCCATTCTTGATGGATATAAGCAAAGTGGGGTAGACCGAGTGGATATAGATTTATGGTTGGTTTCTTTGTTTATTAATGGTCCATCGATCAGTGAATTTTCTCATGGTGGGCCTTTAAAGTGTATTGGGCCCAATGGATGGTCCAGATCAATGATCAAACTGTACATTGGTTAAGAAAAAAGCGTGATGGAGGTAGAAGTTTTACATGCACTGAGAGTACAGAAGCATTATTTTTCTCTATATAAACAAGGAAAGGTTACTTTCATCAGTTGTATATGTAATTGTTTTATCAACTTCCATCTAAAATGGCCATGAAACCAACTTCTCCAAGCTCCATACAAGGCCACTTGGTCGATATCCATCAGATCGCCACCGAAGAAGAGCGGCCTAACCCCAATGATCAGCGCAAGATACCGAACCGACCCATCAGATTCAAGGAACAAAGGAGACCCAACCGAAGTTTCAGTCGGCAAGTCTCGCTCGAGACTGGATTTTCAGTGCTCAGTAGAGAATCCAAGGCTAGTAAGGACGAACGAAGGGTTCTTGCACGGAATGGTAAGAGTTTCGGAGGCTTTGCTACAGCTAATAGAGTTGGAGAAGGTAGGAAGGGAGATTTCAGTATTTTTCGGACGAAGTCGACTCTTCATAAGCAGAATTCATTGTCCTTGCCGGTGAGGAAGGAGATGGAGGCAGATTCAAAGGAGGACTCTTGCAATGGACCAGATGAATCAGTTCATCGAACCATTCCGAATGCCGGGAGGTACTTCGCAGCCTTGAGAGGACCTGAGCTCGATCAAGTGAAGGTAATGTTCATCATCCCTTCTACTATCATTTTAGAGATGAAAATGGTTATGGTTCTTTCCTTGTCATCCATGGAATTCTTTGAACTAAAACCATAGGCACCGCATGCATTAACAAGATTGAGACCGTTCATTAGGTGGGAACCATCATTTGAGGTCAATTGCTTAGAAAAACTTGTAGAATGGGCGATGATAGATGTGTGACAGAGGTTTTTGGCCGCTGAAAGGGGACTGTTTTTTTTTTTTTTTTTTTTTTTTTGGCTATGAGCCTCTTTCTAAGCGATTGATTGGATGGTTCAGACATCTGATCAGTGATCGATCGTCAATGGGATGGCCCACCTGACGAACGTACTGGATCTCATGCACGGGTCCCACATATATGGTTCTTGATCAAGGACAGCTCTCTGTGCTGGTCCAGATGATGAAGACTTCACCAAAGTCAAAGATACTGAATTCAAGATCCTCTAATGTGCCATTGGTGGACCTGCTGATCATGAGGTTTGTGAATTAGGACGGATAAGATGCAATGATGGATCATGCATGATAGCATGAAGTGGGGCCCACAAAAAAAAAAAAAACGAAGCCATCTGCAACATGCCTCTGGATTCTGTGGTTGGGATTTACACCTGCTCGGGTTGGTGGGCCATGCTTCAGTGTCAAGGATTGGACCCATATCTGCAACTGTATGGGAAGAGTAGCTAATCCGAGCATGTTACAGATTGACTTGGTTTTTTTTTTTTTTTTTTGGGCCCCACTTCATGCTATTGGAGAGGAGGCGTGGCATAATTGTGTCAGGCTTGCTGATGTGGCAGGTCTCTTCTGACCATGTGCCGTTCACCAATACAAATGTGACAGGTATGTGCCACGTCAGACCTATCCTGAGCTTGGGACAGGCTCGGTAGTACCTAATCCGAGCTCCATGGGCCCAGGTTTTTCAGAGATCTGATGGGACCCAAAATGAGCAAGGTTACCCAAAATTCTCCCAGATCAAAAGATCCTGGCCATCGAATCACACGGCATTTCCCCATGTGATTTTATTCCTAATTAAGGATTTTTGAGGGCATTCCTCATCCATAATAGGCCCATCAGGTCAACGGTTCCATACAACGATGACAATGATCATTGTTGGAGTTAGGGCTGCACATAAGCTAAGTTAATTCGAAAACCTCGTTCAGCTCAACTCATTTAAGCTGGGCTTGTACGTCAATTCGCGCAAGCTTAAACTTGATTTTGAAAGCTCATTAGTAAACAAGTCAAGCTCGAATACGAGTGAGCTTGGCTCGAAGCTTGAAGCTCGAAAAAAAGCTTGACTTGACTTGAGTTCAAGATATATATATATATATATATATATATATATATATATATATATATATATATATATATATATATATATATATATATAACAAAACCTAACTCTACTCGGCCCCATTCACTCTTTTTTTTTTTTTTCATTTCATTTTCACTCCCACCCAACCCACTGCGCTCCTGCCCCTACCCCGCTCCCTATCTTTTCCTCCCTCCTAATCTTTCAAGTTTCAAATCTCTCTCTCTCTCTCTCTCTCTCTCTCTCTCTCTCTCCCCGTTCCGACTTCCTCCCTGCACCGCACCCGGCAGCGAACTCCCGAGCATCCACCGTGGGTTTCATTCTTTCCAAACAGGTAGGCTTTTGTATATTTTTTTCTTCTTATTTTAGGTTTATTTTGTTCAAAATAGGGAACAACCTAAAATGAGGCTAGTTTTGGTGTTTTTTTGGGTTGGATTGGGGTCGAGTCAGCTGGTTGGGTTAGGTTGGGTCGGGTCGGGTCGAGTCGAGTCAGGTCAGTGGGTCGGGCAGGGTTGGGTTAGTGGGTTGAGTTGAGTCAAGTAAGTGGGTTGGGTTGAGTTAGGTAAGGTAGGGTCGAGTCGAGTCAATGGGTTGAATTGAATCAGGTCAGTGAGTTGGGTTAAGTCAAGTCAGTGGGTTCGAGTACGGTTGGGTCAAGTCAGGTCATGATGAGGCGTGAAGCCAATCACACATCAGATTTGCTAGCCTGCGGTGGTCGGGTGCCTTGACGGTCAGTGACTGGGCGTCCAAAATTCACCCAGAGAGACTAAATGTCTCTAGGACTATTTCTGATATAGTCGGGCGCCCGATGACATATTGACTGGGCGCTCGGAGCCCAGGGCGATTGCCCGACTATGTTGGGTTGGACGCTCGAAATTCGACTATTTCTCATGTTAACTCGCTAGACAGATTTGATATCTATTGGGCGCTCGACTAAATCTGTTTACGCGCGGTTTCCTACTTTAACTCCTATTTTCGTTCTATACTTTATAAAGGGTTGTAATTCGAGATTAGGGTATGTGATTAAAATTTTCATACGTCCAAGGTGAGAAAAAGAGAAGGGGTTAGCAAAAAGGGCCATCTCTATGCATGGGAGCATAGGAGAAGGTGAATTTATTCATTGTAACTTCGTTTTTTTCATAATGAAATTTTGCATTCGTGATTTTTACCCTTATTGAGGTTTTTCCATGTAAATATTGTTTTGTGGTTTGTTGGTTTGATTGAATTCTGCTTCTAGTTATTATTTCTTCTTATTTATCATTTGTGGGTGACATCAAAGATTGGATTTCAGTTCACTGGCGTTGTTAGCTTGCTGCGCAATAGGTCAGTGGGTTTGGTAGAATTAGGTTGGGTTGGGTCAATGATTTGATTTGAGTCAGATTAATAGGTCAGGTAAGGTTGCGACAATTTAAACTTTAAATGGTTATTTTTGTTTAAATTTATAATTGTTTATATAGTGTTTATAATTTAAATTTGAATTATTTATAATTATAAGCTAGTTATATATTATTGTTTAAAAAAAACAAGAAAAAGAAGAAGACAAAGCCACCTTGATAGAGCTTGATCGGCTTGGCTCGAACAAAGCTCGCTCAGCTCAAGTGGTTGTTCTGAGCTCAATGCTCAAGCCAAGACAAGCTCAAGCTCAAGCTCAATGGGCCACTGATCTAGCCAAGCTCAAGCAGGGCCAAGCTCCGCTTGAGCTCGGCTCGTGTGCAGTTCTAGTCGGAGATGATAATCATAATGTAAGTAAAAATATATCCGTTGTCATCCTCACCACCGCCACCATCTTGCAGGACTTCGAAGACATTCTCCTCCCGAAAGATGAGCTGTGGCCCTTCCTTCTCCGATTTCCTATCGGCTGCTTTGGTATCTGCCTTGGCCTAGGCAGCCAAACCATCCTGTGGGATGCACTTGCGTCGAGCCCAGCCACCCAATTCCTCCACATAACCCCACTAATCAACCTCATCCTTTGGCATCTCTCCCTCGCCGTCCTCCTCTCCGTCTTTCTAACCTACCTCTTGAAATGCGTCTTCTACTTTGAAGCCGTCCGAAGGGAGTTCTACCACCCCGTCCGCATCAACTTCTTCTTCGCTCCCTGGATCGTCTGCATGTTCCTCGCCATCGGTAGCCCCACCGAAACTAGTGGGCCCAAAACTGCACCCAGCCGTTTGGTGCTCATTCATGGCGCCGGTTTTCTTCCTAGAGCTAAAAATCTATGGCCAATGGCTCTCAGGCGGCAAGCGGCGTCTCTCCAAGGTGGCCAACCCGTCGTCGCACCTGTCGGTGGTCGGGAACTTTGTGGGTGCAATCTTGGCATGCAAGGTCGGGTGGAAGGAGCCTGCCAAGTTCTTTTGGGCCGTAGGATTGGCGCATTATGTCGTGGTGTTTGTGACGCTGTATCAACGGCTGCCGACGAGCGAGGCGTTGCCAAAGGAGCTGCACCCAGTGTTCTCGATGTTCATCGCGGCACCATCGGCGGCAAGCATTGCATGGGCAGCCATATATGGAGAATTTGATGGGTTGTCAAGGACTTGTTACTTCATTGCCTTGTTTCTCTACGTTTCTCTTGTGGTGCGGATCAATTTCTTCTGGGGCTTCAGGTACATACATGCCCTCCCCTCTGCTTTTGCATTCACCAGAAAACTTGGTAGGCTGATCAGCTACAACCGGTTGTACGCTACAACCCATCTTTTCCATTCCTTCAGAATTTGATGCTGGTAAAAAAAAAAAAAAATGGGTTGTACCTTAGATAACCTACAACGGGTCCTTGTCTTCACTGATCTGTTTTCAACCAGTGTCACACACGGAAACAAGGCACACATTCATTTCGATATGATCATCAGGTGGGCCATTGCACGGACATGGCTTATCTACAATGGGCAAATTTCTTCAACCGTACGCGTGTGGCCCACCTGATGACAGTATCGTTGTGAAGTTATACATGGTAGAGATGCAGTATCACATGGTTGGTGGCCGCGATGCAAAAGGCAGGTGCCCGTTTCCACGTTATGCGAATGCACATGTGTGCAGATTCGCACAACCCTTGCAGATAGTCATTTACAGATGATGTAGAATCAATGGGGCAGGGTCAGGCCAGTTGGGCAGGGCGCTGTCAGCCCGTGGTCTATAGGTTTCTTGAGAGATCACAAGCTAAGTGTGCCATATGGTTGCATCATGTATTTGTGCAGGTTTTCAGTAGCATGGTGGTCCTACACCTTCCCCATGACGACTGCATCATTGGCCACCATTAAGTACGCTGAGCAAGTCCCCTGCTTATTCAGCAGGGGGCTCGCCGTGACCCTCTCCCTAATGTCGTCCACAATGGTCTCCTCGCTGCTCATCTCGACTTTTCTCCATGCATTTGTGTGGCGTTCCTTGTTTCCGAATGATCTTGCCATTGCCATAACAAAGAAGAGACAAGCCGGCGCCACTGGTGGCAAGATAACACATGCCCAAGAGAAGAAGCCCTCAAAGAGAGCCTTAGACATAAGACAATGGACAAAGCAATCTCCCCTTTCCTTTGTTTCTTCCACATCCAGAAATAGCAATTCACAAAAGATGGAGCTTGATGAAGATGACAAGGCATCACGCTTATAAATGCCCATTCAAATCAAAGAAAAGGAGGAAAAAAGGCATACATAAGCCCCACCTCTATGAGTAGAGCTCATTTTTAAGATTAGACATATGTACATGTTTGGCAGTGCCTTGAAGAAACATTACAGAAGATTCAGAAGACAGTATGTATCAGTGGTGAAATAAAAAGAGAGATGGTGGTGTATTAGATCATCAGTGCTCCTTTGGTGAGTGAAGAAGACATGTATTGTATTTACAGTCAGATGAAGTGGTGAAATTTTATTTCTAATATAAATAGGGTTGCACATTTTCCATTATAAGTGGGGGAGTGTTTCAACAATAGTTTCCACCTGTGTACCCCACTTTCCACCTGGGCTGCTTATGACCCTACTCTAACCGGAAATGCCTATGCCAATCAAGAGTCTGCAAGATGGATGGTAGGATATGAAAGAGGAATCATATGTAGGTTCAGGAGCACACAACACAAGACCATGGCTACTGGTTTTGACTGTTGATGGATCAGGTCTCCAAAACCATCCACATAGAAAGATACTAGCGTCCCATCTTCAGACTCTTTCAGTTGAATGCAGACCTTTGATGTACCTTGTATTGACCATCTATTTGCAGACCGCACAAGTTGAAAGGTTGTGCTTCTCTTATTCAAAGAGATTTGGGCATTATGCTTCTCCTATCAAAGAGATTTGGGCATTACCCATGGGTCCCAACAGACCAGTGGCCCAAGATAATCGAACCATGGCCCCCAACTGGTAAAAACTGTGAGCCAGGTACTGTTTGCATATCCACAGATCCAGGATTATCTCAATTCAAAATGAAATGTAGAGCATTGTGAATTGTGACAATTCTCCACATCTAATGGCCATATACAACTACTGTAATATTTTGGGAATGTGAGATGATGGGCTACCAGGAGGACAGCTTTGACCCATCAAGGCATGTACGGTAGGTGTAACTGTAAGGTGTCGTCCAAGTGGGCCCCACCCACTAGGAGATAGAGATGTGGTATGCGTCAGTTACGGGGTAACCGACTGCCCATTACTCTGGCAGTTAAGGAACTTCATGAGCAGTTTCTCCTGCGGTTATAGTAATCGCCTTGGCTGCATTATAGGACTCGTGACCAAATACAGAGAAAAGAGAGATTTCGAGCACCATAATGGGTTGCATAGAGATCAACTGCGAAGTAGGAGAAGTTGAGTTCCATCACTGCCACACTATATACAGTGTGGATCTGCATCGAAGAAGGGAATTCCTTCAAACCTCTTCTTGCGCCAGTGAAAGTGGTGTGATCCACTTCCAGTGACGTGAGACGCGTCTGGCAAGATCCAACATTCGAGCCTCCACATTCCGCAGCCGTTGGATTCAAGGAATCACTTCCAGGAAGACAATTTCCTAACAGTAGGAACTATGACATGATTGCCTCATGGAGAGGATTGGTAGCTCCATAAAAGAGATTTCCCTCCTGGGCCTAGAACTATTGTATCTGGAATTTTCTTTAAATATAGCATAGATAGTAGAAAATGATTTTTAGACTCCAAGTAATTGATATAAAAGGATATAATGTGCCCATACATCCAACCCAAGAACTCAATAGATCAATTCACAAACATTTCATACAGATTCCAAAAAGGAGAAAAGAAGATGAAGAAGAAGAAGAAGCTTCATCAACCAAAGTGGTAGGGACAAAAACATGAAAACAGTAACACATGCGGGACGGAAGCAAAGGGGAAAAAACAGAAGATGAATTATGCTTCCATGTTTCTCAGAATTACAGAGTTTCTGCTACATCTTCTAAGACTGCAAAAACCATCTTTCAAGGTATAAAGCTCTGATACCTGTACAAGCCTGTTACATTTTTATTGTGGCATGGTGGTTCTGTTTCAGAACACAACCAATTGTACCGATGGTTTCTCCTCTCCTTCAAGTGCTGTTACATAATGGCTTCATGCAGTGGCCCACAAACTCAAGCAACAGAAGAAGCCCGGCTAGTTCAAATTTGTGGGAAGGCGCGATCTTAACTGATGTATGCCGTCTAAAATATCATTGCACAGAGTTCTCAGTTTCACCAATAAGAAGAGTGACGTATAGTTGGAGGCACTAAATTTCAGTGGCAAAAAACAAGCCCGAAATCTTGTGATGTATTTAATTGTAGACCAATAAAATCTCTTCATTCTTTTCAACGGATGCCCACACTCCTGTTAACAATTGAAGTTTAATGAGTTTCCATGTCATCATTTATAACAGTTTGTAGCTAACCTATCTCTGAAATTATCACATGAAAACCCATCCATCACTTGTTAAAAAACCAAGGATTTAAAAGACATGGAGCCAGCAAGACTCCCAAACAAACTCATAACTATCTTATCAAGTATATACAAGGGCAAAGATAATTTTTCACCAAAAGACCCCAACCACTGACAACTGTTGCTATCGGAGGAGGAGAATAAAATGGAAAACAGTTGCCATTTCACAGATAGTAAATAATTGTTAAAGGGCCTTAAGGAGAAAAAAGTGACACCAACATGCAAGCACTTCTAGACTCACCCCTGGATATGCAGGCCCATGTCAAATGGAATAAAAAAAAATTAAAAAAAATGTTCACAGGTTGAAATGAATAGAAACACATTAACTAAACTGCAAAGAACTACAGTTTAGCCTTAGGAGAAACTAAAATCCACATATATTCCACACACACACAACTTTCCAGTGTATGGGACTAAATTTAGAACTGGTGCACGAATGGGAGGAAGAAGAAGAAGAAGCAAGAATCTATTTCAACCTCAAGTTAACTCTGTTTTCAACTTCAGTCTCATGTAGTTACCTGCATATGTTTGCTTGAGATCTGATTTCAGCCATTCCCTTGTCACTCCCACATTGGACATGCTTTCCCCCAAGCCGCTGCAATGTTTCCTTGCTCATGTGAGTAATCTACAGGTTGGATTTCATGAGACTGAAAACTTACCATACCAGAATAGAATGAAATGACAGAAGACAGGAATGATGGTTGTTAAAAGAGCCAAAAGACTAAATGAGAACATGTTCACTTGTTGGCTGATAGGGTATGAACACATTCGTAACATACTTCTAGTAACATACCTTCTGTTCTTTTTGTACATAATCAACCATATTTTCCTTCGAGCCCTTACATCAAATGATAATGCAACCACTTGTAAAAATACTGGGAAAAATGAAAATTGAAGCAATTGATGCACATAATAGATCTAATGAACTCTTCAATTGAAGACAGTGAAAAAAGAAAGAAAACCTTAATAGGTACGGGCCGAGGCACATTTGACTGAGATGCAATCTTTTGCTTAAGTTCGCACGTCAATGAGAGCTAGCATTTCAAGTCAAGACAAAAAGAAGAACAAGAAGAAGGGTAAGTCGTGGGGAATCATAGTCACATTAATGAGCAAGTTTTTCCTCTTTTAAACCAACTACTTTATTGTAGTACACAAAAATCCATACATTTGATTTACCTTCTTAAACAATTCTATTGGTGGATTTTGAAACCGCTTGTCTGTTGGGAAATTGAATTCCTGTATTCAAGTGCACAAATAATATTGACAAGGAAACAAAAATATGTATAGCATCTGAAGACATCTGACATAAACAAAATCAAATACCATTGGTATTGTGGTTTCCCGCTTGCTAGTTCGAAAGACACCAATTTCACCTTTACTAGAAAATATCTGTAATTTTCACAATATATAAAAAACTTTTTAAGATGTAACTATACAAGTAAAAGATCCGCATTCAGTAATGATAAACATTACCTTCTTATTAAGAGGACGAGCTTTAAATTGGGGTATCTTTTCACTTTCTTCCTGCTTTCGATCATCTATGACTTTCAATCTAAGCCATCCAATGAAAAATAGATACAGTTTGAGAGTAAGCAGCCAGTGTCATCTCAATATGTAGGTGAACTATCTTTTTTTTTTTAACCATTTCTCATATTGAATAAAGTCCTGGGCCCAGACTAAATACTACTGTCCACATATCTTACTGATGTAAAATATTGAGTCTAACAACCATTAACAATACAAGATAACTTTTATCAGTATCAGAATTGTCTGTTAAAAGTCATACATTCCCCAAAACAGTTCAATTTCAGTACAATTGAAAGTCCAGGTAAAGAAGAATAGTTGATGTCAGGTCGGCTGTCAGTCATATTACTTTTTGCCTAGAAGTCATGAAAATTCATGTTTTGAATGTGATTGGCAAAACATGATTCATAAAATCAAGCCCAAATAGCTGGGAACAAGGCTATGAGGATGATATGTGAGGGATTGATCACCCACATCAAAGATCAATGTATTACGTGTAGGAAATCTGGTAAGGTGGGCCCCATCAGAAGATCACCAGGAGCAAAAATCATGCCAATCTACTAATCAGCCAGAACACCTTGCAGGAAAACAATAGACGGTTTTACTATACCTTTTGACCAGAAAACCTTGCATGAAAACAATGGACAGTTTGACCATACCTTTTGACCAGAAAACCTTGCATGAAAACAATGGACGGTTTGACTATACCTTTTGACAGTCCCACTCAATATGTGTGCTTGGCTCAACAACTGTTTGCTTTCACATCAACCAAGTTCATGTGCCAATGAATTTGGCAACCAAGATGAGTAAAATGGGCCCTACCATGAAGACCACTCTAGGACATGGATTTCCAGGTTAGTCCAGACACATCTTAGCCTCACAAACAAACAAAATATGGCAGTGTCGGTTAATAGTGTCTTCTGGGTTCCTGATATGATGTCTGGTGACAGAGGCAGTGTCGCCTGGATTCATGGTTCATGAGATGTATGCACATATAATGTGTTGTGATGTGTGCGTGCATAATTTTATAGTGCTCATGAAGGAGATGGGGAAGGATATAACAATTGTAAGACTTCTAAAACTTGTCCTAAAATTGATTAACTGCCATACTGTAAGTGATATTCAATTTCACTCAGGGGCAAAATGGTGTCTACAATCACCTGTTGCAAAAATAAGTATGTGCAGTTCGACTGACATTTTAAGTCAACCGGGCCACCCTGTATGAAAACAATGGACAGCTTAGATCAGAGCAGCATGTGGTTGACTAATTATTGCAACAACCTTATTTTTATGGAAGGTGACTTCATGGTGCACCCACCTCATTCCTTTTAGATGTAAAAAGGGAAACCCAAAAATAAATAATATCGATAAAACTCAAAATTAATTATTTAAATTTCAAAACTATAAAAATAGAAGATATTGATAATCAAAGATTCAAAAAAAAAAAAAAAGTTAATAATTTATAAATAATTTGTCCAAGAGAGAGCAGTTTCAGAAACTAGTGTCCTTGTTACATGAATTGTTACATGCATTCATGTATATCTTCTCCAAAAGTTCTGTGATTCTGCATAGACAAGTCAAACTTGTTGGATCAAACAATGATGTCAATTTTTGCATCCATGTAACATGCACCCTAATCCATAACACCAATGTAATATCATGCCATGTGGTAGCCGGTGGACTCAAGAAACATCAAAATGACACCAAGATGCATGGAATAACATGTACTGAACATAGTGAAGGCATTGCACCTTATTTTCCTCGGAAATAGTAAAATTCAAAGTGGAGATGGCAGAATAGGTTGGACGTCCTAGCATTTTCTTGTGATGCTGATTAAGAGGCAAAAGGCTCATCAACCACCAAAGGATGAGGGTGATTCCTCTGAGCCAGAGCCGATTGCCAATCAGGAAGCCCATCCCGTCAAGGGAGCTCCCGAGCATGATCTAGATCCAGATCAGGAAGCGATGGAGCATTAGCTCTTGGCCTATCCGAGCCAACATCATGAGGACCCGGGCTATGGACCCTGGGTCATGGAACAGTTGAGAATCAACACAGCTCCACTCCAAAACCAGGCTATATGGGCCTTCTATGAAGCAGAAAAAATGGCTCAAACCAAAAATGAGATTTCTGCTTCTCTTAGAAGCCTCTTATCCAAAGCAGGACAGGGGGATCAGAGACACTAGGCCAGACAATGAGGCTTTCCAGAATTAACAATTCCCCAAAAGAAAACTTAATGACTTGATGGATATCTTCATCTAGTTTCAGTGAGAATTCTATTTGTATTTGAACAGAAGAGCCTGACAGAACATGTGCTCCAGGCTGAACTTACTTTTGATAATGAGAGGAGATATTTGCATTATTTCGTAAGCTTTTGGAGTCTGGGGCACCAATTTGCCAGAAGGAATTAGTCTTATGGTTTATTACGACCTGCAATGAAAACATTATTGGCATCATTGATATGGATCTGATAGAAATAACTTACGTAAAAATAAAAAGAAACCAGAATCTAATCTGTGGACAATGAACTGAACATTGCCTATTAACTAGTAAAAGGAAAGGTTGTCTGATCTAAGTACAAAACTGCTATGTCAAAATCAATACAGCGAGTTAGTTTATCTGAATTATTGGAACGTAGCAGTAGTGATGAGGCTGAACATACATGTTGCATAGCCCTCTCAGATGTCTTTAAGCGAAATTCCTAACAAGCACCCAGATAGCAATGATTGAACTTACAAAACAATATCATAACAAACCATGCAATCAAAAGCAAGGATTGAACCTGTGGGGACTCAGTTTGCAGATGCAACTGTGTCATGACACAACCATGAAAACAATATGCAAATAGAAGAATGAAAACGATTTTAACAACTTACTTGAAACTCAGGCAACCGAGGTGTGCTCTTCTGTGGTGGTGGCATTGATGGAGATTCAAGAATCTGCAGAGCAAAGAAGCAAAATATCTCAGAAAAAGACCAGAAGTTGCTCATTCGAAAAACCGCTTACAAGCACTCAAAAGGGCACTTCTTTGTAAATACAAGAGACACCAACTTTTCTATTCAAGCGGCGTGCTTTAAACACGGGCACAGTTGAAAATTTTCGTTCCCCAACCTCCATACAGTTCTTGGCCCTGAAGTTTCAACATAAAACATGTACCAGCAGCTTGTTAGAAAAATGATGCCCCTCCACCCGAAGGCTTATGGCAATGGCACACAGTCGAGATCATTTTGACAAGTGTAAGCATACCTCATTCTTTGAGCCCTTTGAGCTGTTTCAAGTTCAGGCTCACGGGGAATAGTGAGTTTCAGCCTGGACTGATCAGAATTGCCATCCTACAGGACCACCAAAAACACTAAGAAAAAAAAATCTAACAGAGCAATAATTTAGATACTATATCGAGACTAACAAAGAACATTTTTAGACTGAAATAACAATCCTATAAGTGTGAGCTGGGGACAGATAAATGAAACATTTACAATAAATGAAAAGTGCTTTCTAATCTTAGGACCAACTGATGGTAACTCCTGATAACTAAATTACCTTTTGGGGGACCTTGTGTATCAAACTGATTTGCTGCTTTAGATCAAGTACCTAGTTACAAACAAATAGATATTTTTAGGGAAAGGAAATAAAAAAAGTACCTAGTTTCAAACAAGTAGATATTTTTTAGGGTAAGGAAATAAAGATTATCGAAATCAACATGAATTAAGGACTCATAATTCAAAAGAAAATGTAAGAAAACCTATATAAGAAATCAATTGTTAGAAAACCACATCAAGTCTAAATTCTACTTCATAAGGCAATTTTGAGTAGGTGAATGATAATTCAACATCCAGATAAAAGGTTCTTTTCATATTTCCATATGAAGGTTCATCTAGTGATCAGTTGCCTTGAAATGAAATTGCTTCCATTCGTCAAAGTAAATCATGTGATTATGTGAAGAAGAAGCATTCAAAAATGAGAAGTGCAATGGAGGATGAACTTCAAACACTAACTAAAATGAAGCTCTGGTGCTCATGATGTGCCATAATGGCTGTTACAGGGCCGTAATGGCTGTTTTGTAACTGTAACAGTGCCAACCATTATGGCCACTGTTACCGTTAAGGGTCACCTTGCTGACACTAGTTCCAAGACCTACGAACAAAATTTCATTGATTGCAAGAAGGCAAGGAATCATGAAACCATTAAAGGATAATATAAGCAAGACAGAGGATGTAGAGACCTTCCATCCCATGCAATGCTGTGCAATGCAAATTCAAAAGGTGCATCTTCATGACCAAGTGTGTCCCTTGCCTAGTAATGTGTCTGCAGATATCAGCTTGACAATATTTGTTCAAATCCTTTGAAAATTTCGTGAGCTCAATTGTTTAGGGGGTCAAATTTTACCAATTACCTATATGATAGGATTAGGTACATATGTGCCATTTTGTTGTTTTTATTTATTTGGATTAAATTTAGGAATTCTAGGGCCTTTTGGAATGTAGGATTAAATGGTATGAAATTGCATTAGGTGGAATTAACATCATTATTGCACAATGATTATATGTCTGGAAATACCATGGTATTTTGACTGTCCAATCCCACATTTGGGATCAAATTCTTCCTTCTGGAAAAAAGAACACTGTATTACGTGAAACCTGCGTTTGGTGGACCATGGAATTGTAATCAACAGATTGGATTTCACAACTGATGCTGGTCACATGTATGCAAATACAACTCGATTCTCACGTGTAAAGGGCGCATACAGATGGATGGTGTGGATAAAATGCATGCATCAACGTGGGGCCCACAAATTTAGTGAATTTCAAAATCCACCAGAAATCTTGTTGCATCTCCTGCTAAGACTGGACGATATAATACCTGGATTAATCCAATCCTTCCCCTCGCTTCCAAACACTGGATGGAATTTACATTGGACCAAATGCAATTCCATACCACCTAATCCCACGTTCCAAACAGGCCCTTAGTGTTTTGAACAGGTACATGTATCCAAATGGATAGAATAATCAAACTAGTAATAAGCATGCATGGTGACCCATGAATAGTGGCTGGAGCAAAAGACCGGTCCAGGTTGACGATTTGAACGAAACATGCCAATATACAACCAAGTGCACTGCAAGCTACAGTGGGCTGAGTCCAGTACAGCTCTTCCCTATATATGTATGCATGTATGTAGATAAATAGGTACATATAGTATGGATGTATGTATGTATCGGGAGTGCTTATGTCCTCACTTCATGCGGACATTAGCAATGTCTCCAAAGCTTTTACATGTCATACAGAAATCATCAGTCCGGACTTCGCAAATTGTTCCGTTCCACTATCAGCGAGCCGTGTTGCAAAAATCGCATCGATGGGATGATCACAACCATACAACCAATAGATTGAAAACAATCAAGATCAGGAAGAGAAAAGACAGTCAAAATCATCATCTTGAAACATCTAACAAAAGACCCTAGCATGGATTGTTTGTGATTCTAAAGAAGCTTTTTGATCATCTAACCATCTGGCCTATGAGCTTGTAATAAAATGTACGAGGTATGACAAAATAACCAACATTAGCATTACAAATAAATGGACAGCCTTGATCGATGATTGGCCATCCAACATGCAAATGAAAGCTTTGGGAACACTGGCAACATCCGAGTTAGGTTTTCCAGAGCCATCTCATCTCTCAGTACCTTGAAAACATAATTTAAGTAAACTAGAAGCATTAGTAGATGAAATCGCAAACTATAGTGCACCTTGCGCAAATGTCCGCCATCTAGTTTTTGCCTCTTTGCAGCCTGACTTTCAATTCCTGACATATTCTCTAAGCTTCTCTCATTTTTTAGCACTATTGGCTTCTGAAACCTAACAAATAAGGTAAGAAAGAAGAACGAAGTAAACGACTAGATTTGAGATTTAAAAGAAGTGGAAGATAGCTGAGGGGATTTTTAAAAAAAAACTAAGCGAACGGGCAGTAAGGATAACACAGATAAAATAAAAAGAAAAGAATGAACTGAGGAACAATTATAATAGACCACCATATGATAAAATGTTAACAATATAGATAGACGAATAATCCAACTGCTTGGAGCAATAAGATTTCTGAATTTGTGAACATTAATCTTAAAAGAAACAAATAGCATATCATTTATAGGACTTCATATATATGGGAGAATTCACCACAAAAGATGCAAGATTGCAGATAAACTATGGTAGATAATCAATTTACCACGATATCATGTCCACATTTAAAATCTCCAACACTTATCCATGAAGGTCACCACTATGTAAGATAAAGAAGAGAAAAACTTCAAACAACCTTTGCACAATTTGGCACCTTCAACTTACCGTGGTGGAATTTGCTTTGCCAACTGACTAGCAGTAGGTTTCATCAAAGTTGAGCAACTCGAGAAAGGCGGTTTGACAGACTTGGTTTTACCTTTAGGAATATCTTCAGCCAGGAGATTATAAAATGTTAGTGTTACAAAAAGAAAGGAAAAGATATTTACTCAACAATGGTAGAAATAAAAACTAGCAACATTATAAGAAAAAATGTAAGGAAAACATTTGAACTGATCAGTAAAATTTATTCTAGAAGGATAACAATCATCTTTCAACTAATACTATAGGTGGCAAACAGAAGTTAGCAAACACGCAGGTTTTGGATGTGCATAGGATGGATAGAGCTTCATAGGAAAAGAAAATGCAAGCTTTGAGATGAATCAAAAACCAAAAAAAAAAAAAGAGGAATAATGAACAAGTATATCAAAATCATTATAAATCCAACAAAAAAAAGAAGGAAATAACATGCTAATATATATAAAGAAAAACAAAAAAACAAAAAACCTTTGGTGACAGTGCCCCCTGCTTGAGAGTCAGCACCAATACTTCCAATAAAGAAGTGATCCAAAACACTTGCCATGAATGCTTGTTGTGCACATTGACCACTTTTCAGATTCAGATCCTCAACCTCTTCATGATCTAGCAACATAACATAGAAATGTAAGCCTAGAGACAAGCCAAAACCAATTTTAGGACAACAGTGATATGAAATCTCTTAGAAAGTCTTGTTTGTTTTATCATCAAAGACAGGTTTTAGCTGAAAATAAGCCCTCTATTGCAACCCAAACATTCTTTAAATATACTAATACTTGCATGGAATGCTTATACCAATCTAGCTGGGTAACTTGTAGCTGACTGTGAGACTGGATTAGTCCCTTCACGAGCCCAAGGTCTAATCAAAGTTTCTCAAGCAATTCACAATTTTTTAGATGAGCCAGAAGACTGTTGGAAAAAGGCACATATTTTGCTGAAAAAGGATGTCATATATTAGAAGTGTATAGATTATTTGGAAGGTAATTTACATGAACCATGAAGCACACTAGAAAATTGAAGTATTAGATATCAAGTCCATAACTAATTACAAAAATAATTAAGTTTATTGATGATTATTAATTAGTGATAAATAGAGCTGCACATGAGCCAAGCTAGCTCAAAAAGCTCGCTCAGCTTGGCTCGTTTAAGCTCGGCTCGGCTCATAGGCTAGTTTGACCAAGCTCAAGCTCGATTTAGGAAGCTTGTAGCTCGAAAAAAGCTCGATCGGCTTGAGATCGTGTGTGTGTGTGTGTGTGGTGTGTGTGTGTGTGTGTAAAATAAAACTAAAAACTCAAAAGTCAAAACCCTACCCGACCCCACTGCGCCCGCTAATTTCCCTCTCACTCTCAAAACCCTACCCGACCCCAACCTGTTGGCCCCCTGCCTAGCTCCCCCCCCCCCCCCCCCCCCCCCCCCCCCCCCGTCTCTCTCCTCCCTCCGGCTTCCTTCCTCCACGATCCAGCGAGCAGCGAACACCTGAGTCATGATTCGCATTGCTGCACCGCACCCGGCACTGCAGTCGAACACTTGAGTCCTGACTCCCAACCTAGCAATGAACGCGGACGGAACGCCCCAGGCCCCCAGCATTAACAAAGTAGGCTTTTTTTTTCTTTCTTTCTTTTTTTGAAATAGAGAATGCCAATGGGGTTTTGTTGGGGTTTTTTTGGGTCGGATTGGGGAAGCCGTCAGTTTTTTTTATACACTTGTATAAAAAAAAAATAAAAAAAAAGACAAAGCTCGGCTTGGCTCGAACAAAGCTCGATCGGCTCGACTAGCAACCTAAGTTCGAGCGGCTGTTTTGAGCTCGATGCTCAAGCCAAGCTCAAGCTTTGTAAAGCTCGGCTTGAGCTCGGCTCGTGTGCAGCTCTAGTGATAAAAAGAGACTTGAATGCTATGAGGTTAGTTATTTCTGCAGATGAATTTAGAAACCTATATATTTTAACTTTCTTGCTCAAATGCATAACAATGTTACTGACTTCAAATTTTCATAAATAATGGAAGTAACTTTTCTTGGAAGCAGTTCATAAAAAATAATAGTTCAAGATTGTACAGATACTGCTGAGTGCTGATTGATAAGATTGCTACTACTTTTAAAATCAAAATCTTTCAGGAGCATTTAACAAAAAAAAAAAAAATATTTCAAGATTGTACTAATATTGCTGAGTAGATAAGATTTGTGGAGTATTTTGTGGATGTCCAAATTGTGATTCTTCTCATACAAGCAATATTAGAACTAAAATTTATCCTCACATAATATAACATCAACACCCTAAAATGAATTTTTCCACATAGCATAACTGTAACTGATTATTTATTTCACACACACAGGAGGATCCATCTGGAATCAAAATTCCATATGTGGAGACCCCATTACATTATGGTTTCCCTTGCCTGTGGGACTGCTGCCTGCCCTGCTTCCCTCTTAAGCAACTATCATAAAATAAACAAAAAAAAAAAAAAAATCATCTCTCAAAATAAAAATAAAACAAAGCAACCATAACATTTCCTTTTCCTAATTTTCTTATTAAGAAAGTAGAAAGCCCTCTTGTTAACACCATGATAACAATCATCAGCATGGATGGATGCTTAAAGAGCAGCTTGAAGCCGTCAAGAATCATCATGGTACAGTCATGCAGCACCAGGAATAGCTAACCCAATTTTTACATTTTTCAACTCATTTGGGGAAAATGTTAATTTTCAGCAAGTAGAAATAAATTTTTCTTGCAACTACTACTGTCAGAATAAGAGAAAGCATATATCCAACAGAAAAATATCTGAGTATTTCCATGGAGATTCTTTAAAGAAATTAATATAGCTGCTACAAGACTATCTAGGTTAGCACTCCAACCTGACCAAGTTAATCAACGTTGAAGAGTTGAGCCAGGACACAAACATAAGTCAAGGTTCTCCAGATTAAAAAGAAAAAGAAAAAGAAAAAGAAAAAAAAAAAAGCAAATAAAAATTACGAGCAATTTTTCTATGGAAGTGTCAACATAATGACATAAAATGATTGAACTGGAGAACATATGATGGTATCGATCATGAAAGAAACTCGATTAAATTCATAGTAACCTCTATTAAATGGAAAATCCATTGAGTCTGTAAAAATGTTGTTTTGATAGGGTCATAATACACGCATGTTTATGAAAGAAAGCATCATAGTCTATAGAAAGTTTGATATGAGTTGAGGCATTGACATGCTAGTACCATCATGGTCTGAAATGACAGAAAATGATACCTCTATAATTTTCAGCTGGTCCAGAAGAGTTGGAGCCCATGCTGATATCTGAATTGGTAATAGAATTTGTGTATTTCACATCTTTAGGTTCTGGAAGCGTACTCACATCTTCTACAAGGACATCTTCCCTCAAATGCAGCTTTACAATATAAGCTGAAAAGGCAGAAGTTTTTTAAAAAAAAAGAAGCATATGCATTTGAATTACTTGATGAAATTGAAAAATGTACGCAGGATAATACAAAAGAAAAAACAATATTCAATTACTATAACAATAGGTCAACCAAATGGCATGACAAAGTCAAAAGGCTTTCAGCCTTTCCTAGTTTAGTGGATTAAGGTGACAAACCCAATGACCGGTGAAAATTCCAGATGTAACTGAAGAGAGGCTGAAATTTCCAAAGCAACATTAAGCGCCACATGATTCATTCGTCCGGTAAATAAAGATTTACAGTTAGAGATTTCCCCACCCCTAAAGAATAGCAGGGCATGTTTGGCCATGCACGACAATCACATTCCGTCTATGATTGTACCATTGATTATGGTAAAGTAAACATCATGACTTTAACACTTCCCCTCACACTAATTGCAGTCAGTGGTGCATCAAAAACTTGGAAGTAACCATCTCTGTGTCATCAAAAAATCGGTGACCTTGTTTTCAAAGGACTTAACAACACCTCTTTATATCTTTCTGCTAATAACTTATGTACTCAAATGAATAGTAGTCAACTTTGAGATGCTTGATCTGAGCATAATAAGATGACCCCAAAACTATAGGCATGGATCTGTGGTTGTGGGAATTAAAAACGTTGAAATGAGGATATGCGCACCAGCGTTTGCGGCTGCAGAAGCCATTCCCTGACCTCGTTGCATAGCTGTGTGTGCAGTTTTAGGATGCTATAATGACAAATGTGCCTCATGAACTTCTATGAAGTCCACACAAAAGCTTCTCTTCTGTACATGTGGAACTTGTTTATGTGATCAAGACTATTGATTTTGTGGGTCATGTCCACTACATAGATACTACAATGCGAGGCAATTATACTGTGGAAGCCATCAAGTCAGTGACCTAAAAAGGAGACAGTTGACTCAAAAAATTGGCAAGGATCATGTTCAAACGGGACTTGGGGTGTCCTTCGAGAAGGTTTTTAATGGTGTGAGTAGTTGAGACAGTTGAGCCCTATGAGGTGAGACATAAGGCTTGAGGAGTACTGAGGCGTATAGCCCAAAAAAATAATGACAAAATATTTTAACATAGGAAGAATTCAAGGGGCATCCTTTGAGAAGGTAACTAAGGGGGCAAATAATTGAGGTGGTCAAGCCCTATGACACAAGGCATATGGCATATGCACCATACCAAGGCATAGCCTCAAAAACATTCAAAAAGATTTTTTTTTAAAGTAGGAAAAAAAAAAAGATGTACAGAACTTTGATATGAACTAGGGATATCGAAAATTAAATTGTGACTGATGAAGAATTGTTTGTCCAAGGCATGCAGTATGTGTTAATGACTTACGATATCACCTTGAAATATAATTGATTGAGTTGTGGTTATAGTTGAATTGTAAACTACTATTACTTATAAGTGGCTACAATAACTACACTATGAGAGTTTAAAAAATAAAATAAAAAAGGAACACCAATTTACACAGTTGAACAGCTCATGTCTTAGACTTTGATAATGAAGCCTATCATAGCACAGTAAATGATGGTGCATTGAGTTCCATTGCTACATGGACCAGCAGCAAAGCTAGCAATGTGCCACACCAGACCTACCAAAATCTAAATCTTGATTACTCCCAGCCCAAGCAGTTCAAAGATAAAGGCTGTGAATCAAATCCACGACCAACTGTTGCCTGTCGTCAAAAGGTGGGCCCCACTGTACAAGGCCAATCAGAACAAACTACATTGTCAAAATCATCTCACTATACCATTCCCCAATTCAAAATGTGATTGTTTTACTTTAACCCAATCCACAATAAAAGAGAAAGAATCCAAATTCTCAATAAAATAATCAAATAAAATAATCCACCTCATTTGAAATCAAGAAGATGGCGTATTATAGACAAAACAAACAACAATAATTCCTATCATCTGCATTATCCAACAAACGAATACTCATAAAAAGTCAGACATCAAGAAATAAAGATTAGACACTATCTAGGGTTTCATCTTACGTGAAGGGGGATAGCTGCCGGCGGTCTCAAACCAGAGCTCGGCTTTTCGAGCTTCGGAGAGGGATTCCCTCCGGCTGAAGTCGAAGTAGCGAGAGGCATCGAACTCGTAGTCGAGATCGATTTCAAGATAGTGGAAGCATTCATCGACGGTATCCTCCATTTTCTCGTCCATCTCCTCGCAACGGAGACGATATTGTCAGAAGAAGATACGAGGTACAAGTATCATAGATTTCCGGATTTTTCTTCAATCCATTCCCCTCTGCCGTAGTGTAGCTTCTTCTTCTGCTGCTGTTTTTATAAAGCAATGGCAATAAATGCGGAGAGAGAGAGAGAGAGAGAGAGAGAGAGATTTTAACGGAGAAAATGGCGGAGTTTTCTTGAATGCAGTGCGGCAAGAAAGGATAGAACGGCAGCGGAGACGTGGACTTTATATCGCCGAGGCAGAACAGGAGTACGAAATTTGAATAGAGTTTAGACGACATAAGGGAGTCGCACGTTTGAGATTGAGTATTTTCATCGCGTTACACGTGGCAAATTTGAGTGCGACATCCGTCCATTAGGTGGGCCTCACAGTCACAGGTTAGCTTGTTTAAAATTCAAAAAGTTGTGTGCCGGTCACGAGGGGCACGAGTGTACGAGGAAAATGGACGGTTTAAAAAGAAAAAGGACACTAGAAAGTTGAATAACAAGTACGGCCCATCTGATGAGCGTATCAGACTATTTATGCTCAATGAATTTTCACTAAGATAACTACCTGATGAATGGCCACGATATCATGTACGTGCTGCTGATAAAATCCACAAGTTCATGCGTGTGGGTCCTCCTCACTCTTCAGACGAGCGAATTTATTTCTAGGTACAATTTTAGAGCTTCTGTTATGCAGCTTCTCCCAGAACATAGTTCTCTTCGACAGGCCTAGCAAGTTTTTAACGGTCAGCCTTCAATCGCTACTCTTTCCGGCAATGTGGTCCACCGATGATTTGATTTGCTTCGGTATCATGCCCTTGAATGATCTGACAAAACAGATGGACGGCGTGGATATAAAACACATACATCATGACGGGCCCACAGTCGCGGACTTTGGTAGTTCTCCGGATTCAAAGAATCCGCGTCCCTTGGCCGGACTTCCTACAAGATATCAGCCCTATCCAGACCGTTCGCGCAGGGTACCGGCATTGATCAGCCCTAGACGAAAGTAGGTAAGCCGATCCACGGTCTACGGCGCCCATATATACCACGCACCGTGGATAGAGCTGTAAATGGGTCAGTGGACCCGATGGGGTACCCAGACCCAACCCATTTAGACCCGACCTAGACCCGACTCATTTGTTAAATGGTACGGGTCTGGGTCCAAGAATAGACCCATTTGTTAAACGGGTCTGGGTCTAGTTTCCTTTATGTTAGGCCCGATCCGACCCGACCCGACCCGACCCGACCCGACCCAAACTCATTTAGTAAGTGGGCGGGTTTGGTCTATGTTACAAGGGACCCGTCCAGCCTAGACCCGTCTAGACCCGGTTTTAAGCCTTGTAAAATGCTTGCATACTTGATCCAGACCCAGACCCATTAGACCCGGCTCATTTATAAATGGGTCTGGGTGGATCTCCCTCTACCAGACTCGGACCCATTTATAAATGGGTTTGATGGGCTGACTTAGACCCGACCTGGACCCGCCCATTTAGTAAAAGGGTCTGGGTCTAAAATTTGGACCCAGACCTGTTTGGTAAATGGGTGGGTCTAGTTTTGGCTAAACCCGCCTCGGACCCGACCATTTACAGCCCTAACCGTGGATGGCACAGGGCGCGGATTGCCTGCAAAGCCTTTCGCAGGCATCTCCTGCGCAAGGAATGTGGGTGGGGCCCACCGTGAGGTTTGTGAAAACTCTACGCCGTCCAACCGTTTTGTGAGATCATTTTAGGCATTGCGACCAAAATTGAACAGAATCCAAGACTTAAGTGGGCCGAAAACATGACGATTGAACTTCCACAGTTGAAATATTCGTGGGGCCATTGAAGTTTCGAATCAGGATAATATTTGTGTTTTCAGTTCATCTCAGCAGGAATGACATTATGAATGGTATGGATGGCATATAAACATCATTGTGGACACCATAAAGGTTTCAATGGTAAGAATTTCCCTACACACCTTTTGCTTTATTGCAGCTTACTTGAATTTTGGATCCTGTTCATTTTTTGTAGCAACACCTAAAATGATCTCACAAAACGGTTGGACGGACGTAGAGTTCTCACAAACCTCACGTGGGCCCCACCCATATTCCTTGCGCAGGAGATGCCTGCAAAAGGCGCCTTTCGCATGCAGTCTGCGCCCGATGGCACACATGCCAATCTCGTGCGTGGGACATGTCACTTGACGATCCTACCTGGCAAATGTTCATAACCCGTTCATTCCTTTCCATATGGGTGGCCCACCTGGCAGGAAGGCAAATGTGATTGGGTAAGGGCTTTCAAATAAACATAATACATATGGCAGGTTGAGTTCATAACGTCACTACTACTGGGATGAACTGAAAACACAAATATTATCCTGATTCAAGACTACTGTGGCTCCACAAATATTTCAACTGTGGACGTTCAAATCTCACGTTTTCGGCCCACTTCAGTCTTGGATCCGGTTCAATTTTGTTTTAGTGGCCTAAAATGAGCTCCCAAAACGGATGGACGGGGTGGATTTATCAAAAAAATCACTGTGGGCCCACCTTGGTTCCCAGCGCAGGAAATTCCTGCGCAAGGCTTTCGCAGGAAATCCGCGCCCATGGCAGGTTGATGTCTCAATCAGGACTTTTCATCTAGTGGGTCCTAACACGGATTGAAAGTAATTAAAGTTGAGCCATGCTGGACATCTAATCAGCGGCCTTTTATCAAACCGGCGAAAAAGCAAAAAGGCTAATGGTTAACATTACGTCGTAAGGTGATTAAGAAGGGAAAGGTTTGTCGGGTGGGGAAGTGGATTCGGCACTAAGTAACTCAGCTATAGCAAACTTTGTGGGGCCACTGTGGATGCATGTGTCTTACCGGTACCGTCCATCCATTTTTCCAACTCATGGTTGGGCATGATATCAAAATTGAAGTAAATCAAAAGCTCAAGTAGACCACATCACAGGAAACAGTGAGGATAATGACGTCCATGATTGGGTATGCTAGGTGGACCGTACTGAATGATATATCACCCGACCTTACCTAATTTTTAACGGTTCTGATTTGAGGGTATAAACTGCATATTTATAGTTACTGTTAATTAACAGTCATGACGCTAGCGGACTTCATCAGGCCACTACAATCACATGTAAAGCAGCGTCTAGAAGCTGAAAAAATCGACTTCCTCGGAAGCATGGTGATTGGTGAGTCCAGTGGATCCGTGAGTCTGGCGAGTTGACTCGTGAGTCATTAACCTGTTAACCACCCGCCCTACTTGCTTTTCTCCTGCAACTCGCGAGTCATTTTGCGTTCCTCCTCTCTCTCGCTCTCACCCTCGATGACGTCACCATTGTGCATATAGCATAGGTACGCCGCTCCCAACAGTAAGTTCCTGTAGGCCAAAGCGACGTGGATTCACCGCTATGCCTATGAGAAATCCTCATCAGTTTCCCAAGCTCCAAGTGGGATAAGAATATAGAAAGGCAAGCATATCTAAAGCTCTCATGGGCCCCATGTGGGATAAGAATATAGAAAGACAAGCATATCTAAAGCTCTCATGGGCCACAAGAAATGATGAAGCAGGAATGAAAATGACCACAGTTGAAGCCGTCTTTGAGCTCACCATGATATTTATATACCATCCAAGCTGTTAATAATGGCCCGTTTGGCACCCTGGATTCCAGGAGAAAGTGAGGGAAAGGAGGAGAAACTGGTTGCTTTATTATGTTTGGCACCATGGATTTGAAGAGAAGTGGATTTGAGTGGAATCCAGGAGAACTCAAAAAGGCACTTTTAGCCCTTTTTCAAATCCTAAAAAAAAGGCGGGATTTGAGGAGAAATCCTTCCCAACGTGGGACCCACCATAATGTGTCCCTAACTATGGGACCCAACATGATGTACATTTTCCATCCAACTTGTTGATAAGGTCACAAGGACCAGGATGAAGGGACCACACAAATCTCAGTTTAATGGAAGACTTTTGTGCATCATAAAGGTCTCACTCTCCATTTTTTCTTGTTTTATGGTCCACTTTAGATGTGGATTTGCTTTATTTTTTGGATCTTGGCATAAAATGATATGTAAAAATGGATGAATGGCATGGATTTAAAAATCGAGGCTAATACGGTAGGCATATGATGGGATTAAAATTTACACCGTCCATTCCTTCATGTTTGATTTCTCTCAAATCTTGACTGCCAAACAGAAAATCTGGAATTGACAAGAAGTGGAATCGGTGAGAATTCATATCATGGAATCCACTCCTCCTCACTTCTCCTCAAATCCATGGTGCCAAACGGGTTATTCCCACTAAGTTGAACTGAAAACACAATATTATCCAGATCTAAAACTTGTGGTCTGTACCAAATTTCTAACGGTGGAGATTCAATCCCCACTTGTTTCGTGTGGCATGACCCACTAAGTTTTGGATCTACCTCATTTTAGCATGCAATCATCTTGTAACCAATCAAACGGCTCATTCAAGATAAGCAGATGTGAATTGCCTGTGGCCCTGTCCACAGGAAGGAAATTCCTGTAGGCTGAAGCTATGTGGGGCCCACCACAATGTCAGTGAAAAATCCATTGTCCAATAGTTTCTCATCTTTGTGGGGCCACAAAAGTTTTTTTTTCCAACAAGGTTAATGTTTGTTTTTCAATTCATCCCAGTGAGATTAACTTTCTGAACGATTTGGATGACACGGTGGATGCTTCCATTCTCATTGTTACCTGTTGTAAGGCTGATTTGAGTTTTGGATCTGCTTCATTTTTTAAGCCGTCCTACGAAGATGTGATCTTCAGAAACAGACAGATGAATTGGATTTCTCACAGACATCAAGGAGAGTTGAATATTTCCATCTTTACATAAACCCAATCGAGTTTTCCGATTGACTCGGCCTAGTGGTTGAGCCAATAGCCCATTGGAGAGTGAGTCATTGGGTAATCGGACGAAGAATCTGGCATGCTGGTTGTTAAACATTGATATAAAGGGTCAAACCATAATGACACCCAGCAAGTCTTTCCTGTGCTCAAGTTACAAGGGGCCCACTACATTGTCCATGAAATCTGGTAGCGTTCATCAGCTTCAGCAGGTCACATTAGGACAGGAGCGGAAAATGAGGGAGATCAAAACTCATGTAGGACACACGACAAAAAATACTGGGATGGAAATACCCACCATTGAAAGCTTTCTGGGCCCACTATGATGTTTATATGTCATCAAAGCCCTTAATAAGTTTATTCCTACTCGAAATGAAAACTCAAATACTTGACTGATAGAAAGCTCATGCCCTAGAATGATCTGACAAAACGGATGGACTGCATGGATACAAAACACATACGTCATGATGGGCCCACAGCCGCAGATCCACCGACTTTGGCAGCTCTCAGGATTCAAAGAATCCGCATCCCTTGGCCAGACTTCTTACAAGATATCAGTGGTATCCAGACCGTTCGCGCAGGGTACCGGCATTGATCAGACCTGGACGAAAGTAGGTAAGCCAATCCACGGTCTACGGCACCCATATATACCACGCACCATGGATGGCACACATGCCAATCTCATGCGTGGGACATGTCACTTGACGATCCTACCTGGCAAATGTTCATAAACCGTTCATTCTTTTCGCATAGGGGTGGCCCACCTTGCAGGACGGCAAATGTGATTGGTGAAGGCTTTCAAATTAACATAATGCATACCGCAGGTTGATGTCTCAATCGGGACTTTTTATCTAGTGGGTCCTAACACGGATTGAAAGTAATTAAAGTTGAGCCATACTGGACATCTAATCAGTGGCTTTTAAATCAACGGACAAAAAAGAAAAAAGGCTAATGGTTAACATTAAGAAAAGAAAGGTTTGTCGGGTGGGGAAGTGGATTGGGCACTGAGTAACTCAGTTAGTTACAGTAAACTTTGTGGGGGCCACCGTGGATGTATCTGTCTTATCGGCACCGTCCATCTATTTTACCAGCTCATTGTTGGGCATGATATCAAAATTGAAGTATATCAAAAGCTCAAGTGGACCACATCACAGGAAACTGTAAGGATAATGATGCCCATGATAGGGTATGCTAGGTGGACCGTACAGAGTGATATATCACCTGACCTTACCTAATTTTTAAACGGTTCTGATTTTATAATACATATCCATTTAACTTGAGGGTATAAACTGCATATTCATATATAGTTACTGTTAATTAGTAGTCCTGACGCTAGCGGACTTCATCAGGCCACCACAATCACGTGTAAAGCAGCTGTTAAAAACTCGACTTCATCAAAAGCATGGTGAGTCCAGTGGATCAGTGAGTCTAGCGAGTTGACTCGTGATTCATTAACCTGTTAACCGCCCACCCTACTCACTTTTCTCCGGCAACTCGCGAGTCATTTGGCGTCCCTCCTCTCTCGGCCCTCACCCTTGATGACTGTCACCATTGTGCATATGGGCATAGGTACACCGCTCCCGTTCCTGTAGGCCAAAGCCACGTGGGATCGACTGCTATGCCTATGAGAAATCCACTCCCGTCATCAGTTTCCTAAGCTCAAAGTGGGATAAGAATATAGAAAGATAGGCATATCTAAAACTCTCATGGGCCACAGGAAAGGATGTAGCAGGAATGAAAATGACCACCGTTGAAACTGTCTTGGAGCTCACCATGATATTTATATACCATCCAAGCAGTTAATAAGGTTATTCCCACTAAGATGAACTGAAAACACAAATATTATCCAGATCTAAAACTCGTGGTCCGTACCAAATTTCTAACAGTGGAAATTCAATCCCCCTTGTTTTGTGTGGCCTAGCCCACTGAGTTTTGGATCTACCTCATTTTAGCGTGCAATCATCTTGTAACCAATCAAACGGCGCATCCTAAAGTGAGATAAGCAGACATGAATTGCTTGTGGCCCTGTCCACAGGAAGGAAGTTCCTGTAGGCTGAAGCTACGTGGGGCCTACTGCAATGTCAGTAAAAATCCATTGTCCGATAGTTTCTGACCTTCTTGGGGCACAAAAGATTTTTTTCCAACAAGGTTAATGTTTGTTTTTCCATTCATCCCAGTGAGATTTAACCTTCTGAACGACCTGGATGACAAGGTGGATGCTTCCATTCTCATTGTTACCCATTGTATGGCTGATTTGAGTTTCCGATCTGCTTCATTTTTTAGCTTGTCCTAAGGTGATCTTCAGAAACAGATAGATTGGATTTCTCATCGACATCGAGGAGAGTTAAATATTTCCATCTTCGCATAAACTCAATCGACTTTTCTGATTGACTCGGCCTAGTGGTTGAGCCAAAAGCCCATTGGAGAGTAAGTTATTGGGTAATCCGACGAAGAATCTGGCATGCCAGTTGTTAAACATTGGTATAAAGGGCCAAACCGTAATGACACCCAACAAGTCTTTCCTGTGCTCAAGTTACGAGGGGCCCGCTACAATGTCCATGAAATCTGGTACGTCCATCAGCTTCAGCAGCTCACATTAGGACAGGAGCACAAAAATGAAGGAGATCAAAACTCATGTAGGACACACAACAAAAAATATTGGGGATGGAAATACCCACCATTGAAAGCTTTCTAGGCCCGCTATGATGTTTATATGTCATCAAAAGCCCTTAATAAGTTTATTCCTACTTGAAATGAAAACTCAAATACTTGCCTGATAGAAAGCTCATGCCCTAGAATGATCTGACAAAACGGATGGACGGAGTGGATACAATACACATACATCATGATGGGCCCACAGTCGCGGATCCACCGACTTTGGTAGTTCTACGAATTCAAAGAATCCGCGTCCCTTGGCCGGACTTCTTACAAGATATCAGTGTTATCCAGACCGTTCGCGCAGGGTACCGACATTGATCAGCCTCGGACGAAAGTAGGTAAGCCGATCCACGATCTACAGCGCCCATATAGACCATGCGCCATGGATGGCACACATGCCAATCTCATGCGTGGGACATGTCACTTGACAATCCTACCTGGCAAATGTTCATAAACCGTCTATTCTTTTCTTATAGGGGTGGCCCACCTGAAAGGATGGCAAATGTGATTGGTGAAGGCTTTCAAACCAACATAATGCATACGGCAGGTTCATGTCTCAGTCAGGACTTTCCATCTAGTGGGTCCTAACACCGTTTGAAAGTAATTAAAGTTGAGCCATACTGGACATCTAATCAATGGCTTTTAAATCAACGGACGAAAAAGAAAAAAGGCTAATGGTTAACATTAAGAAGAGAAAGGTTTGTCGGGTGGGGGAAGCGGATTGCGCACTGAGTAACTCAGTAAGTTACAGTAAACTTTGTGGGCACCACCGTGGATGTATCTATCTTATCGGCACCATCCATCCATTTTACCAGCTAGGGCTGTAAATGGGTCAGTGGACCCGATGGGGTACCCGTAACCAACCCATTTAGACCCGGCCCAGACCCTACTCATTTGTTAAATGGTACGGGTCTGGGTCCAAGAACAGACCCAGATGCTAAATGGGTCTGGTTTCCTTTATATTAGGCCCGGCCCGACTTGACCCAAACCCATTTAGTAAGTGGGTGGGTTTGGCCTATGTTTTAAGGGACCCGTCCAACCCAAACCCGTCCAGACTCGGTTTTAAGCCTTGGAAAATGCTTGCATACTTGATCCAGACCCGGACCCATTAGACCCTACTCATTTATAAATGGGTCTGGGTGAATCTCCCTCTACCAGACCCAAACCCATTTATAAATAGATATTAATGGGTTGACTCGGACCCGCCCATTTAGTAAAAGGGTCTCAGGTCTAAAATTTGGACCCAGACCCGTTTAGTAAATGGGCGGGTTTGGCTTTGGCTAAACCTGCCCCTGAACCCGACCATTTACAGCCCTATTACCAACTCATTGTTGGGCATGATATCAAAGTTGAAGTATATCAAAAGCTCAACACATCACACGAAACGGTGAGGATAATGACGTACATGATAGGGTATGCTAGGTGGACCGGACTTATTGATATATCACCTGACCTTACCTAATTTTTAAATGGTTCTGATTTTATAATACATATCCATTTAACTTGAGGGTATAAATTGC
Organism: Liriodendron chinense; assembly: GCA_003013855.2. Lineage (NCBI taxonomy): Eukaryota > Viridiplantae > Streptophyta > Magnoliopsida > Magnoliales > Magnoliaceae > Liriodendron > Liriodendron chinense. The sequence continues at coordinate 1,520,194 of ML058440.1, read as the reverse complement.
ATATTCATATATAGTTACTGTTAATTAACAGTCCAGACGCTATCGGACTTCATCAGGCCACCACAATCACGTGTAAAGCAGCGTTTAAAAAACCGGACTTCCTGGAAAGCATGGTGAGTCCAGTAGATCGGTGAGTCTAGCGAGTTGACTCGTGAGTCATTAACCTGTTAACCGCCCACCCTACTCACTTTTCTCCGGCAACTCGTGAGTCATTTGGCCTCCCTCCTCTCTCTCACTCTCACCCTTGATGACGTCACCATTGTGCATATGGGCATAGGTACACCGCTCCCAACAGTAAGTTCCTGTAGGCCAAAGCCACGTGGGATTCACTGCTGTGCGTATGAGAAATCCACTCCCTTCAACAGTTTCCCAAGCTCAAAGTGGGATAAGCATATAGGAAGATAGGCATATCTAAAACTCTCATAGACCACAAGAAAGGAGGTAGCAGGAATGAAAATGAGCACCGTTGAAACCGTCTTGGAGCTCACCATGATCTTTATATACCATCCAAGCTGTTAATAAGATTATTCCCACTGAGATGAACTGAAAACACAAATATTATCCAGATCTAAAAGTCAGTAGTCCGTACCAAATTTCTAACAGTGGAGATTCAATCCCCACTGTTTCGCGTGGACATGGCCCACAGAGTTTTGGATCTACCTCATTTTAGCATGCAATCATCTTGTAACCAATCAAACGGCACATCCTAAAGTTATGCGGGGCCCACCGCAATGTCAGTGAAAAATCCATTCTGTCCAGCAGTTTCCCACCTTCGTGGGGCCACAAAAGTGCTTTTTTGCCAGCAACGTTAATGTTTGTTTTTCAATTGATCCTAGTGAGATTAACCTTCTGAATGATTTGGATGACACGGTGTATGCTTCTATTTTCACTGTTACCCGTTGTATGGCTGATTTGAGTTTTGAATCTACTTCATTTTTTAGCCCGTCCTACTGTGATCTTCAGAAACAGATAGGTGGATTAGGATTTCTCACAGACTTTGAGGAGAGTTGAATATTTCTATATCCACATAAACTCATTCGGGTTTTCTGATTGACTCGGCCTAGTGGTTGAGCCAAAAGCCCATTGGAGAGTGAATTATTGGGTAATCCGAGGAAGAATTTGGCATGCCAGTTGTTAAACATTGGTATAAAGGGCCAAACCGTAATGACATCCAACAAGTCTTCTTTGTGCCCAAGTTACAAGGGGCCCAGTACAATGTCCATGAAATCTGGAACGTTCATCAGCTTCAGCAGCTCACATTAGGACAGCAGCACAAAAATAAGAGAGATCAAAACTCAAGTAGGACACAACAAAATATACTGGGGATGGAAATACCCACCATTGAAAGCTTTCTAAGCCCACTGTGATGTTTATATGTCATCAAAGCCCTTATTAAATTTATTCCTACTTGAAATGAAAACTGGAATACTTGCCTGATAGAAAACTTCAGTAGCCTCACGAGGGTTTCTATGGTGAGCGTTCAATCCTCAGTGTTTTCTCCAGCATACCGCATTTGGGTTTTGGATGTACTTCACATGTCCCAGCATGAGCTAGCGAAGCTAATGGATGGAGTGGGTGTCAAACAGACATCGTTTGGACAATTCCAGAGAGAGAGAGAGAGAGAGAATGCATGCTTGTACATGCATGTGCACTTTTGTGTGTAAGGAGGTCAAATCAAGCCATCAATAAATAGACTGGACTGAATATTTAGAGGGCATGAGAAGGCATTTTAAATGAAGATAGGGTTATTTTGCAAAAAAACCTACAAACAGCCTAGATTACACCCAGGCATTGTTTGGACAATTTCATGGTCTGTTTGGTTTTTATTTTACCCTTAGAAATCAAGGTAAATGAGCATTTATTATTTTCCCAGGAATTCTTGCACCACTCCACTGATAAGTGACAGTTGTTTTTTGACTTGACATTCACCAAAATCAAGGGAAAAAATATGTGGCCCGCCATGATGTACGTGACTTATCCACGCTGTTCATTTTTTCCACCATCTCATTTTAGGGAACGACCAAGAAAATGAGGGTGATCTAAATCTCAACTGCACCACACCGTAAGAAATAGTGGGAATTGAACACCTATCATTGAAAACTTCTTGTGGGCCCTAGAAGTTTTGGATGAATCTGATACTCATTTTCCTCCATTTATCCATGTCTATGTAACCTCATGAATGGGTTAGATGACAAATAAACATCAATGTGGGCCCAAGGAATGAGAAAGCTTCCAATGGTGGATGTTATATAGACCACTATTTGCTATGCTGTGGTCCACTTGAGCCTTGGATCTATTTCATTTTTGGGCTTAAGTCTTAAAAAAATTTGGTAAAACAGATAGACGGCTTGGATAAGTCATAGACATCAAAGTTAGCCATTATTTTAAGTGAGTCTTTTTTCGGACCGGATTTTAGAAATGAGAATTCCATTGCTAATCAAACAGATGTAAGGGAAGTAATAACATCTCATTTCCAGGGATTTAACAAATATTTAAAAAATCAAACATTTTTAAAATGTATGGAGGGAAGAAGATTTTATTTTCAAGAGCATTTTTTTCCTTCTAATTTTTCATGTGAGTAGTCCACACCCAACTCTCCTCCTCTCCTCAATGTAGCTTGCATGGAGCATGTGCAATGCCCAATGTGATAATCATATAACATCGACTCCTTGCATTGATTGCGTTATCTTATGTCAGGATGTTAACACAAAAATGAGGCAAATCAAGGACTCTAATTGGCCACAAAATGGGGAAGGTCAATGTTGGACTGCCACCATTTAATTCTCAATGAGTGAGTGTGTGTGTGTGTGTGTGGCACACAAATGCATGTAACGTCTATATATTTCTTCATTTCTCTTTCAGTTTTTCTCTTAAGGTTTGCTCAATACATCCTTGCATGCTGTAATACAATACATTGGGACTTTAGCCTTTTGAATATGAATCATCTTCTAAAGATCCAAACCACTTATGTAACTAGTTTCACTCTTCGTGGTGGAATAAATAAAAGCTCTCAATTTGATTATTTCAACCCCATAATAATTTAGCTCTTTTTCTTTGAACGGTCACCATAAACTTTGAGTAATCAAAGGACTAAAATATATACTTAAATCTGTAAGTTTTCCATGTATCTCCATCTAAGTTAACCCAAATAAACAATTTGGATCATTAAAACAAAATGGCACAATTACAACTGTTATCTTATTGCAATACCTAATGGGTTGTTTGACTCCATGGATTTGAGGGGATTTCAAATCCCGTCTATTTGGCACCATAAAGCAACTAGGGGTTTCCAATCCCCTCAAAGAGATGGTTTGAAATCTAAGATGAAAGTTAGGATTACATCTAAAATCCTTCCATGAGTCACATGTGTAACATGTGTGTCACTAGGCTGCTAATCTATTGGGCACGTGGCCAACTATTGATATCCCAAAACATTTAGATTACCAATCGCATCATTAAAATTACTTCAATAGGATGATCTGTGCAATCCAAACATTGTTCATGTAAATCAATGGTTAAAAATTGTTAATTAGTCACTTGGTTGTGATTCTAAGCTTGCAACCCATTTAAGACTTGAAATTTCAACATTTTTTACCAAAGTATATATATATTTCAATAGACTTATTATAATCATTATGTCAAACATTACATATGTACACTAATTAGAGATATTAAAGTCGATTTAGTAATTAAATTCAAACCCCTTTAAATATATTATGCATAGCTATTTTTGGATTCCAAGGGATTCCAAATCCAAGGTGCCAAACACAATCAGAGTATTTCAAATCACCAAACAAGCCCTAAATGCATTCAATCAAACCTATTCTTCATGCTTACAAATTACGCTTGATTAACAAGTTTGATGAAGGATTTAAACTTATGATTAATATTCCATCTCCATCATTGATTTTTTGCCTGGATCCTTATAGGTGGAGTGGATTGTACATATACAACATGAGCGGTTGGGGATTTCAGTCCACTTGTAGTCATTTGATAAAACTAGATAAAAAAAAAAATCCATTCATTTATTTATATTTATCATTATTATTTTGGTGGGGCCCACCTAGCTTTTTTTTTTTTTTTTTTTTTTTTTTTTTTTACGGTATGTCCACGCCCTTGTATTGGTCTGGTTTTAAAGAGGTAGGATATCTACTCTCTCAACTTCCGCCTCCTTATTTCTGTATATGGCATGTCAGATTTAAGACTCTGTACAATGTGGGCCCCATGAAGGACTTCTCTTTGTGGCTTAGATCATAAACAGAGCCAGATAGCTCTGTCTCCACATGCCACTATTTCAGAAGCTCATGCATATTTATACTCTGATATTTGTGTGGTCCCTTCATCTAGATCTTTGTGACCTTTTCAATAGATTGAATGGCAAATAAACATTCCGGTGGCCCCCAAGAAGTTTTTTTATGGTGGGTGTTCACTGTTCAAGTACCACTATGGTGTGGTCACCTGAGATTTGTATCTGCTGCATTTTTTGAATCGTGCCCTAAAATGAGCTAGAGAAACGGATGGACGGCATGGATAAAAGACAAATATATCACGGTGGGCCCCACAGTCAGGGATTCACTGCAGCTACGTTCTCAGTTGTTGGAATTGTGGGCCCACTGTCTAAAGGACGAAACCCAGAAACGTTGGACACAGATTAGGTACCTCCCCGGCCTGTTCCGAGCTCGGGATAGGATGGAGTTTGAGGGGCCTCCGTGATGTATGGATTTCATCCACACCCTCCATCCATTTTCTCAAATCATTTTATAACATGGGATAAAAAAATAAGGAAGATCCAAGGCTCAAGTGGATCACATAGTAGGGATTAAATTCTTACCATTGAAAAATTCTTGGGGACCACATAAGTTTTGGATCAAGATGATATTTGCCTTTTCATTTCATCCATGTGTATATAATCATATCAACAGGTTGGATGGCAAATAAACAACATGGTGGGCCCTATGAAGGTTTCAATGGTGGGCGTCCTTAGCACCGCTGCTTGCTTTGGTGTGGTCCACTTGAGCCTTGGATCTGCCTTATTTTTGCCATGCTATTCAAAAATGATATGACAAAAATGGATGGACGGTGCAGATAAAATCCATACATCACAGTGGCCCGTTGGAGCCTCCGCCTGTACCGAAATCCGAACAAGGGGGTAGCAACTAATCCTCGAAAACTTTGTTCGATGGTCCTAATTCCTAAATCCTTAGCTGCTCACCTCTCGTTAATAAATATATGTTTGTAAATTTGGACCATTGATTATTTCTCACTCTAGGCCTCTATCTCTTAGAGGCTTCTCTTGGGAGAATCACTTTGCTCCACTTCCTTGAACTGGCTACTATCGCGCAAAGTGTTTATGCTTGGTGGGTCGTTCATTAGTTAGTTCGAAAACGAGGGATTGATTTCAACCTTGCTTTTAGTCGTAAGCTGACCTGACTAAAGTGCTTAGCTCATCAAATAAGTGCGCCAAAAGTGGGAGGTGGTCTTGTATAGTAAGAGAGAGCATGCCTGCTTTTTGCTATTTTTTTATTTTTTTTATTTTTTGGTCAGTCATGCAACCCACCCACCCTGTCAATCCCACAACACACCCAACCAGTCAGTCATGCAACGCACCCACTGGTGCTATCAGCAGCGGGAATTTCACCTTGATGAGTTTCAAGATCGAGACCTCTTGTTTTGAGACCGAGCGTACTTGCTATTAGTTTCACTCTTGCTTTTGGCAGACATGTTCTCATCTTTTGAAAGAAAGATGTACGGTGGTGGCGTTCTCATCACTCTTAGGAGCTAGGCACTTGCCACAAGGCAGGCAAACTTTCAAGTACTTTTTGCTTGACTAACGGGACTTGACTATTCGAAGGAAATGACTAACTTAAAAGAAAGGCGGTCAGTTACATGTCCCCTGCTCGTTGAGTTAGGGCATCAATTTATATTGGTTTATGACTTAGGGGACATATGTTCAAACACAAAGTGTTATTACCATACTTTCGTGTTGAGTGTGGAGACCAGTCACACCAGACCATGGTTGGGCGCTCGGACTGTCTGATGACCGGACGCCCGATATTCATACGGTTTGGGACTAAAGCCACTGGATTGTTCAATGAATGGTCGGGCGCCCAACGGTCAAAGTGACCAGGCGCCCGAAAATGGGTTGTTTCATGCTGATTCTTGCTAGACGTATTTTGTAATGGGCGGGCGCCCGACCCAGTTACGACAGGGCGCCCGACCGGCCGCGGACTTAAACGCGGGGTTTTCTATTTTGTGTTCTAATTGCGGGATTTACCATATAAAGGGGTGTAAGCCGGGATTAGGCTATGGGATTAGGGTTTCTATACGTCCAAGGTGAGAAAAATGCGAGAAGATTAGCAAAAGTGTCATCTTTGTGCATGGGAGCATAAGAGAAGGTAAGTGTATTGCTTGTAACTTCGTTCTTCTTCATAGTAAAGTTTTGCACCGTGATTTTTTACCCTTGTTTGAGGTTTTTTCACATAAATATGTCTTGTGGATTGTTGGTTTGTGTGAATTCCTCTTCTAGTTATTATTACTTCCTCTTTATTGTTTATGGGTGGGACCGGAGATTGGATCTCGGCTCACCGGCGTTATTGGCTTGCTGCGCAACACTTCAAGTTGCCAATGACCACCACATCGAACCCATCCATTAGATGTGCTCCCATTGACCAAACACCAGTAAGCAAGTTGATGTCAAAGCTCTTTCGGCCCCACCATAATGTATGTATTTTATCCACGGCATCCATCCATTTTTCATTCTATGGCATGAGCCAAAAAATGAGGCAAATACAAAGCCCAAGTGGACCACACTATGAGAAATAGTGGGGATTTAACTCTTGCCATTGGAAACTTCCTAGGGGCCACAAAGCTGATGTCTGCATTTTTCCTCCATTAGGGTCTGTGTGACCTTAATGAACAGGTTGGCTTAGGGCTGTAAATGGGTCAGTGGACCCGATGGGGTACCCAGACCCAACCCATTTAGACCCGACCCAGACCCGACCCATTTGTTAAATGGTACGGGTCTGGGTCCAAGAATAGACCCATTTGTTAAACGGGTTTGGGTCTGGTTTCCTTTATATTAGGCCTGACCCGACCCGACCCAAACCCATTTAGTAAGTGGGCGGGTTTGGTCTATGTTACAAGGGACCCGTCCAGCCCAGACCCGTCCAGACCCGGTTTTAAGCCTTGTAAAATGCTTGCATACTTGATCCAGACTCGGACCCATTAGACCCAACCCATTCATAAATGGGTCTAGGTGGATCTCCCTCTACCAGACCCGGACCCATTTATAAATGGGTCTGATGGGCTGACTCAGACCCGACCCGGACCCGCCCGACCATTTACAGCCCTAGGTTGGCTGACAAATAAAGAATGAATTATTGTGGGCTAGGAAGGTTTCAACCGTGGACATCATTATCCCCACCATTTTCAGTGATGTGGTCCAGTTGAGCTTTGGATCTGCCTCATTTTTCAGCTCATGTCCTAAAATGAGCTGTAAAAATGGCTTGACATCATGGATAGAGAACATACATCATGGTGGGGCCAATAGATCTCTGACACCAACTAGCTGGCTGGTGTTGGGGACACCAGTCAAACCTGCGTCCATCGTTAGAAAGAAACAACAGGGACAATGGGAGGGATAGGCCCACCGCAGACACTACTAAATGAAGCGTGGATCCACTGTACTGCGTCCATTCTTGTCAATTTCTTCCTCTAATTTCCACAGAGATTTCAAAATTTTAACGTTTTTCTTGCAACATTATTAGGAAATTTTTGTTTTAAGTAAAATATTTTAAAATATCTATTACAAATGATTTTAGATTTTGAAATGTATATAAATTTCAGACAATTTTCCGTTAAAAATTTGATACCTTTGCAATAAAGATCATGAAAAACAAATAATAATAAAAAAAATCAAAATATCTAAGTAATTTCAAAATCAAAGCCGACAACTAAAGAATATAATTAATTAGGATAAGGCTTAAATAGTGATAATTATAGAAATATATTTTTAGTGGGTGGGCCATCAATTGCCTTGGCTTGTCCGATTCAGTCATCATCATGAAACAAATAATGTCAAGCTTAGGTTAGCTTAAGTACCCATCCACTTACAATTCTCGAATGGGGAAGCAAGATCCCGTGGTAGGACCCCTGACTATGGGGCCAATGTGATGCATGTGACTACATCCACACAGTCCATTCTAATTGAAAGCTCATTTTGGGGCATGATCCGAAAAATGAAGCAGTTTTAAATCCTGGATGGACCAAAGTATGGGGAAATAGTGGTAATTGATCATTAAAATCTTTTATGGGCCACAAAAGCTTTGCATCAAGATGATATTTTTGTGGCCTTTTCATCTAGGTCTTTGTGAAGTTATCAACAGGTTGGATGTAAAATAAACATTGTTAGAGTTATGCACAAGCCTAAGCTAAGCTGAGCTTTGTCCTGTTTGAACTAGGCCGGTTCATGACCACTCTGGCTCATGTTCGGCTCGGCTCGGCTCGGACCTTCAAGCTAGACTAACATGTTCGAGCTGGCTCAACCAAGCTTCTGAGCCGAGTTTGAGATCAATTCAAGCTAATTTCGAGCATGAGAAAACAAAATTTTAAATAGGCCCATCAAAGCCCTACCTAAAACAATTAAAAATTAGGCCCAAAGGCAGCCCAAAGCCTATTTACATACCCCTACTTTTATAGAAAGTTTCACCTCTCATTCCTTGCTCAGTTACCTATGTAAGACTTAAAAAAACATACTTTTTTAACTGAACCAGCTGAGTTGAGCCAAATCAAGCTTGATTGAGCCGAGCCGAATCAAGCTTGGGTTTAGCTCGAGCTCGACTTGAAAATTATTTCGAACTTAGAAAAGTGGTCCGGCTTGTTTAAACCCAACCTCCGAATCGAGCTGGCTCGAGCCAAGGAACAACTCTAATCAGAGTAGTGGATCCGGGGTCTCACCTAATCTGCTCTCAACAAATTTCTTTCGTGGGGGAAAGGGGTCACACCACAATTCCCATGTGTGTCTGGTTCGCATGTTGGATGGCACACATGTCAGAGAACGAGACCTTTTGTTAGGCAGTGCGTTTTAAGCACACGAGCCACTCACGGAGTTGAATTTGGAAGGTTGGACTTTTGTTTTAGTCGGCCATTTTTCTCATTCCAATTTCACCTGCCTAATTAATGGATGGTTTAGATCTCATTCAAGCTTCAAAGTATGTCCTACCTAATCAATGACGTAGATCTCTTACACACGTGCCATCAGATGGTCGAGATCAGGCACTACATGGGAATGATCGTGCGGCCCGCATTCCACCAAAAGTATAAATACATTCTGGCCCGCAAAATGAGTGAACCGGCCCCTCCTTTTTTTTAGCCAGCGCATCCACACTATGTGGCCCGCACACGTGTACCGTGTTGGCATGCATGCTGGCTTGAAAGCTGACAGGTATGGAAATCGGATTGCGTGCGGAGTTACTCCGCACAGGTATGACCATCGTGCGTGTGGGCTTCGCTAGCCCACAGACAGATGTCAGGGTCGAATTGCTGTTCTGTCATTTTCCTCTGCTTTCGTTTATTTGTTATTGGAGGTTTCAAAAGGACGGCGCTTATGACATATTTTCAAAAGTATGAACGGCGGATATCGATCCTATTTTCCAGGCAAGCAATTTTAGGCGCCTTGCCGGATTTGGACCAATCCCACATATGTGCCTCGAGTGGCTCGCAGTAGGACCGAAAAAGGTCTACAACGCATGTTTTGAAGCAGCGGCGTAAAACACCTGGGCTCTGTGAGGCCCACCATGTTATGCATGTGAAATCCACTCTGTTCATCCGGTGAGAACCCTTCTGTTCACTAGAGATACAAAAGATCAGATCCATATAAAACTTAAATAGGCCACACCAATAGGAACAATGTAAGTTCATGGGGTTTGGCACTCCTAAAATTTGTATTAGGATATGTTTGTATATCTTTGTGAGGCACACCCGTTGAACGGGTTTGATGAAAGATACACACCATGGTGGTTCCACACACAAACCCATGGCTAGTGTCCCATCCCCATTCTTTCCTGTGGTAATAGACCACCTGATTAGTCCATCCGACTGATTTTTTGCTCCATGGCCTATCACTGAATAATGCACCTGATGGACGGAGTGGATGTCACAAAGACAGCACGGTGGGCCCACAAAGCTTGAGTGCCTCCCAGTCTGGGCCCTGGTCACCGATGTTCTATGCTCACTGTCAGGTAGGCGTGCCTTGTGCCTTGTGCAGCATGCCAATGGGAATCGGATTGCATGCGGAGTAACTCCGCACGCTCTTATCGTGCGGAGTAAACTCAGTTGGGCCCACCTAGAATGTATGTGCTTTATCTATTCCGTCCATATGTTTTTCAAGCTCATTTTAGTGGTTGAACCCAAAATTTAAGCATATCCAAATCTCAAGTGGACCATGCCATAGGAAACAGTGGGAATAATGATTTCCACCGTTGAAACCTTCCCACGCCCTACAGTGATGTTTATTTGTCATCCAACCTGTTCATAAGATCACATGGATATGGATGAAGGGAAAACACAAATATCAGCTTGATCCAAAACTTCTGTGTCCTCCGAGAATTTTTCAATGGTAGATATTCAGTTCACACATTTCTAGTTGTGTGGTCCACTTTAGATTTTGATATGCTTCATTTTTTGGTACCATACCTAAAATTTTCTATTAAGATGGATGGACGGAGTGGATAAAATAAGTAAATCACTGTGGGCCCCACAGAGTTTACTCCGCACGCTAACGTGCGGAGTTACTCAGTACGCAATCCGCTTCCATGCCAATGGATCCTAGAAATTACTTGTTGAGGTTGGGACGCCTCTTGGGTGGATCCTTGACTGTGGAGCCCACCTTGATGTATTTGTTGCATACCCACACCGTCCATCCGTTTAATCTGCTTATTTTAGAATATGGGCCAAAACATGAAGCAGATCCAAATCTCAGGTGGACCACACCACAGGAAAAAGTGGTAATTGACCATTAGAAACTTGTTGTGGGCTACAAAACTTTTTGTTCAAGCTGATGTCTGTATTTTCCCTTCATCCAGGTCTGTGTGATCTTATCAACAGGTTGGAAGTAAAATAACCATTACGGTGGGCCCTATGAAGTTTTTAATGGTGAACATTTAATCGCCACCGTTTCGTATGGTGTGGTCCACTTGAGATTTGGATCTGCTTCGTTTTTTGGACCATGTCCTAAAGTGATCTGGAAAAACTTATGGAAGCTGTTGATATACAACATATATCAAGGTGGGCCCCACAATATAGGATCTATGGTGGATTCTAAAGGATCCACCCAATCCATGTCCTAAAGGCTTGCATCCGTGCCAGGTAAGGAAAACTAAACTTTTAAATATACCATGACCAAAAGTATATTTATTTGTTAGTTAAATTATCCAATGAGTGTATATTTGTTAGATTATTAAGAATGAGTAATAACCAATGATTTTATTTAAAAAAAAGAGTCTAAAATTGGGAGGCAGGGATTGCTCAACCGATTTCCTTTGGGGCCCTTGGCAACTTGCTTAGTAACAAAATATCCAATCATGTCTTCGTGAGGATTGTTTTTCATATGGAAACTCTAAACCATATACCTTGTGCCAGTACATATAAATTAATATAAGTCCATCTAAAATTACCCCTAATTTAATTTAAATTAGCCAAAAGCTTAATATGAATTATCCAAACTCTATAATAAGGCAACATTGGTTATATGTTAAGTAATAAGAAAAATCCAAAATTCACTATTACAAAAATTAACATTTTTCTAGAAATAGATAGTTGTAAAACATGATAAAAGTGAAAATTCAATTTCTATTGTTACATTTTCTCCTCCGAAAGCTATTAGGTTTCCTATAATCAATGGCTAATCAGTCAAATGTAAGAAGTTCGTTAAATATAGGGAGTGAAATTTTGATTTCTGCCCTTACTTAGTGTTCACCTCCTCTTCACAATTAATGACTAATTTCTTGGTGTTGGTAAAATGGTTAAAGTTAGATGCGAAAATTAGAATTTTACTTATAAAAATTGGATATCTTTTTTTAGCATGACACCCTTATTATATCCTTTAAAATGTAATCTTTATCTCTATTTTCATGAGCACCGCATCATATATATTTACATAGAAGCTCAATGTTGCACTTAAAAAAGTCATGTTATAAATTAATCAAAATACTCTAAGTGAGATGGCTATGATATAAATTAAATGTACATATCAATAAATGGACATTACCCAAAATAATGTCGTGACAAACATGCAGTTCTGAAGATACGCTTTAAGATTTTCTATACGACGATTAGTTAAAAAATCTATATATGGGTTGATTTCATGCGTAAGTCCCAAATTATTAGTACACATGTATAATATATAAAATAAAACAATTTTACCTAATCATCAATCCATGCATTCTCCCAAAGACATTTCGGCCAAACATGAACACCATCAACATACGCCGCCTTAACAAATTCATATTCCTCATAGCTAAGCCTTCTTAACGGGTCCATAAATACAAAGTTGTAGTGGGCATCCGGCTCATTGATATCATTGAGACTGACCCCCACCTCATCCATGACCTGCTCTGTGTCCCCCACCTAATCTAGTGAGGCGGACTGGGTCCCCGTCTTATCAGATTGTGAGGGCTGGACCTGTACCTCAGCCTGTGTTGACGTGGGATGCGCACCTTACAAGAGAGTCACATATATTGGTTACTTCGCAATAAACAATACTTGCACATGATAATAATTGAAATTTTAAATACTTTCAGCGTCTCCACCTTAGCTTATAAAAAGTTAACTTTATTGTGCAGGCCCTTATTCTCTTCTTCCAACTCTAGTCTTATTTCATACTGCGTTACTTTTATAACATCTTCAAGAGTCTTCTTCTCCCCATTCTTCTTCTTCTTCGCACCACTCTCCTCCATTGTCTCCATCTCCTCAATCATCTTTCTCATACTTCACCTCTCATTCACCGCCTCTCTCGAACGTATCTATCTTCTTATTTATCATCTCTTTTCTCTCCTTAATAAATTCACGAACTTATACAATAACAACAGTTTTTTCCTCATCAATTATGAGGATGAGTTCGTCGCTAATCCTAGGCTGCAATAATATGTATGTAGTGTTAGCAATACTGAAATACAAAACAAACAAAGTTTGAGTAGATATTTCAACTTAACCGCACCTTTGTAAAAACTTTTAATAGAGCCTTGTATTTTGCTACCTTAATCGCTTTCTAATTAAGAAATCGTGAAATTTTGATTAAACTACATCTGATGGCACAACCCCTCAGGGCGCATATGCTAGGGAGAACCTCATATGTATAAACTTGTTGAATGAGGGAAACAAGTAATATTAAAGCAAGGCATATTATATTGGTGTAATAGTTTACGAAAACTCATAAGGAAAAAAATTACTTGTATAACATATAAGTATCTACGGAAGTCGTTTGAGTTCGGAAATTGTTTCTTAATTACAATATTCATTTTTTCTTTCAAGATCTGGTACCCCACATTCCCTCAAAGGTGATTATCAAATGCATCATAATAATATGTTAAATCTATATAATCTTCTATACACTTGTTCTTTTTTCGCAATCCAACAAGTAAATTCACTACACACATCAATATCGCCAACTTCACGGTGACCACGTGATAGTTACTCCCTTGAAGAGATTTAAATGCCTGAAGCAAATCTTTCTTTATAATATAAGACTGATCATTGAATAATTGATCCCTAATACTTTTTTTTTTACGATCCTTAACTGGTTTATTTCGATTCATCCGGTGTTCCCCACTTGAGACCCATAATCAAGACAAAGTCCATCTCCATAAATTTAAGAATGGTGCCACCTAAGTTAAAGTGGAGGTCACTAAGGTGCCTTTGCATCAGGAAGTAGATCAATAGTCTATTTGCCCTCCATCCCCCTTCATCGAAATTAAGCAGATATCCAAATTGGCTTCTTATAAATATCTCCCTCCTGATAACACAATTGTTGAAATCATTTCTCACGGTAATTAAAAATTTTACCGAGCACTTGGCGGTGACCTTGATATTGGAGTATTCTAAGTAAGGACTAGGTTCTTTAGTCTCGAAAAGGGGTTCCGTAGTACATGAAATATAAAGTATTAGATTTATGTATAATCATACCAATTCATCCAATGACACTTATCTGTAATACATTAAATACAACATGACTGTAGTTCGCCAATAGACACTGTGGTTCGTCAATACAGACTGTGGTTCGCCAATAATAACTATGATTTCCTATGGATACTCATGGGCATTTTCTCTTAGTGCATGTAGGTTATCACCAACTGCCTTTATAGGAGTTCTTCAAAACATGAACTCAAACCATTGGCTATCCTACATCCTTCCACATCATCACCCTTCCATTATGTGGCTTAGGCCTTAAATATGAATCCCGCTTGATAATAATAAAGATATGCCATTAGATTTTTCGTAAGTTACTTCTTAAACTACAAAAAAAAAAAAGCATTGTTTTTCCTTTTATAAAATCATTTAAATCAAAACATTTTAGTTAAAATATTTGCATGAGCTTATGACTAACTGGTTTTGTAAACCCAGAAAATCTTTCATAGTAAAATAATCCATACAATAAGACTACTTATCATGGTTCTTTGTTGGATTATCATGGGATGCACTTTCATCCAAGTGATCCAACCATATGCATATGTTATCCGACGAATGAGATTTATGGCATGTATCAAAACCACTTGCATGGATAACACTTCTCCATGATTAATCTTTAAGTCTTTTTTTTTAATACACACACCACAATGGGTACTCGAACCCATGACCACGAAACTCTTGTGAGTCTACCACTGAGGCATGAGTAAGGACCTTTTGTGTTAAAACTCTTGTAAGCCTCCCACCCCCACACAGGCTCACATACACCACAATGGGTACTTGAACCCATGACCTTGTGTTAAAACTCTTGTGAATCTTCAAGTTTAAGCATGTTGGGATAGGGTGCTTATGAATGTATGCTTTTATATGGAATGTTCCGCCATTCAATGTGTCAACTTTCAAAGTTGTATACACTCATGTGTTGATGTGAGTCATCAACTCATATTTCCTTAAACAAAGTAACACTACTAATGCAATCATCAAGTCACATGACGACCATATACATATAAAAAAGAAATGGCAATCGTAAATCTCGTCGACGTCGATTGATCCTTGATTGTGAAGCCTACTGTAATGTATGTTCTTTAAATCCACGCCGTTCATGCATTTTGAAAGTTGATTTTAAGGATTCCAAAAATTAAGCATATTCAAAAATCAAGTGGACCACACCATAGTAAACAGTGATTATTGACCATTAAAAACTTCTCGTGGGCCACAAAAGTTTTGGATCAAGCTGGTATTTGTGTGGCCTCTTCACCTAAGGTATTTGTGGCCTTTCAACATGTTGATGGAAAATAAACATTCCAGTGGCCCTAGAGCTAGACATGAACAGGAAATTACCGAACAGTTCAATTCGTTCGAATAAAAAAAAAATGAACCGAACAACCAGTTCGAAAGCGGATCGAACAAGATTTTGGGTGTTCGAAAAAATTTCGAACCGAACACGAACATACCATTGTTCGATTTAATTCAGTTCACTAACCCGGTTCGAATTAGTTCGATTTGGTTCGTTGAAATTGATATAAATACTTTTTTTACTTACTCGTTTTCACTCGACCCCCTCAGCCGGCCTTAACCATTTTTTACCCTACTCGATGAACGATCGAAATCCTAACCAAAACAACCCGTTCGGCCATGTACTGACTTATTTGCTTGCCCATCTGGCGATTCCAGTCAGGTCCTCTGTAACTCTGCTCATCCTTCCCAATCCCATCTTTTCTCCCCTGCTCGCCGAACCGATCAAACCCTAACTGGCTAACCCCCATCCTTTCTCCCCTGCTCGTCCTTCCCATCCTTTCTCCCATGCGGCCATCTCTCTGCTCTTGCTCATTCATCTGATTTCGGTCAAGTCATCCCACTCGTCAGTCTGTATGTTGGTCTGAATCCAATACTTTGCTATACTTGTCCAGCTCCAAAGGTCCAAATCTGATACTTTGATTTTTTTTATTTCTAAATATTTAATATTATTAATATCAATAATATGTTATATGATTTTACAAATGTTATATGAATTTTAAGTTGATGTACTTAAAATAGGGAACATTGGTTATGCATTTAACTACTTATGTTGGTTAATTTTAGTTATGAACATTGTGCTTTATGAAATATTTTTGCATGAAAAAAAATAAATTCTTTGAAATGGTTCGAACTGAAAAAATTGTCCAAAATGAAAAATGTGTCGGACTAGATCGAATCGAACACAAACAAGGCCCCATTATTCGAATGTTTGTTTGAACATTGTTCAAATGCAGCCCAGTTAGCAAATGAGTTGAATCGAATTGGCCCATGTTCAACTCAGTTCCGTTCGTTCTCCAGCTCTAAGTGGCCCCCAAGAATTTTTTTAATGGTGGGTATTCAATCAACATTGTTTCCTATGATGTGGTATACTTAAGATTTAGATTTGCTTAATTTTTGTTTGAGACCAGAGCTTTAAAAAAGTATGGACGGCGTGGATGTAAGGAACACATATCAAAGTGGTCCCACTTACTGCAGTGGATCTGAGGATCCACAGAAGCCACACCACAAATAACTCTCACTAGCCAACAAACGAGATCCGGGACGAGTAGGGCTGTCAATGGACCGGGTTGGCCCAACGGGCTTTGGGGCCTGGCCCGCATTGGGCCGGGCTTGGACTAGGCTGTTCAAAAGCTTGACAAACCGGCCCGACTTGAATATATTTTTTAATTTAAAATTTAAATTAAAATATTCCTCCTCTTTTTAAAATCCAAAATTTATACAATTTTTTTCTAAAAATCTATCCCCGTCTTTAAACTCCTTTCATTGTCTATGGTATTGGTAAAATTTTTTATATATGGAAAAGGGATTAAAAGTTGGGCTTAGGCTAGGGCTAAATCCTGCATTTATGCCTTGGGCCGGGCTTGGGCTAGACCATTATGGCCCGTCACGAGTCCACGCTGAGTTTGGGCATGAGTTGAGAGAGGTGGGCCAGGCTTGGACAGAGCTTGGCCCGGCCCTAAACCGGCCCCTTGACACCCCTACGGACTGGCCACAGACGGCCTCAGTAGCCATCTCCGTGATGAAGTGACGTCACCAAGTTATGTGGGGCCTACCCCTATGTATGTGTTGTATCCACACGGTCCATTCATTTAGAGGGGTCATTTTAGAGCATCAGACAAAGAATGAGGCAGAACCAAATCTCAGGTGGACCCACCACATAAAACAGTGGGGACAGTGACGTCCACCGTTGAAACCTTCCTAGGCCCACCATGATGTTTATTTGAGATCCAACCTATCCATAAGTTAACACAGACATAGAAGAAGTGAAAACACAAATATAAGCTTTATCGAAAACTTCCGTGGCCCCGAGAAGTTTTCAATGGTACGTATTCAATCACCACTGTTTTCATTGGTAGGTTCCACTTGAGCTTTGAATCTGCCTCATTCCTTAGATCATTCCGTAAAATGATCTCTTCAAATGGATGGACTCGATACAACATATACATGATGGTGGGCCCCACATAACTCGGTGACGTCACTTCAGTAGCGAGATAGCTACTGAAGCCGTCGGTAGATAATCCGCGTCCTGCGATCCACAGGAGGGGTGCGAATTAGGTGTTACCCCGGGAACAGCTTAGTGGGTGTTACCCCTAACGTATGGTCCACATGGATGATATTTTGTATATCCACTCGGTCCATCCGTTTATACAGAACATTTTATGATAAGGTTCCAAAAATTATGCAGATCCAAATCTCAAGTGGACCATACCACTGGAAACAGTGTGATTGAGTGCCCCACCATTAAAAATTCCAAAGAGCCCATGGTAAGGTTTTAGTAATGTTTATTTGCAATCCAAGCTCTTGATAATTTCAATAAGGTCTTGATGAAGTGAAAATATAACTATCAGATTTATCAAAAACTTTTGTGGCCCACAAAACGTTTTTAATGGTTATTAATAACTGTTTCTAGTGGTATGCTCCACCTGAGATTTGGATCTTCTTAAAATTTTGGATCATACACTAAAATGATATGAGAAAACATATAGATGGCATAGATATATAAACAATACATCAATATTGGCCCCGCACGGTAGGGGTAACACCCTCTAAGGTGTTCCCAGGGTAACATCTAATTCGCACCCCCACAGGAGGAACGGCGCAAAATTCGAAACCTCTCAACTCAACTTCTCGAATTTTCCGTACTCTCCCTCCTCTCCCTCCTCTCTCTCTGAATCTGATAAAGAGAATAAAAGAAAGAAAAGAATAAGAAAAGAAAAGAAATGCAAAGCAAAGCAAAGCAAAGCAACAGATTCGAGAGAGAGAGAGAGAGAGAGACGATGGGCGTTATTCTCTAGAAAAACCCATCGCCACCTGTAAATGACCCGCGACCGATTCCGACTCGGTGACTCGGAACGCGACGACGCCGATTCCAGAAACTCAGGCCAGCAGCAGAAGCGGCGCTGCCATGAGACTCGTCGTACCGTTACAGGGACTAGCCCAAGGGAGCCGCGGACTCGTCCTTGGCTCAGTAATCCCATGCACCCTTTTCTACTTCTTTCGGCTCTACCTCAAGAGAAACCGCCCTCCTCCTCCTCCTCCTCCTCCCCCCTCCCCCGACCCCCTTCCAGAACTTTCTAGAATCCCCCGACCCCATCTCTCGCCACGTGGAGCCGCCCGCTCCTTCGTCTCGTCCTGCGCCTCTTCCATCACCAGGTCCAGCGATTCGCCTTACTATATCGGGCTCGAGAAGGTTGCTGCCGATCCTTATGATGCTTCGGTAAATCCGGACGGCGTAATTCAGCTCGGATTGGCTGAAAACAAGGTAGAATCATTTCATTTCATTTCATTTATTTTAATTCGGAGAATTATGCTTTTGGGTTTTGTTTTGGAGCAGTTATCATTGGATCTTATTCGTGGTTGGATTGCGGCTCATCTGAAGGATTTGAATATTAGTGGGACCACGGCTTATCAGCCATTTGATGGATTGATGAAGCTGAAGATGGTAATTAGAGCTATCTCTGTTCTTCTTGTTCAGCTGAATTCTTGCTGTATTTCTGAACTTCTTCATCTTTATAAGATATTTTTTTTCTCCCATTTCAGGTGTGTTTGGTTGCACCAAACGAGACTGATTAATCATGAAATTTGGCGCAACCAAACGCACACTTTGATGCGTGTATATATCTCACGATTATGAGTTTGGATTAGGTTATTTGCGAGTTTAGATTAAAATTGACAATCCGGATGTGCGTTAGGTGTTTGGATGCACAGTTTACTTTGTAAAGAAGAGATAACAAAGGTATCAATGTTTTCTGGTATTCATAATGAGGAGCTAGGCCCTCAATGTGCTGTTACGATTCAGTTGGGCCTGACGTGAAAGTAATGCAATTGCAATTTGGAACCCATGCCTTCCCTCTTTATGAGTTTTTTTTTTTTTCATATCAGTATTAATTTCCAATTATTATGTGTTTGTATTACAAGATTATGAGTTGGGATTGTATTGTTTGCAAGTTTAGATTAAAACTGACAAGTTGGATGTGGTTCTAGTTTTGGTAGCTTTTAGATTTGAGGTTGCATTTGGATGCACAAATGGATTGAGTTGCAGTTGTTTAATTTAATAAAGAAGAGATGCTATAACAATGTTCTCTGGTCTTCATAATGAGGAAGTAGCCCTCAATGTGCAGTTATGTTCAGTAATTGCAATTTGGAGCCCACTCCCTCAACATGAATGCTAAATAATTGTGATTTGGTTATTCCCTATTTATGAGACCTGTAATCACACTTCAACTTGACAGTGCATCCAAACACCTTTGCGATGTAAGAAGTGTTGCAAACAATATTGACTATCTATTCGTGTTTCGAATGTGAAGGCTGTGGCTGGATTCATGACTGAAGTTATGCGAACCCCGGTTGCATTTAACCCGTCGCAGATAGTGTTAACAGCTGGTGCAACCCCTGCAATCGAGATACTCAGCTTCTGCCTAGCAGATCCTGGAAATGCATTTCTTGTTCCCACACCATATTGCCCAGGGTGATTTCTATTTTCTTCATTGAAGAAAGACAAACATGCCTGATTTATTCGTTTACACACATCTTCCGTTTTGGGAATTGAAATGGTGCACTTTTTTACTACTGCAATTCCCCAAATGGAAAATGGGTAAGGGTGTGTTTGGTTGCACCAAATATCATGATATCTCAAGATTAATCCATCTAACTTGGTCCAAATATCGTGAAACTTCATGATAGTTGGTGCAACCAAATGCAACCTAAGCAACACAATCAGGATGGATGTATCTAGTGACTCCCTTAAGAAAGTCTCTAATCGCAATATTCTTTTCTCATACTGAAGGGGGTTCATTTTACAGCTTCGACCGGGATATAAAATGGCGAACCGGAGTAGAGCTAGTACCTGTTCCATGTCGTAGTACCAGCGATTTCAATCTAAACATTGATGCCCTTGACAGAGCTTACAAACAAACGAAGAAACGGGGGTTAAAAGTCTGCGCCATTCTTATTTCGAACCCCTCCAACCCTGTTGGAAATCTTCTGGGTCGGAAGAAACTGAACAGACTTCTGGATTTCGCCAGGGAGAAGAACATTCATCTGATTTCGGATGAAATATTTGCCGGGTCAACCCATTGCGATGTCAAGTTTGTGAGCATGGCCGAGATAGTCAATTCAGAAGATTTTTACGTGAACAGGGTTCATATAATATATGGGCTGTCAAAAGATCTGTCTCTGCCAGGCTTTACAGTGGGAGTCATTTATTCTCACAACAAAACTGTCCTGGCCACTGCTGCAAGGTTGGCGAGGTTCTCTTCCATTTCAGCTCCTACACAACATTTGCTGATCTCGATGCTTTCAGATACACAATTCCTAAAGGATTTGATTCAGATAACTAGGGAGAGGCTGCAGAGAATGTATGCTAAATTTGTGGATGGTTTGGAAAATTTAGGAATCATGTGCACAAAGAGTAGTGCAGGTTTTTACTGTTGGGTAGACATGAGCGAGCTAATCCACCCTTATAGTGAGAAAGGGGAGCTTGAACTGTGGAAAAAACTGCTGAAGGAAGCTAAGATCAATGTAACTCCTGGGTCATCATGCCACTGCATTGAACCTGGATGGTTTCGTTGTTGTTTTACTACATTGGCTGAAACCGATATCCGAGTGGTCTTGGATCGGATCCGGAAAATTGCTGAAAGCTTTAAACGTTGACATTGAATGCAACGGGTATGATCCATTCTAGAAGCCTACAACCTTGGATATGGATACTTTGGTAATGGACTTCTATAGACATATGTGCAATATGGCCTTTAAAGAAAAGGGTGTATGGCCATCTATTGATGTTGGGGATGCAAGTAGTCTTCCGAATCTAATTACAGGGAGGGTGGCCAATTTTACAAAGTCCAACAAATTCACTAGTTAAACAAACTACTTGGAGAATTGATTGCTTGAAAGTTCTGTACATTCATTCGTTGATTCTGAAGAAACCCGAAGTTGAGATGATCACGGATTCATGGTAGAACTGATTTCTTGACTCTGTGGACTGGTGTCGGATAGTTCTCTGCTACTGTTGGTTCTGCCTCTGCCTTGGCTGCTGCCCTATGCAACCCACCATTTGTGTAATCCAGTGGTGTTCCTATTGGCGCCGGTTCCAAAGATGCAGCAGGTAAATAATGCCCTTGTCCTCATGAATTCCTGCCACTGTCGCAGATATACGGTAAGAAATTACTCTCTCAATTTTTTTTGCCGCAAGAAAATAGATATTTCATTGTTCATGTAATGGATGTGTTGTCTGCAATGCCAGCATGGAAATAGATATGTTCATTCTTTCCCTTGCAGCTATCAGAAAGTGTTCCGGTCAGCTCTGGGTGCTTTAGATTTCCAGGACTAACAAAATGAAACTAGAAA
This sequence comes from Liriodendron chinense, assembly GCA_003013855.2. Lineage (NCBI taxonomy): Eukaryota > Viridiplantae > Streptophyta > Magnoliopsida > Magnoliales > Magnoliaceae > Liriodendron > Liriodendron chinense. The sequence continues at coordinate 1,498,150 of ML058440.1, read as the reverse complement.
TGCAGTCTCTACCGATGAGAGCAGGATTTTTAATCCTCTACTCTACACGTGTCAGTGAGGCACATGTGTGTGAAATCTGGACCGTTCATCAAGTAGGCCCCTCTATGTTTGTGCCTTGGCATGAAATCAGGCCAGCTGTGGTCATAGTGTGGGCGACACGTGTACAAGACAAATGGATGGTTTAAAAGGATTTGACCAACGGTCCACATTCGACATATATGTGTGGACCACCTGGTAACTGGGCCTGCTCTACCACATACTAATAATATACTAAACTATGCCAACTTTAATAATTATAAGAACGAAAACTGTTCCCTATTCTCATTCTGGAAAAGAGAATTACAATAATCAGTGGAATCACTCTTCTGAGAATATATGGCAGTTTTACCATAGAACAGAGGTTTTCAGGTTGAGAAGTTACCATTGAGGGATGTCGCCTCCTGATGTTAACGGCCTTCTTCCTTGCGTAACTTATTCTACGACTCATCTGAATCAATTCTCCAAGAGTTCGCGTTTTCCGCTCCACTTCACCGCAATTACTATCATAAATGTTATCTTTCACTGATAATTCTGGCAAAGCAACAGCGACATCCTTCTCGTGGTGGGAAACCTTGTTGAGGAAACTCGAATCAGGAGAAAACAATGGGAAAAGAAACTCCAGAACGGAAGCCCCTGCACTGTTATATTCTGATGAATTACTGACTACATCTGAAGCCGAAAAGGCCCAGTTTCCATGTTGGTCGTGGTCTCCCTCTGCCGAACTTTGTTGAGAACTGAAATTTCCACATGCAGAATATTTATGCACTGGGACAGCACTAGACACAATTGTTGTTGTCATGAGACGATTTGCAAGAAGCACAGGAGCAGAGCTAGGACTGTTTCCTTTAAAAGCAAAAGTTTCAAGGTCCAGTTCTAACATCCCACCATCGTCGTCTTCATCATCTTCATCTTCATCTTCATCATCACCGTCACCACCACCATTGCTATCCTCATCACTGGAGAAGAAGGGGTTACTTCTCTTTTGAGACATGGCGCCCAATTTGCCATGAGTTGGAGGAAAAAATACGGGCCTGGGCAGAGGGGGAAGAAGAGGTGAATCTAGTTGTGTTTGCGATAACTGAAACAGCGGCTTTCCGGGCTTTTCTTCCCATTTGAAGGGAACCGACACAAAGAGCTTTGCTGGAGATGGTATGAAGTTTGCCAGAGTGGACTCGGGCTTCCATTCTTTCTTGGGAGTCCCGGGCTTTTCTTCCCAAAGAAAAGGAACCGAACCCTGCTGCCGGTGACCCAAGAACTCATTTTCCTTCACCATTCTTTAACAGAAATGATTTTAAATCCACATGCATTCTGTCCTCCTAATCCAGCTATATGTATACACTTTTGAGAGTCAGATGTGGGTTGGATAATCTACAACTAATCCATTTGTGTTTTTTGTTTCAAGTGCGCAGTTGGAGTTGGAGTTGGAGAAGTAAGCTCACCTGCTTCCCTTGTATTTGTTTATTTAAATACAAGCTTATTTCAATGTTTGCTTATCTCAAGAGTCATTTTGGCAGAGTAACTGGATTAATTTAGAACTATCTTATTTTAATGCTGACTATCATACCATGAATTCAAGCATTCTGTTGTAACAAAATCCCAGTTTTGAAAAGCACGACCCAAAGGATAAAAAGATTATATTTACAAGTGCTAGGACCATTAGAAAGGTGGCTCACACCAGGTCACACGTGAGGTCCTGGCTGTTGATTAGGTGGGGCCCATCACAAACATTCCCTGGTCAATAGATCAGGTGGGTATTTGCACAGTGTGTGGCTAACCTGATGAGTGGATTAACCCGCTTCTTGGGCAAGGGCACGCTCCTTGTGGCTCAATCCTGATGAATGGCCCAAATCTTCAACTCATGCACTACCTTCAGATTCCTATCTTCGTGTTCCATGGGTTGGTTACCGTAGCTGCACCAATCCTATCAACTTATTTATTTGTTGAAAAACGCCGCTATTCGTTGAAATCTAGGCCCCCTTTGGAAAGATGGTCAACCATATTTTGGCAGAAACTTTTGGCGTGAGCGTGTATTTATAAAGATGGAATGTGGATTCTGCAACAGGCAGCCCATGCATTCCCCACGAACTGGCCCCAAATCATATTCTCTCCCTGTGGTTGGTGTGTTTTTTTTTTTCTCTGTGAAATCAATTCGTCCACAGACCATTTGTCCGATCAGTATTTTGGTAACATGCCACATCCACCATGTGGCCCATGATTTAGACAATCTGTATTAGCATATGATATTCCATGTGTGCGGTGGATGTCGCCGGTTGCCGGCTGTAGATACCACAGTCAGATGACCTGGAAATCCATCAAGGGTACCTACCCTATTGACAATGGCTCAAATATCATACAACACATCCTTGTCCTCCAATTAGAATTTCAATTATATGCTCCATCCAAAAATGGGGCCCTCAATATTTTTATTTTTGTTACCATTAAAAGAAAGGAAAGTGGGTCAGCAATTTGGATGGTCCAGATCATAGTTCTAAAACTCATGGCTTGACTCAACTTGACAGTCACTGAGAAGCCCGCTCATGGGTTGGATTGGTCCAGACCTGACACACCTCATCGAGTCTTTTCACTTTTGATCACATACAAGCAAGCTTTTGAATATAGGAATTGGGCGATAACTGAGCCAAAAAATGATATGATATGATACGAGGCACATCGATTCGTATAGAGGCTGTTTTTTTTTTTTTTTTTGGCCCAAAAAATCTTGAAAAAAATATTTGGAAAATAAATAAATGTAAAATACTAGAATCTATCATTTTATAGTTTTCACACGTGTTAAATGGTGTATTTGGCCATTCTTTGACAAGAAGGTGATCTGTTGGCTTATCCTGCTAAAAGTCAACCAAATATGCTCTGAACGAAAAGAAATAAATCACGATTGGCTGAATTAGAGGTCCCTTACATTGCAATAAAACAAAAAGATGGAAAAAAAAAAAAAATGGAGATGGGTTACCCCTATTGATTCTTCTCAAGATGGTAGGTTCCTTCGATTTGTTGAATGCCACCCAAATCTTCTGCTTAATCTCAGAATAGACATGGATCTAATCTAAAATGAGCTTTTAAGCTTCCTCAGTGGCTGAAATGAAGAGAAGTGAAAAAGAGTGTATTGTTTTTCTTTTCCAAAATGTCTTTTTAAGCTTCCTCAGTGGCTGAAATGAAGAAACAAGTGCAAAAAAGAGTAACGAATTTCAAAATGGGGCCTGTATGGACATATTGGCATGATGTACTGGAGACCCTTTTTTTTTCTTTTCTTTTTTCTAAAATGACTTTTTAAAGCTTCCTCAGTGGCTGAAATGAAGAAACCAGTAATAAAAAAGAGTGTAATAAATTTCAAAATGGGGCCTGTAAGGACGTATTGGAATGTATTGGAGACTTTTTCATCCGTAGCAGACGAGTACACCCTCATATCTTGTAATGGGGCTAGCTTAATAGTCACAATACAGCCATATCACAGCCAACATTTCAAACCACAAATACAGGTCAAAACAAAAACTACATTTCACAAACCATTCCTGCAAAACAAAGAAACCTTCGCAACACTGAAGAATAGGACACTCGTAGTCCTAAACGAGTGTTTTACTCATTAAAGAAAAAAGCAACCAAACAGCAAATGGCTTCACCTTAACTTCACAGGCAGAACTTGATTTGAGGGAGGGAGAGAGAGGTAGAGAGGGAGTGCGTGTGCGTGTGTGTTGCACTATTCAATCCTTAATGGCGACCAAAGCCTCTCTAGTTGCTATTTCACGTGTTTTGCATTGGACTTCAAATGTGTGAGGCAGTAATTTGGAGGTTAGCCCCCCCATTATGGATTGAATGGGTTTCTATATGGTCCACTTCATCTACTTTTAAGTTCTCATAACTCATTTCAACTGATGATCCAAATGCAACCTAAAGAGAGAAACCAACATATGGATGTGAGACAGGCATTTCTTGGTAGTGAGTAGGGGGCACCACCTCTCCGATAACCAAGGAGACTTGATCACATGCCAAATCTCAGGAGAGCATGTAAAAAAAAAATTCTATTGCTAAAGTTTCACTTGATCTAAATCTTTTAATGAGCTGAATGAACAGCTACCAAAACAAAACCCAGATTCTGATTTGAAAGCACTCGGGCGAACCAAGAAAGACAAGATATGAGTTTTATCAGATAACCAATGCGGAAGGTGCGGTGATCAATCCACCACGTTTGAAATCAGCTATTCAATAACAGAAGACATGAAAATACGTAGCGCCAGCATACTAGCCTACATAAAATAAAAGACTAAAACCAGATTGCCGTTGCCATTCAGACCAAATGGCATCTCAGTACAAAATTATGAGAGATGGTGATACATTCTTGTTGACAGCTTGTTTGAGGAAACTCTCACCAATCTCAGAATCAAAAGAAGAATGTTGGTGCTATTGGTCAAGAAAAAGAAAATGGGATGTTGTTCACCTATTCCTGTTATAAAAGTTGGAAAATGTTGCAACCATGGGCTCTTCATCTTCTTAAGCAAAATGCTCATTTAGATCTCTTCTGTTCTTGGGAGACCCTTGACCCCATAATCTTACAAACTGGTTCCTCTGCTGGCCGAAGAAGTTTAAGTGCTGGATGAACCTTCAGGTCTCCCACTGTCAACTTCTGGCCCACATCCAACTCACTTAAATCCACATCGATGTATGGTGGAACAATGTCGGCAGGACAAAGATATTTCACAGTCCTTTTTATGGTATTGAAATAAGCCCCTGATGAACAACATAGGAGTCAGGAACAATGTATTTATATCAAAGACGATACTACACAAGAAAAATAACGACTTGAAGAAATCATAGTAATGAATGCTCCTGGTATACAAACACAGCACAGGGCATTCAACAAATCAAAATTTCTGCATAGAACCATGAGTGAATACCCATTCCAGATCTTGGCAGTCTCAAAACTTGTATTCAGAAAAGCTACTTTTTCTCAAACTAGCATTGTGCCTTCCCACTATTGCAAACTTGGTAACAGAAACAAAGAAAATTCATCAGAACAAAATTCATGTATGACATACCTTTTCTTAATCCAGGGCATGCATCTTCTCCTCTGAACACAAGAGGAACGTCCACCTTCAGTAAAGCATGTGAAGGGGCTCTCATGAATGTAACATTAAGCACTGCATCTGTGCCTGAGTGCAGATGTAGCTAGCAATTTCCAGAAAGATGTCATTCAGAGGATGAACAGAAATGACAGAATATTGAATGCATAATTCTTTTTTACTTCCAAATGTATAAAATAGTAACTGGAATCCAGCAAAATTTCAGGACCCATGCTCAAAAAATTTATAGTCAGATAAAATTACTCAGTTGCAGTGTTTTAAATAGCGTTTAGCATAGCATTTGGCCCTCTATAGCCTGTAGCGTAAGCTACATGATACTTTTTTTTTTTTGAAAGATACGAAATTTTATTAGAAAGGCAGACAGGGGCCACCCGAGAACTACACGATACTTAAATATTTTTTAATTAAAATAATAGAAAAATATGATAAAATTTACAAAATGCACAATCCCTATGAGTTCTTTACTGCAAATCTCGATAAGCAACTAATCTCTCGGACTCTTTGCCTTCAGACATTTCTAAGTGTGACCTCTTTTTTTTATTAATTGATACATCACAAATTCACAATATGGACCACAATTTGGATGGTTCGGATTTGATCTAAGTGCTCTATCCACGATATGGACCACAATTTGGATAGTCTGGATTGATCTAATGTAGTGCCACATGTGATGGGGATGAGTCACCACCATTTTAAAATAGGTGTTGAACTAGCATTAGAGGCAAAACTTACACCAAAAAGAGGAGATTTCAGGTAGCATACACCACCTGCGCTACGCTATGCTACATGTAGCGTACGCTACATGCTCTGTAGCTTACGCTACCTGCCTCGTAGCTTACTCTACATAGCGCTTTAGCTATGCTACGAGCGCTACCGAAAACACTGCTTGGTTGTGGCCAACTGGCCATAGACAAACTTGGGATTTGCGATCCCAGGTAAGATCAATTCAGGATTATGGGATCCTTTTCTATCAGATAGGGAGGGCTGTTGCACAAAATGTACTTTCCTAACGAAGGGGCTTTTTCTTCCAATTTTCAAGAAACATGAATTTGACTTGCTTCCATAGAATTCAGTAAACTTAAGGAACTAATCTCTCATTGATGTATTGTTTCATCAAGATCCAAATCACGATTTAATTTTCTTGTTCCTAAATGGGCCTCTTCAATTCTTTTATATTAATGCTCTACTCCGAGTAAAGATCTGCCCGAATTCTATTTTCAGATATAGGACAAATAATCTCAGCACCACTTCTTTTTGCTATTATTCTTCCTCCTCTTCTTTTTTCAATTCATTCCAGTTACGTATCTAGGACCCTTGACGCAAATGGATGCGTCACGAGTTCCATACAAATGAATTCTCAATCCACAAGAATTGATGTGTATTTGAAATTTCGAATCATAGGAGCTAGCAATCACCGATATGCTTGACGTTATTGTTGCTGTAATCAAAGAAGCAATGCCCAATATGCCCCTCGAAAGATTAGAAGTGATCAAAGCTCTACTAGTACGATCATGTAAAGAACTCACACAGGCAAAGAAAATGGGGCTGCAGACTTTTTATCCACTTGGATGATTCAATCGTTGACTCGCACACCTTTTATCCTATTGGCTGATTTAAACATTGACTCATGGACTATTTGATAAAATTATCAAGTTTGGGAACGAAGGGAACCAAATAAGAAAATGACTATTTCTGGATGCTTGTAAACAACCAATCTGGAAAATACTCCACAAATAAGTAAGTAATTATCCAAATAAGTGCTGTGAAATTCCATTTCTCAAGAAAGAAAGGAAGAACGAAAACATAATCCAAGTTATGCTTCAAACCTCATCCACTATCCATCCCAATCTATAGGATCTTACCATTCATCATTTCGAAGTATGGCTCTCGACAAGTGCAATCAAGAGTAGACTACTCAATATCCGATTGGTGAATTCTCATTTTAGCATCCAAATTATGATAAACTATGGGAGTTGCTTCCACCCTGTAATTAATGGAATCATTTTATGGAAACATGAAGACTGTTGATTCTTTTATGCCACCAATGGGCTGAGTGGTGTAAACAAAAAAGAAATAAAAAATTTGGCTAGCTCAGTGACAAACTATTGAAATGGAACTTCATTAATGTTTGCTCCTTCTGAAGCTAAACATCTTAATCTTATTGTAACAAAGTTTCAGCAAATTTATGGGAAGTTGGAAGAGATTAATTTTTTTTTTTTTTTAAGGATAAAGATAATTTATTAAAAAACTCCGCCGCAGCTGAAAAAAAAACAAAGAAAAACTACAAAAGACCACCCAAAGTACACAACGAGACGATGGGCATCCGTATAGAACCCACTCCCAAACCTGATCTCACCATTAGGGGGAGCAAGACCTCCATTCATAAACAAAAGATCGGGCACTACAAAAAAACCCCACAGGATCAGCAGCCAAATCCCTAAAGCACCTCCGGTTTCTCTCCTTCCAGATGGCCCATAACCCAGCTAGGAGGAATAATCTCCATTCTTTAGCTGCAGCTTCACCTAAGCTCCCTCCCTCACATTGGCGAAAGAAATCATCAATACAAGCTGGAGTCACCCAAGCAATGCCAAAGACCTGGAAAATAAGAGACCAAACTACCCTGGAGAAACGGCAATGCATGAACAAATGCGGAACCGTCTCCTCATCATTCAAGCAGAGAAGCCATGCATTGGTGATAAAAAAAAAAAAAAAAACCCTCTTGTGTAGGTTATCAATAGTTAACACCTTATTCCAACCCACCAACCAAGCAAAGGCCGCCACTTTAGACGGCACGCCATAGGCCCATAGTTGAAAAGTGTGCGCCCTAGCAGTCACTTCATCTTGGGGATTGGCAAGGATGGAGTGGAAAGATGTCATCGAGAATTTTCCTGATTTTTCTTTACTCCCGACGCAGAGAATCAGCCCCATCTGACACCGAAATCCCTTCAAGAAGAGAAAGAAGCGCCACCAATTCTTGGATCTCCACCTCCCTAAGGTCTCTTCTACATAATAGGCTCCAAACCCCATTTGGACCCATGGAAGAGAAACGACGACTAACTGATAAGTCCAAATCAACGGCGACATGGGCCAGATTAGGGAAAATTTCTTACAATGCTTTGTCGCCGACCCATATATCCTTCCAAAATCTTGTCCTTTCCCCATTTCCCACAACATGAACCATGCCTTGTCTAACGGAATCTTTGAGCTTCAGAATATTCTTCCAAATCCCAGTTGCCCTATACATTCCAGTGCTATTAGGCCACCATCCCACTGCATCCCTCCCATATTTTCTAATAATGACCTCCTTTCATAATCCCCCATCCTCAAACCCTGAATTTCCAAATCCATTTGCCCGACAATGCATCATTCATAGTTGCCAACGGGCGGATGCCCAGCCCCCTTCCTCTCTCGGTTTGCAAACCTCTGTCCATTTCATGAGATGGATCCTCTTCTTATTTCCTCCACCTTGCCAAAAGAAAGCTCTTCTCTCCTTCTCCAATTTGTTGATGACCCCCATGGGGCGTTTGAGCAAAGACATAAAATAGATGGGTAGATTGGATAGCAATGCAACCAATAGGGTGATTAAATAGATGGGGAGATTAAATATTGACTCATAACTTATTTGCAAAGCAGGCATGGATCCTGCAACCCTATGGCTCAGTGGTAGACATGAGGTCATGGGTTTGAGTAGCCATTGTGGTGTGAGTGCGCAGGCGTGTGTGGGGTGTGTGAGTGCGTGTGGAAAAAAAAAAAAAAAAAAAAGCGAGGCATGGATCGTGTGCAGGTGGATTGAACATGCAGTTCTTGTAAGTCAATGCACGAGAGCACCTAAGAAGTGTTTGTCCAAAGTAACACTGAAGAACTTGTCTTTTGCATTTATTTTTATTAAAATGAGAAATTACTTGGTAAGCAATTGCGTCTATAGAACCTTGGCCATTCATCAGTAGAAATCATAACTAACAGAAAATTTATTCGAGTTCATGGTCTTGAAAGAATCATGGTAGGTTAGCCAGCGGCAGGAGGAAGAGGAAGCTCAAAGCAAGAGCAAATTCTAGTGCAGGAGGAGCACCACCACAGCATGGGTTGAAGAATCCAACAACTAAGATTTCAAATTGAATGGATATAATATATCTAGGCGTATCCTTCTACGCGTTAAGGCAAGATCCTTAAGGTTAATCTTGTCAAAAATGTGTTAGTGGGTACTGAGACCGATAATGGTCAGAATAAGCTTTTAGCTTCAATATCGGAGAGCAAATATGACTCCCTACCTATGCATTAGTTTGGCTTTCCAACTGGGGCCAACACTCGTCTGCTTTCTAGTTGGTATCTGGTTATCGAAGAAAAAGGACTAGAATAGCAGAAAAACAATCTTTCATTGGATGCCATAGCATCATCATCATCATCATCATCTTCATCATCAACTTAACCTTATCCCAACTAATTGGGGTCGACCACATGAATCCTATTCTGCCACTCCACTCTATCAAAGGCCAAAACTTCAATTAGACCATTGGTTATCAACTCTTTTCTTGCTACTTCCACTAATGTCTTTTTTGGGGTTTCCCCTTGCCCTTTTAGAGCCTTCAACTTGCACCAACTCACTCCTTACAACTAGCGCAATTCTTGGTCTCCGTTGCGCATGACCAAACCATCTAAATCTACTTTCCCTCATCTTAGTGTCCATTGGTACCACTCTTAAGCTCCCTCTAGTGCATCCCTTTCTAATTCTATCCTTCCTCGTCTTGCCACTCATCTATCTCAACATCCTCACTTCAACGGCACTCATCCTACAAACATGTTGTTCCTTAACTACCCAACATTCTATCCCATAAAGCATGGCTAGTCTTATCGCTATACAATTTTTCCTATAGTTTGAGGTCATATCACTCCTATAAAACCATCATTAGCAAATCTCCCAGTCTATGGCTCATCCATTTTTCAATTCACAGGAGTTGTTGCAAACAGGTTGGAAAATTCACAGGGATTTTGATTTGGGAGGATAGACGTGCTTATTGCTAGCATTCGATAACATCACCAATGATTCAATTCAAATGGCTATTAGTGACAGTGGCTAAGGCATATGCAATGTGAAGGAAAGAGATTCATTTGGGCTCTTCAAGCTAAGTACAAGTGGCAGTATGGAAATGAGACTAAGGCTCTTTAGGGGAATGTCATTAGGCACAAATACAAGAGAGCCCTAAAGTTATCCACAAAATATATATAGTAGGTGAACCGTCTCAAGTCACTAAAACGGGAAGGAACAACCATTACTCCTTCATGATTTTCTTATTTCTTGTATAATTTTATGAAATAATGTATAAAATGCATGATTTTTTTTTTTTAACGTTAATGATATATATATAAAAGGCCAAAGCCAAAGAATACAAATATACAAAGAAACAGAGACCCGAACCAAAACTCCCCCTAATAACGCAAAAAGCCAAGGTAGAGCTTATCTATGCGCCCCCCCCCAAATCCTTCAAATTCAGAATTGCCCTATTAAACACTTGCATCGGCCCACTCTTTTTGTTGTTGAAGCAACGTTGATTCCTTTCCCACCATAACGCCCACAAAATTGCTGAAAAACTTAAGCGCCACACCTTTTCTGATCTTGTCCTATCCCCCCACCATGCCAAGCAATGAGAAATTCGAACATCGTCTTCGGAAACACCCATAGAACTCCGAAGAATTGGAGAAGAAGTCCCCACACATCTTTGGCAAAGACATAATACATGAATAAGTGATCCACAGATTTCGCATCCTTGTAGCATATCACGCAAACATTTGGGAGACACATATTTCACTTACAAAGATTATCTACCGTTAGCACTCTATTCCTACCTACTAGCCATCCAAACGCCGCCACCTTCAGAGGGGCACCACAATGCCACATAAAAGTCCTTGCCGCAATCTCATGATTTTCAACGGGAGCACACAAGAACCTATAGAAAGATCTAACTGAGAAGGATCTTGTCTTGAACTTGCACCATCTCAACGAATCCACTTCTAAAACTAATGGAGCACGCTTTGGTAACATTTCAAGCATTTGAAACAGCTCTTCAACTTCCCCATCTGTGAGAGCCCTTCTAAAAGTGGGCATCCATGTGACCTCATCCCCTCCTAAAGAAAAACAATTGCTCACGCCTCCCCCTCTTCCCTAGTAAGCCCGAGTAAAGAAGGGAACCTCTCACTCAAACTCCTCTCTCCCACCCACATATCCAACCAAAATCTAACTCTCTTCCCATCTCGCAAATGAAAGCTTATACCTTCCCCCACTCTTACTTTCAAAGACGTTATCAATTTCCACAAGTAAGAACATCAGTACAAGGAGGAAGCCTTCATCCACCACCCCCCTTCCTCAACCCCGTATTTTCTCCCTAATACGCCCTCCATCTAGCCTCTCCTTTCGTCCCAAACCTCCAAACCCATTTCCCCAATAGAGCAAGATTCATCTCTTCTGGCTTTAATATTCCCACTCCTCCTTGTACCGTTGGTTTACAAACTTCCTCCCATTTCAAGGGGTGAAATTTGTGCTTCTCCCACAATCCTTCCCACAAGAAATCCCTTCTTCATCTCTCCAAAGCCTTAAGGATGGATTTCAGGCATTTGAAAAGTGACATAAAATATACCAGGAGGTTTGACATAGAAGATTTAATCATAACCATTCTCCCACCCATGGATAGGTATCTAGATTCTAGACTGCCATTTAGAGATCTTTCTCTCACATCGTTCAATAATGTCATCCCACATGCGCTTCGCAGGTCTTCCTATACATAGTGGTAGCCCCAAGTACGTTGTTGGAAGGGACACTTCCTTGCACCCAAATATATCTACAAAAGCCCGGACTCTTTCTTTAGAAATGCCTACCCCTAAAACCTCACTTTTGAAAATATCGATTTTCAAACCGGAAACCACCTCAAAACTTACTATAATCAATCGAAGATTTTCCATAAAAAAATCATCCACCTTGCACAAAAGAAGTGTATCGTCCGCATACTGAATATGAGAAATCTGAAAATTCAAGTTATCCACTCGAAAGCCCTCTATCAATCCCAATTGAACTCTTTTATCTAACATTTTGCTGAGAGCCTCCATAATAGTAACAAACAAAAAAGGGATAAGGAATCGCCTTGCCTAAGGCCTCGAGAGGGCGCAAAAAAACCTTTTGGCGATCCGTTCACCAAAATAGAGAATTTTGCCGAACTAACACAGGCCCGCATCCAGATGCGCCATTTTGGGCCACAACCTAACCTGCCCAACATATAATCTAGGAAAGACCAGTCCACATGGTCATAGGCTTTTTCTACATCAAGTTTGCAAATCATACCTGCCTCCCCTCTCCTATAACAAGAGTCAACACATTCATTAGCTAACAAAGAGCAATCAATAATTTGCCTTCCATCCACGAATGCCCTTTGAGATTCCGATATAACACTTCCCAGCACTTTCCTAAATCTAGTAGCCAATACCTTTGCTATAATCTTATAGGGACCCCGTAAAAGGCTGATAAGACAAAAATCCTTCAAACATTCTACACCTTCCTTCTTGGGTATTAGAGCAATAAAGGTAGCTCCTAGTTGTTTTGCGACAACACCTATATCGAAAAATTCTCGCAGGAAGCCAATGACATCACCTTTCACAACATCCCAAAATTTCTAATAAAATGCTATCGGGAAACCATCTGGCCCAGGGGCTTTCTCAATTCCCAAATCTGCCACCGCTTGTTTGATCTCATCTTCTAAAAAAGGTTGTTCCAGCGATTTAACTTCCTCTGACGGAATCGAATCAAAATGCAGATTGTCCAATCCAGGCCTCTTTACCCCGTCCTTAGCTAGCAGATCTTTGTAGAATTTAACTATCGACTCATATATTTTGGACTTATCATCTATCGATTGACCATCCACCACTAAGGAAGAAATTTTATGAACACGCGCTCTTGCACTAGCTTTCGCATGGAAAAACTTAGTATAAAATGCATGATTATCAATACATGCATATGTGAAACTAATGACAAAGAAGTCGATCTCTTTATTGAACATAAGAACAACTTCAAAAACTAAATGGGTAGAAAATAACAATAGAATGGAGGAGAAAAAACTCTTATGAACCTTTTATTTCCTTCTGATAAGTATCTGTTGTGTGGGGAAAAAAAAACACAAAGGGATATGTCTGAAGGTACCCCAGTAATTTGGGGCAGGAATGTGTCTTCTGCACCTGAACTTAAATTTCATACATTTCAAATACGAAGAAATTTTATGTCAGTGGCAGAAAAGGTGGTGATCTGCCCATTTGGGTTCTTGTTTTGTGTGCCACCGGGCAATGATACGGTAGAACAGATACAGAAGAGCCATCAATCAACAGCATACATGGCAGGGTGACTTTTTCATTTGTGACTGTCCATCAAGTTGCCCTCACTGTGGATAGCAAATGGTTTAAATTACGTGTGGATCGCATGATCCTAGCCAACAGATCAGTGGCCTTCAAAGTGATGGTAGAAAACAAATCAGTTAACAGTCAAAATTCACTACTGGAAATTGAAAGAAGGGATGGAAAGGATTGTCTAATAGGTATGATTTTTGAAAGATAATCAACCAAGATAGGGTCGACCAGATGGATAGCCTTGATTGATACATCACTGTTCCACTAGATCACCATACACAACCGGGTCAACCCAAAACAAAGGAAGCCCACAGAAATATTCAACCAAATTCCATTTCTGGTAGTCCATAATTCTACCAGATATTTTCCTAATTTCAAAACGAATTAGTTAGATGAAATCAAAGAAAACGAGAAATGGAAGAAAACTTCGAAAATCAAGCATGTGGTATTACTGGGAATTGGGAATACCTTTCGGGGCAAGACCCGGACCTTCTCGATGAGCTCGTTGGAGTCAAGATCAGACCGCACCTCGAGATCGAAAAGCCTGGAGAGGAAGAAAGAGTAGCCAAGATGGTTGACGAGCTTACGGATCTGATTCGTCTTAACAGAAATGAGGCGCTTGTTACCGCCCTCCTCTCCTTTCTCCTGCTCAAATACAATGCTCGGCACGCGCCCTGCTTTCCTCTCCTTGTTCCTTATGCGCTTACTGGAATCCACACGAGGGATTGCGAGGATTGTCTCGGCGTATTTTGGGTCAGGTTTGGGAAATTCTTCGAGGTAAGAGAACGTGAGCTCGGGCTGTAAGACCTCTGCTACTGCTGCTGCTGCTTGGGAGAACGATCGGAAACCGATGTATTTGGTGATTAGAGGGCGATGGATCCACATCGATATGCTATGAAGGTGTTCGACGAAATGTGTGTCGGAAATGAACGCAGAGGGGTTTTGGGTTTATAGCTCTTGGCACCGTCGTCAAGCTTCTGTGGGTTTGGAAAGGATTTAGTAGCAAACGAAGAATTTGATACTCTGACAAGTTATGTTAGGGCCTGTTTGGATGCCTGTAAGTTGGGTAAAATGTAAGTGACTTACAGGGAAGTCACTTACAGGGGGTGTTTGGGGGAGGAATTTCACCTGTAAGTCACTTACATGCAAATCTTCCAGGAAACTGCAGAGGGGCTGGGAGTGAGAAGTCACTTACCTGTAAGCTACTTCCAGGCCCAACGGTCTGATTTTTTAAAAGAAGGGATCAGGGAGAAACGCATCAACCCAACAACCGCCATTAAAAGCCATCAAGCTCTAGCCAATGAAGAAGAAGCACCAGCCATTGATGAAGCAGTGCAGCCAATCCACATCCTCCAACACTATTACCGTAGCAGAGCTTCATTTACCACACCACCAACCTCCATTGATCAGCTTCTATAAAGAGGTAAAGAGGGATTCATCTCTCCATCCCAATCTCTCTCTCTCTCTCTCTCTCTCTCTGTGCCGCAACTCTCTCCCTCTCCCCCCCTTGAAACGGTAGGGTTTTGTTTGCCCCCTTTTTTCGCTTGGAAGACTGGAGCAGATTAGGTGTTACCCGGGAGCACTTTAGTGGGTGTTACCCCTGCTGTGGGGCCCACATTGACAATATGTTATATATCCACTCCGTCCATCCATGTCTCCAGCCCCTTTTAGAACGCGGTACCAAAAATTAAACAAATATAAATCTCAGGTGGACCCCACCACAGGAAACAATGTTGATTGGCTTAAAGGAGCCATAGACTGTTTCTAATGGTGTGGTTCACCTGAGATTTGGATCCTCCGAAGTTTTGGTATATCATCCTAAAATGAAACGGACAAACAGATGGACGGCCTTGATGCATTTTTTTTATCGGGATGGGCCGCACACGGTTAGGTTAACACCAGGATGGGCCGCACACTGTCAGGGCACTGAGTTACGCAGCGTACCGAGTAAACTCAGTTGGAGCCCACGGTGAATGTATTTGATTTATCCACACCGTCCATCCGTTTTTCCCCGCTGATTTTAGGGGTTAATCCAAAATTGAAACACATCAAAGCTCAAGTGGACCGTACCACATGAAACAGGGGGAATAATGATTTCCACCGTTGAAACATTCGTAGGGCCCACAGTAATGTTTATTTGTCATCCAAACTGTTCATAAGATAAAAAAGACATGGATGAATGGAAAACAAAAATATCTTCTTTATACTCCAAGAATTTTTCAATAGTAGAGGTTCAATTCACACTGTTTTCTGTGGTGTAGTCCGCTTGAGCTTTTGATGTGCTTCATTTTTCTTATCATTCCCTAAAATTATCTGTTAAAATGGGTGGATGGAGTAGATTAAATAAATAAAGCACTATGACCCCCACAGAGTTTACTCAGTACGCCTATCGAATCGAGTTACTCGGTAAGCGATCCGCTTCCGTTAACACCCGTGACGAATGATTAAGTGGTGTGACGGTGGGGCCCACCTTAACACGCTCAATGGTATATCCACGTCGTCCATCAGTCTTACCAACATGTTTTAGGGCTTGGGCACAAAACTAAAGCAGGTACAAATATCAAGTGATCCACACCATAGGCATAAGTGGTGATTGAGCGTCCATTATTAAAATTTTCTACGGCCCACCCTAATGTTTTTTTCTTTTGACATCCAACCTGTTAATAATGTCACATAAACCCTGATGATAGCACAATAGAAATGCCAACTTGTTCCAGAACTTTTATGACCCACATGAAGTTTTTTTTTTGTGTGTGTATCCAATAACATTGTGTATTCAACTTGGATTTGCTTCATTCTTTGGGCCATGCTCTAAAATGAAATAGAAAAATCGATCGACAGCGTGGATACTGTACATATATCAAGGTGATTCTTACGTACGATTGTTCTTTATTTTTTAATTTTTAATTTAATTATTTTAATTTAATTAGGCTACTTTCTTTTAGATTGAAATCTTGCCGGTTGCTTTATGTATGTTCTCAACCATCAATTTGTAGGCCACAGATTTAAACTGATAATATCCTTAGGTCCAAGAATGGTGCATACAACCCATACTGTTATTGCTTGATAATCATTTATCTCTCTTATATTTTTATTATTTGATTAAATTATGCTATTTTATTTAGCTTTTATATTTTTTAACTTAATAATTATTTGATTTTTAGATTTATTTGCGAAATAGATTGGGATTTGGATTTGAATTCAAATATGGATTTTAATATGATGTCTACAATAACTACGACCTGTGCATTAATGACAGTTGGCTTGATGAAAATAATATGTTAGAAGAATCACAACAGTATCAACGAAACTGGACAGGTGCACAAATTGCGAATGTGATTATTAATGGATCGGGGTCAACGTGCTTCAAGTACATTCGTATGCACAAAGATGTTTCTTTCGCCTTCGCGACATGATACAAGAAAAGAGTAACTTGCAAAGCACATTTAGTGTATCACTCACTAGAGGAAGAATTAGTGATTTTTCTTCATATAATTAGCCATAATATTAAGAAGCATGTTATGCAACATCATTTTAACTATTCTGGGGAAACAATTAGTCATCACTTCAATCAAATGCTTAATACAATTGTACTTATACAACGCGATATCATAAAATCACCTGAAAATAGCGTACCGCCCGAAATAATGAATAGTACGAGGTTTTTCCCGTACTTTAAGAATTGCGTTGGAGCCATAAACTGCTCACATATTCCAGCAATGATCAGGGTAAAAGAGCAAGCTACTCTTTTGATTTAACATTTCAATATGTACTAGTGAAGTGGGAGGGATCGACGTTAGATTCATGAATATTAGCAAATGCTCTCAACCGACAACACAAATTGATTGTCCCCAAAAGTACTAATTTAAATACAATATATAAATATGTATTTATTAGTTAATAAATAAATTAAATTTAATAACTTTCAAACTATGTTTTTTTATAGGGAAATATTACCTAGTAGATGTTGGTTTTGCGAACGCGCTAGTTTTTTTAGCACAATTTCATGGAGTTCGGTATCATCTAAAAAAATTTAGGCAAGGTTGTCAACCCAGGACAAATGAGGAGTTATTTAATCTTCGTCATTCCTCATCACGAAATGTTATAGAACGCGTCTTTGGAATGCTAAAGGGACGATTTTCCATATTGAAGACGGCTCCGGGTTATCCTTTAAATAC
Source organism: Liriodendron chinense (assembly GCA_003013855.2). Lineage (NCBI taxonomy): Eukaryota > Viridiplantae > Streptophyta > Magnoliopsida > Magnoliales > Magnoliaceae > Liriodendron > Liriodendron chinense. The sequence goes on along the minus strand of ML058440.1, from coordinate 1,480,461 downwards.
AGAGGTGAATATATTCATTGTATGTTGTATCATACATAATCATATTATCAATGAGAAACGTGATCAAGAGCTTGATTTCAAAAATATCAATGATAGTTGTGACAACGAACATGAAAGTGATGTGTACGAAGATGAATGTAATGAGAGAGAAATTGAGAGTAATGAGGAGGAGAACGAATACGACTTACGGAATGAATCCACAACTGCTAGAAGAGAAAAACAAATATGGGGGGAATTTCGACTTGGACTTGTGTCAGTTATGTGAAAATCTGTAAGTCAGAACAGAACATCAACTGATTATTTTTTTAAAATGATTTTTGAGAATGTGGATTCTGATGAAAAGATTATTGCTTAGCATATGAATACACTATTTTATCATTGCATTTTACATAATATTTTAATATCTATTTATACTTCTAATATATCTTATATTGCTTTACAAATTTATAATGTTTAAATGTACAATATTTTAAGGTATATCGCAAAATGCAAAGGCAAGTAGCAACAGACGAAAGGCACAAATCAATTGGACTTCATACATAGATGAATGTATGGCGAACATCTTAGTTGAGGAGGCATCATTAGGAAAAATCTGACAACGATTTTAGAGAATCTAGTATGAATAAAGTAGCAAAAATAGTGGTGGAGACATTTTTTGTACAAGTGAATGACTATAAGTGCAAGAATCACATACGAACACTTTAAAAGAAATATAACCTGACAAAGCTTGCACTGAGCAAAAGTGGCTTTGGCCGGGATAAAAAAAGAAAATGGATGAAAAAAAGAAAGTGTGCGACTGCCGAGCCAAAAGTTTGGGATGAATTCATTAAGGTGAAGTTCATTCAAAATCCAAAGTTGTTCATATAAGGTGAAAATTAACTAAATTCTTTTTGTTTTATAGGCAGAACTTGACATTGTTTAAATCAGAAACAAGTCATTCCTACTGCTACTTTAGTTCGATATAACATGCGGAGATGGTTCTGCTGCAGGGAATGCAGCACGAACTACAGCCGATCTTAAGGAAGAAGTTCTCTATTCATCTCATTACATGGACGGCCTTGATGCAATTTTTTTTTTATCAGGATGGGCCGCACACGGTTAGGTTAACACCGGGATGGGCCGCACTCTGTCAAGTTAACATGATTGAGCATTAAGTTACTCAATACGCTTTTATCGTACTGAGTAAACTCAGTTGGAGCCCACAGTGAATGTATGTGATTTATCCATACCCTCCATCCATTTTTCCTGCTGATTTTAGGGGTTAATCCCAAAATTGAAACATATCCAAAGCTCAAGTGGACCAAACCACAAGAAACAGTGGGAATAATGATTTCCACCGTTGAAACATTCGTAGGGCCCACAGTGATGTTTATTTGTCATCCAAACTGTTCATAAGATTAACAAAAAAAAAAAGACATGGATGAATGGAAAACAAAAATATCATCTTGATCCAAATCTCATGTATCCTCCAGGAATTTTTCAATGGTAGAGGTTCAATTCACACTATTTTCTGTGGTGTGGTCCACTTGAGCTTTGGATGTGCTTCATGTTTCTTATCATTCCCTAAAATTATCTGTTAAAATGGATGGACGGAGTAGATTAAATAAATAAAGCACTATGGCCCCACAGAGTTTACTCAGTACGCTCACCAAACCTAGTTATTCAATAAGCAATCCGCTTCCGTTAACACCTGTTACGACTGATTAAGTGGCGTGACAGTGGGGCCCACCTTAACACGCTCAATGGTATATCCACGTCGTCCATCAGTCTTACCAACACGTTTTAGGGCTTGGGCACAAAACTGAAGCAGGTCCAAATATCAAGTGATCCACACCATAGGCATAAGTGGTGATTGAACGTCCATCACTATAAATTTCTACGGCCCACCCTAATTTTTTTTCTTTTGACATCCAACCTGTTGATAATGTCACATAAACCCTGATGATAGCAAAATAGAAATGCCAACTTGATCCAGAACTTTTATGACCCCCATGAAGTTTTTTTTTATTTGTATTCAATAACATTGTTTTCTGCATTGTGACCCACTTGAGATTTGGATTTGCTTCATTCTTTACGCCAAGCTCTAAAATGAGCTAGAAAAATTGATGGACAGCGTGGATATACTGTACATATATCAAGGTGATCCTTACGGACCATTGTTCTTTATTTTTTAATTTTTTATTTAATTATTTTAATTTAGTTAGGCTACTTTCTTTCAAATTGAAATCTTGAAGGTTGCTTTATGTATGTTCTCAGCCATCAATTTGTAGGCCACATATTTAAACTGATAATATCCTTAGGTCCAAGAATGGTGCATACAACCTATATCGTTATTGCTTGATAATCATTCATCTCTCTCATGTTTTTATTATTTGATGAAATTATGCTATTTTATTTAGCTTTTATATTTCTTGACTTGATAATTATTTGATTTTTAGATTTATTTGTTAAATGGATTTAGGTTTGGATTTGTTATAGGCAAAATGATGGAGATAAGATTTCACACGGAAATGCCCATAACGTCCATTCGACTCTCGAGATTATATGATCGAGAGTCGAATGTTGGATAGGTACGAGACGTCCATTCGACTCTCGAGATTGGCTGATCGAGAGTCGAATGTTTGATAGGTGCGGGACGTCCATTCGACTCTCGAGATCACCTGATCAAGAGTCATAGATTGAAAAATACGGAGCAGCTATTCGCAAGTCCCGAGTCTTCATAACCGATAGTCAAATACGGCAAAGCTCGATCCGCGAGCAGACCTTCTCACAAGTCGTTGAAAGACATTACACCCAAAATATGTACTTGGACTCGCGACCACATTTTAACCTGCGAGCAACTTTACTACGGGCGTCTCCTTCCTTTTCGGAGGCCTTGACTCCAACTATGGCTTCCGGCCGGATCCAGCCGGATTTCAAGGGATTACCATCTAGGGGCGCGATTGTTGGAATAAGTCATTGGGTTGGATCTGACTAAAAAGATAGGATCTTATCCCACGAAATCAGCGGATTCTCAGTATCGTATGCGACATCAATGGGATTTCGACATCTCACGTTAACAGATTGGATTGCTTCAGATCTATATAAGGGGGTGGCTCCATTGAGAGCAGGGAGGTACGCATCATTCAATCTTAGTCCCGTTTTGCTTGGCTTCTCTTCTGTGGCCTAACTTAAGCGTCGGAGGGCTAACGGCTGGTCCCCAGCCACCCTTATTCGCTGTCTTGCTTCAGGTCTGGTGGTGGAAATCCCTGCTGGAGCAAAGGAGAAGAGCCGGAGGATCTCGTTACAAAAACTGACATTAACAGTTTGGCGCCGTCTGTGGGAACGACTTGATCATCAAAATCAATCGTGTTAACTATCGATCAAAATCCTTCGGTGATGCCTCCTAAAAAGACAGTTCATCCTTCAACTTCGAGGCAGGCACCACCTCCGCCCGATGAGACGGAATCCGCACCTGCCCTCCCACCTGTTCCGACGGATATCCCTCAAGGAGCCCCAAATATGCCATCAACAAATCCATTATTGGAGGCCTCTGGAAATCAGGATGATGTCCTACGATTCCTCGGGAACACTCTCCTAACTCTAAACGCCGGAGTTCAGGCACTGTCAAATCGACTTGATCAGCACTTCCCTTAACCGCAAAGACAACCCTCCGAAGGGTTACCACCGCCACCCATACCAGTTGCTTCCAGACATTCTATGGATGAACCACAGGTCCCACCACTTGGCGGCCATCCCCCTGTGCCGTCTCCACATTCTATACATTCCAGTTCGTCTCGACAACCTCAACCGCAAGGCTCCACCGCCGAAACGTCTAGCTATACCTTGCCATGGGAAGGAGATCTCAAAAGAATCCAAGACCGTTTTGATATCATGGAGCAGAAATACCAGGCAAATCAGCCATCTGCTGTCATGGCGGCAATACATCAATCTGAATCTCCCTTCACAAGCGAGGTCATGGAAGCCCCGTTGCCCAGAAAGTATCGAACGCCTGTTATCGCTCCGTATACAGGTATTGGCGATCCTCTGGAACATCTGGAAACCTATAGGTCCCTCATGGAGTTGGAGGGACATGGTTCAGAAATCATGTGTAGGGCTTTTCCCCTTACATTGAAGGAAGCGGCTCGTACGTGGTTTCGGGGGTTAAAGCCTCTTTCCATCAGTTCCTTTTCCCAATTATCGGAGATATTTCTTTCTCAATTCATGGGAAGTATTCGCATTAAAAAGCCAGCCTCCCATCTGATGAATCTGAAACAGCAACATGGGGAGACAATAAAAGAGTTCACAGTACGGTTCACTGCCGAAGCCGTTCAAACTGAGGGTTACACTGAAGAAAAGGGTCTCACAGCCCTCATTGCTGGAATAACGAGCGAGAAATTTAGGTTTGCCTTAGATAAGAGCCCACCGAAAACTATGGCGGAATTCCAAGCCAAAGCTCAGAAATATATCAATGCAGAAGAAGTCGCATTGACACGCCATGGAGTACAGAGTAAGAAACGCAAGCCAGAAGGAACTTCTACAGATAAAAAATACCATCGCGATCAGCGCGATCGTTCTCCCAGGAAGCCTTATTCTGGTAAATATCATAATTACACTCCTCTTAATCGGTCTCCTAAAAAGGTTCTAATGGAGATAAAACACAAGCCATATGTGAAGTGGCCTGCAAAGATTAAATCCGATCCCGAGAAGAGAGATAAGAGTAAGTTCTGTTACTTCCACAAAGATCACGGGCATAGGACCCAGGACTGTATCTCTCTACGAGACCATATCGAAGCCCTTATTCGAAAAGGCCATCTCCAGGATTATGTTGCTCATAAGAATCGGTCACCAGAAAGGGCGAAGACCTCATCTCGCCAAAAGGAACCGTCTCATCATCAAACCGACCAAGAGGATGCTGAGCCCACAGGAGAAATTCGCACTATCGTCGGGGGTCCAGCTTGCGGGGGTGACTCTCAAGCTTCAAGAAAGGCATACGCCCGAAAGGCGTCCAAAGAACCCCAGCAGATCTATTGGCTGGAACAAACGTCCAACTCATCGAAGGCTAGCCATCCCCCAATTTCTTTCACCCACGAAGATGCAGCGGGAATTCATTTCCCTCACGAAGATTCCATCGTAGTCACACTGAAGGTATCAAATTATCTGACTCATCGAATTATGGTGGATACAGGTAGCTCGGCCGATATCCTGTATTTGGAGGCTTTCGACAAGATGGCACTTGCCAGAAACCTCCTCAAGCCAGTATCGACCCCTCTTGTCGGCTTTGGAGGAGAAGTGGTAACACCTGAAGGAAGTATCGATCTCCCGGTCACCTTTGGGGAGAGTCCAGCGAAGACCACCGTCTTCGTAAACTTCCTCGTCGTGGATCGAAAATCAGCATATAACGCCATCTTGGGGAGACCGTCTCTAACTAAGGTTGGAGCGGCCTTGCACCCTTCATATTTATGTGTTAAATTTCCGACCCCAAATGGCATAGGGGTCGTGCGAGGAAGTCAGCAGGAGGCACGGTCCTGTTACCAGATAGCCCTCCAAGATCGAAAGAAGGCTCAAGCGACACCTGTCATGGAAATAGTTCAAGGTTCATCCGACGTTCTCGCCACCGCGTTGGATCCAAGGGAAAATGCTCTGAAATCAGGAACTCCAGGGGAGGAAACAGTGGCGATCCGCTTGACCGAAGACGACCAGTCTAAGATCATGTACATCGGTTCCTCCTTAAACAGTATCCACCGCGAAGATTTGATCCGTTTCCTCACTGAATACCAGGACGTGTTTGCTTGGTCTCATAAAGATATGCCGGGCATCGATCCTGATGTCATCGTACATCGTCTCAACATTGACCCGAAGCATAAACCCGTACATCAGCGTCGACGTGCCTTTACTGCAGAAAGACAAATGGCGATCAAAACTGAAGTTGAAAAGCTGCTCGCGGCAAATTTCATAAAAGAAGTTGACTACCCACAATGGGTCGCCAACGTAGTTCTCGTCCGGAAAGCTAATGGCAAATGGAGGATGTGCGTCGACTATTCAGACTTAAACAAAGCATGTCCCAAAGATAGCTTCCCGACACCACGAATCGACCAGTTGGTCGACTCAACAGCTGGACATGCTCTCCTCAGTTTTATGGATGCTTATTCTGGTTACAACCAGATTATGATGCATCCACCTGATGGCCAGCATACTGCCTTCATCACAGATCGAGGACTATATTGCTACCAGGTAATGCCGTTTGGTCTCAAAAATGCAGGGGCCACTTATCAGCGTCTTGTCAACAAAATATTCGCTGCTCAAATCGGTAGGAATATGGAAGTATATGTTGACGATATGCTCGTGAAAAGCATCGATGAAGATGACCACATTCCTGATCTTCGAGAAGCCTTTGATCTGATGAGGAAGTATCAGATGAAATTAAATCCAGAAAAATGTGCGTTTGGAGTATCTGCAGGGAAATTTCTTGGGTTCATGGTTGGCCAACGTGGAATTGAAGCAAATCCCGAAAAGATTAAAGCATTGATAGAGATGAAATCCCCAGTGACTCTGAAGGACGTTCAGCGTCTAGCTGGTCGCATCGCATCATTGAACAGGTTCATCTCGCGAGCATCTGACAAGTGCCTGCCCTTCTTCAAACTCCTTCGTGCAACGGCCAAGTCTGATTGGAACTGGACACCTCAATGTGAAGAAGCTTTTCAACAACTGAAGCAATATATGAGCGCTCCCCCCGTTTTATCTAAGCCTGTGGCACATGAGCAACTCATTCTTTATTTATCTGTGTCTTCCACGGCCGTTAGTGCCGCTTTAATAAGAGAAGATTCCGGGGTACAAAGGCCCGTTTATTATATCAGTCGAGCAATGGTTGATGCAGAAACTAGGTATTCTGATTTGGAGAAACTGGCCCTAGCCTTAATCATGGCAGCTCGAAAACTGCGACCATACTTTCAAGCCCATGCTATTTTAGTACCAACAAATCATCCACTACGTCAAGTCCTTCAAAAGCCTTAAGCTTCCGGGCGCTTAACTAAATGGGCGGTCGAGATCAGCGAGCATGATATTTCATTCTGTCCTAGGACCGCAGTCAAGGGCCAGGCCGTGGCTGACTTCATCGCCGAATTTACATATTCTTCTGAAGATAGCGTCATGACCAGCGACCAGCCTCCTTGGTCGCTCTTCGTGGACGGGTCGTCGCGGGCCAGTGGCAGTGGAGCGGGCCTGATTTTAGTGGCTCCAGACGGGTCGCATTTTCAATACGCTCTGCGTTTCGAATCACGCGTCTCCAATAATGAAGCAGAATATGAGGCCCTTATTGTTGGCCTCGAGCTAGCCGTTGTCCTCGCAGTCCAGAATTTGATAATTCATAGCGACTCCCAGCTCATTGTCAACCAAGTTCTTGGCGAATTCGAAACCAAAGAAGAAAGAATGGCCTTATACAAGTCTCGTGTCCTCATCCTGCTCGCCAAACTGAAGACTTACAAAATATTCCATATCCCTCGCGAGCAGAACCAACTTGCCGATTCCTTGGCAAAACTCGCTTCTGCACCAGAATCAGAACTATCACATTCGATCCCCATCGAGCACCGTCAACACTTGAGTATCGACCAAGTGACTCCCGAGCAAGTTATATCGGTACAATCGTCTCCATGCTGGATGGATCCTATCATCCTTTATCTCAGAGATGGATACCTACCAGAAAACAAGAAAGCTGCAAGACAAATTCAGCTTCGAGCTGCCAGGTACACCTTACAAGATGGAATCTTGTTGCGAAAAAGCTTCTCCTTGCCTTATTTGAGGTGTCTTCACCCAGAAGAAGCACATCGTGTTCTAGATGAAGTACACCAGGGGGCATGTGGTAATCATCCCAGGGGGCGATCTCTAGCATATAAAGCGATGAGGCAAGGATATTATTGGCCTACTATGAAAGCAGACGCCATAGAATTTTCTAAAAAATGCGACAAGTGTCAACGATATCAACCTATACCTCGTGTACCGTATGAGCGGATGACCCCAGTCGACAGCCCTTGGCCTTTTGCTCAGTGGGGGATCGATATCATCGGTCCCTTACCTATGGGAAAGGGACAGAATAGGTTCGCGATCGTGGCGGTTGATTATTTCACCAAATGGGCCGAGGCAGAACCATTAGCCAAAATTACTGAAAAACAAACTACTAAGTTTATGTGGAGAAATATTATATGTCGCTTCGGACTTCCTCATACCATAATTACCGATAACGGAACGCAGTTCGACAACGCAGCCTTTGATGAATTTTGCGACAAATGGAAGATACGTAATCTCCGCACTTCTCCATATCATCCACAGGCGAATGGGCAGGTCGAGGCAGTGAATAAAATTATAAAGCATCATCTAAAGACCAAGCTAAGTGAATGTAAATGGGTGTGGCCAGAACTTCTGCCAGAAGTGTTATGGGCCTATAGAACCACGGCTTGTACATCGACAGGTGAAACTCCTTTCTCCTTAGCATTTGGTGTTGACGCAGTGGTACCAGTGGAAATTCAAGTGCCCTCATATCGGATCGAACAGTATGATCCCGCGAGCAATCAGGAAAATATCCGACTTCATCTCGATCTCTTGGAAGAGCGAAGAAATGCTTCCCAAGTACGAGTGACGGCATATCAACAACGTATTGCTCGTTATCGGAATGAATGAATGGTTGGAGAAGATGATTCCCAGGTGAAAATTTTTAAATGTACTTTCTATAATTAAAGACGACATTGTTAATGTACTCTGATTGTTAAGTTTGTTATTAATAGTTTTTTAGTTTCATATCAATGCTTAAATTGAGTTGTTGCTCCATATTATAGATATTTTGAATTCATGGGCCAACTTTTATGATCCAATTGGTGATTAGTTTGGCTTAAAAATTAGCTTAAATATTCATCTTGATAGGCCTAACAAAATGATATACTTGATCCCATGCTTTTTTATATGATTATAATATTTTGGAATAATTTCTTTCTCCAAGCTCTGCTCGGTATGAATATACAGCTTCTTACCTGTAAGTAACTTACAGGTTATCCAAACAAAAAAACTAACTTACCTGTAAGTGACTTACAACTTACATCCAAACAGGTTATCTGTAAGTGACTTACAACTTAAAAGAACTTACAGGCATCCAAACAGGCCCTTAGTTCATACACATGCACTTAGATATTCTCGACGTGTCCTGTACTTAAATTAAATCAAACCTTAAAAATCGTAAGACCCACTTTAGATGGATCATAAATCAAAATTTATCATTACTTACTAAACTAAATAGCTGATTGATGGACATCTAGTGAACAATTAAATTTATTATTATTCAAGATGGGGTAAAATCTTCATGAATCAAAGGTTAGGATCATGCAATTCAGTTTTAGGGTTATGATCTATCTACGGTGGATCCCATGATTTGAACGGCTAAATTGAGTTATATCTATGCACGTGTACAATTTTGAGCGATTGTGAATGGACAGGTAGACTACGAAGTAACAAGTGACCCCTATTTTTTTACTATGTCAGATTCTCTATGGTTTTATACACATGCACACAAATATTGTCCACGTGGCATTATCCATCTTAAATCAAAACCGCAAAATAGTAGGACCCACTTTAGTTGGGGAGTATGTGTTCAAATTCGGATTGATCAAGCGCTCAAATAGTGGGACCTAAAAGTAGTCCCGGGAATCCTACAAGAATGTGGGCACGGATGGGATCCTCAAGTTCTCCTAGTTTGGTCCATGGTTCAGCTATCCGAGCCATTGATCTGATAGGTCCAGCTGTTGATGGGCCGTTCTCAGGTTGCCACCTTTAAACACGATGGCTTTCAAATAGACGGTTATGAGGAGAAATTTAGCCACCCACAGGTAATGTTGTACATGAGTCGGAACTGAGTCGAGCTTGGCCCTGCTTGTCTCGGCTCAGCCAACAGTCAACCCCTGCTCGGTAGTTAACTCAACTCGGCAGCGAGCCTAAATGTCCTGCTCAACTCGAATTGGTCAGCAGATTGAGTGATGCAGCCTATAGTATGTTAAGAAGATAGTACAGTAAGAAGTACTATATCATACTCAAAATTTTCTCTTATATATTTAGTGGTCTTTTCATGAGAAAGATATTCTAAAGTTATTTTCTAAAAGATTTGTATATGTGAATTCTTGTTATCTCCATTGAGAGTTGAGTGATTCCTCTCTTGTTAGTTAAGTGATTCTCTAACCCCTTGGGTGAGTGAGTCCCCAAGCTATCTCTTGTTGAGTGAGTGATTCTCCGACCTTTGGGTGAGTGAGTCCCCAAGCTATCTTTTTTTTCTTTTTCTCATTTGACATATGTACTCTTGATCCAAGTTCTAACAATAAAGTTCTTCTTTCTGTCTCTTTATTGCATTTCTTTGAATTCTACATCAATTGGTATCAGAGCAAGTTCGATTCTTGGATTGGGCTTAATTTTTTATGGTAAGAGGAAGAGAAATTATATTGAACAGATGACTTTAATTTAAGATGTCCACCTTCGCAAAGAAATTGAAAAATTGAGGCATGCCAACAACAATCTACAAATCATGATGGAGGATGTTTTGTGAAGACTTCCCACATAAGCTTCCATAAGTATTCCAATTTATGAGGAAGATGAAGATGTCTATAATGTGTTTGATGAAATGATTGAACCGATTGAAGGTAACAAAGACCATATGAAATTTGATGGTGATGAGCCGATTTATGATGAATATGCTTATGAAGTGTTTGATGAAATGGCCGAATTAAATGCACATGGGTTTGTTGTGGGTAAATTCGAGCTAACCTCACGTTACGAAGAAAGTCCATAGTCCAGTGGGCCCAGGTACAGGTCCTCAAGCTCATGTATTAAATCTGACCTGAGACTAGGCTGAGGATAAGAACTGAGGCTGACCTGAGACTAAGCCGAGATCAAGAACCGAGGTTACGACAGGTCGACCTAAGACCTCTAAGATAACCCGAGGTCACTCACACAGAACGACCTACAAAGTGACGAGCTCTATCGGCCAATGAGCTTGACCCCTGATGAGCTCGGCCAATGATGAGCTTGATCAATGAGCTTTGCCCCTAGGCCGACCAGGCCCACAACTACCATAAAGGCACGCGACAGATCAGGGACGAGCCCGAATAAACCAAACACCTCTTTGGGAGTTATTATGGGCATAACACTTACATTCAATGCCCTCTATATCTCTTCGATTATCCTATTAATAGGAGACACTCTTACAGGCCAAGGTACGCTCGATTCTCCACCGAGAGACCTGCTTCTCATCTCCTACACCTAACTGACTTAGGCATCGGAGGGCTAACGGCTGGACCCAGCCACCCCTCTTAGTTTTCCGTTGTGTTCTACAGGATTTAGCATACCTTCGGTCCAGTTCCAAATGGCACATCTACAGGAAATCAACGGCATCCATCCGTCCAAGTTGGAGGTCACATCATCTCATTTGTTGTCCATTTTTTAGCATCAACGGAGTGAATGAAGGCCACATTGAATTTGATGATGATGAGCCGATTTATGACAAAGATGCCCATGAAGTGTTTGAAGAAACAATCGAACCAATTAAAGGTAGAGTGACCGAAGGTTATATGAAATTTAATGATGACAAACTAACTTATGATAAAGATGCTCATAAAGTGCTTGATGAAATGACCAAACCAAATGAATGTGAGAGCCTTTTATTTATAAAGTTTTGGTCGTTCCTCAAGTACTCGAAGATCATTAGCTACATGTTTTGTATGAAGAAAAGCTATATGTCGAGATTAAAAGATACTCATTCATGGTTGACAATATAGTTTTTTTAGGACATGTTATCTCATCTCAAGGCATCAAAATAGATAAAGAGACTCAAAGCAAGTGTTGAGTCGCCAACTCCAAAATTGGTTATCAAAGTACGATGCTTCCATAGCTTAGAAACATTCTACTGATGGTCCAAGAGTACGGGGCAAGATGCTTATACTAAATATCTTATTCGATAGAAGAACAAGCGTTGATATGAAGATTCTTGGATCAATGATGAGGAATTATAGGATCTCGACAAAAGAATATGAAAAAGCTTTACTAAGCCGAACTCGAGTACGAGTTCTTTTTATGGGGAGGAGATTGATAGAGCCCATAGTACACTAAGAAGATAGTACACCAAGAAATACTATATCATACTCAAATTTTCCTTTTATATATTTAGTGATCTTTTCATGAGAAAGTATTCTAAAGTTATTTTCTAAAAGATTTATATATGTGAGAGCTTTGTTATATCCATTGAGAGTTGAGTGATTCATTTCTTGTGTTGGTGAGTGAGTCCCTAACCCCTTGGGTGAGTAAGTCCCCAAGCTATCTTTGGTTGCATGAGTGAGTCCTCAAGCCATCTCTTTTTCTTATTCTCATTTGGCATATGTACTCTTAATCCAAGTTATAACAACAAAATTCTTCTTTCCTTCCATTTATTGCATTTCTTTAGATTCTACATCATCGAGCAAGTTCGAGTAGAGAGAGAGAGAGAGAGAGAGAGAGAGAGATGTGCTTGCTGGGTTGGGGATCGAAACTTACACAGGCACTGGCTAGACAGTGGACATAGAAAGAGGAGAAAGGGGGGGCGGTGCTGATGTGAGCTCAAATGAGCGGCCATTGACTGCACGATAGGTAGAGAGAGGAAAAGGGGGGACAAGTGGGCGGGTGCTTTTTTTTTTTTTTTTTTGAAGGATTAGGGTTGTAAAAGTAAAAAATGATATTTATACTCAGTGAAAAACAAGCCGAACCAAGTCAAGTCAATCCCAGTTGGGTTCGAGCCAAGTACCGATTTGAGTCGAGCACGGTCCAACTCGGGACTTGACTCGAATTTATTCGAGCACTCAAAAATTGACTCGACTCGATCCAAACCCAGTTTCAAACCGAGTCGAGTTGAGTCGAGCTTTTTCGAGCCAAGTCAAGCGAGTTAATCCAGCTTACTCAACTCGTGTACGCGCTACCCACAAGTTTTAGCAGGATCCATGGATCTAATGGTCTCCACTGCTGATGTACCACTCATTCCATGCTCTATAATGTACCCAATGAGACAATTCTACACCGCTGCGGACGTTTGGGCGTGCTGGATGAATGGCCCGGGTCTCATACACATGTGCCACTTTGTCACGTGTGTGGGGAGCATCCTAGCGAGTCCATCCGCGTGGAAGAATTCTGAACATCAGAAGGGCTCCATCGGATCCCTTGGTGAGCTCCTGAAGGAACCTACGTTCTCTGTTAATTTGGGCAATAGTAAATGTCCCTCTATGGACGCACCAGGGGACACACCAGGTTCCTCCAACCGGGGTCCATAGCTCAGTCATCCGGAACAATACAGGGAAATCTCCCAGAGGTGGAGATCCTAGCCGTCCATCTTTAGTGTCCATCATATGCTTACAGATAAGGGTAGCAATGAGTTGGGGCAGAACTTGCGGCTAAATGGATAGCAGGTCGGGCTCAGGTTAAAAAATGTGGCTCATTTTATGTCATTCTTGGGTCAATCCACCCGTCCAGAGCTGAACTCGCACTGTTAGGAGCTGCCTGGGAGTCGCTCACAGGACCTAAAATCACTCTTGGGACTTAAAAGGGACTTAAAATTACTCTTGTTCCCATAATTGTTCATGGGACCTGAAACGACTCCCGGTGCCTGTAATTGCTCCTGAGACATGAATTCGCCCTAGGGAGCTCCCTGGATCCCTGGACCTGAAATCACTCCTGGGGTTTGTAATTGCTACGGGGAGAGTTGAAATTGCTCTCGGGGTTTGTAATTGCCACCTGGGCTTATTTGCTCCTAGGACTTGTCTAGGAGTTGAAATCAGTTCCTGAAATCTATAATCAATGCCGGGAGTCATACAGGAGTTGAAATCGCTCCCCAGAGCTAAGATTGCACTCAAGACCAATAATCACTCTAGGAACCTATCCAAGTCCTGAAATTGCTCTCAGTACCTGTAATCGCTCCCAAGATTTGAAATCACTCCCGAGACATGTCTGGGGAGTTTAAATTGCTTTTGGAACCTGTAATTACTCGTAATTGTAATTAAGCTATACAGTCCATCGGGGACTTATAGTAGCTTTTGGAACCTATTGGGAGCTGGAATCACTACCAAAACTTGTTTGGGAGCTGAAATTGCTCTTGGAACCTATTTGAGAGTTGAAAGAACTCTTGAGACTTGAAATCGCTCCTGGGACCTGTAATCACTCTCAATACCTATTCAAAAGTTGAAACCGCTCTCAGGACCTATAATTACTGCCAAGACCTGAAATCGTTCCCGAGCCCTAAAATCGCTCCCGGGGCATGTCATCACTCTTCAGACCTGTCCAAGAGCTGAAATCACTCCCAACATTTGAAATTTATCCTAGCCTTGTAATCACTCCTGTGACTTGTCCAAGAGCTGAAATCGCTCTCAGGATCCATTTGGTCCTGAAATCGCTCCCGAGAGTTATAATTGCTCTCGAAACTTGAAACCACTCTTGGTACATGTCGAGGACCTAAAATTGCTCTCAGGATCTGTCCGGTACTCGAAATCGCTCTTGAGGCCTATCCAAGACTTGGAGCCGCTCCTAGTTATATGTTGGTTAAAGGGCTCCCCCTTACCTTTACATAGCCCAATGAAAAAGCAAAATGCTCATGCATCAAATATATAGCCAGTAGTGAAAAGCAAAGATTCTCACTTTTAAATTTTGATGTGGTCCAATGAAAAAGTGCCATGCACACGGTCCGGCTGTGAAAAGCAAAGATTCCCTATATAAAACAATGATGCCGTCCTCTTCACTATATGATCCATATCTCATGCAAACACATGACGCTTTTTCATCAGGCCACTTCAGGTCTTATAGGTAAAAGGGTAGCAATGGGCCAAGTTCCCTGCTCAACTCAACAAGAGCTCAATCCAACTTTGAGCCGGGCTTGTCGTATGGCTTGTTGCATGCATAGCTGTAAAATTTTGAGGTCAAGCTTGGGCTCAAGTCATTGTAGCCCAGACCGACCCAGCTTGACATGACTTTAAATATCCTACAAATATGCTATTATAATCCTTTTCAAATCCTTAGGCAACAATCAATTTCGAACGTGGCTTGTTGGTTTCATTTCTTTGAAACGTTTATTTACTTTCTTATTTATGTGTGGCCCACTTCATAAACAGGTAGATAAGGAAAATTCAAGGGGGAAGTATTTTATAAATTTTCTGTTGGGTTGGGTCTGGGCCTTCTATGCTAGGCCCAGCCTGTTCGGGCTGAGCTCGGCCCTTGTCTCTTAAGTGACGGGTTGGGCTAGCCTGGCCCTGCCCAACACAGCCCATTGCCTCGGCTAGTTAACAGCAATTCACATCTAACAAATGGATATGATGGACACTACATGGGTTGGGTTGGGCGTACCTTTTGCACCATATTACCTTTTTAATCATGGGTTGTGCTGGATCAGGAAGGATCTGTCAAGCCCAATCCATTACAATCTAAATGGGTCCGCTTGTGTTGAACTTTTGCTTTTGATGAATTTAAAATGGATTTGAGTCAGGCCAGGCCATGGGGTAATGGCCGCAGATCAGGTTGGGTTTGAATTCTGAGCCCATTTAATAAAGGGGTCGGGTTTGGGCTGACCTCGACCTGAACCGACCCAATGGCATTCTACCTGCAGAACACAGCTGAAATGGTGGCGTCTCCATCGCACTCGTTAGCATATGTTCCGTCCCCGACGGTAGGGAACATGGACAAAAGGACCCCATCTTTGGCCATCTTTGTTAGGGCATGTTCCTCAATAGTAAGGATGTTATGGCCCTCATAGCTTAAGAACCTAACTGGGTGCATTCCATCAGCCGTGGAGCTTTTGGGTGTCCAAACACGAGAAATCCAAGGAGCATCCGCATGAAAAGGTAATGATCATCTAACAATTATTTCCATAAAATTTAAACCCGACTAGTTTTCAGGTATTTTAAGAACATCAACATCCACATTTTTTTAGTATCACATTTCCTGGGTAAAACCTCAGCAAATACAGATGATTTCCATACCTACTTTTATTTATAAAACAAGGGAAAAGTAGGTTTCCATAAAAGATATTTTCATTTCCAAAGCATCCATTTAAGTTCCCAAAACACCCCCTAAGAGTTCCAAGTTGAACTTGAAAGAAGGGCAGCTGTGATTTTTCAAGGGCTACTTCTTGGCTATGAGGAATTGGAGAGGTCGTTAATTTCTCTGTTTATTTCTTCCCTGATGAAAGTGAATTGAGTGTTGGATCGCTCATGAATCCAAATGCAATCATAATGTTTATATTGAATAAAAACCCCATGTCAGAAATCAAACATTTACATCTCATTTACGTATTGCAATGGCATTTTTCAGTTGTGCAACCGGAAATGTGTAGGCATACACCTCAATCGGCTCCAAAGCATGCTTCTGTTTCTCCCATCAGCTTCTTAATCATGGCAGCTGCTTCCCATGCAAATCATTTACAACCATCGACAAAGTACATGCACCCCTTCATTGATGTGGCTGCGTAATCCAACCATGGATAACAGTGATAGAGCCTGGCTGCCCATATAGCAACAACCTGAACAACAAATGTTGTGCTCTGGCAACATCGTCTGCTCTTGGCTGGCTTGGGCGCTTCACTCCAGCTCGTCATTAATCTGGAAGTTCTGGAGTGTCCGTTTTGCATAGATTGTGATGGCCACAGTGGCAGAAAAAGCTGTGCCTATGCCGAGACAGTCATAGAGAATCTGTGGCACTGACAGGAACTGGCCACCTTCAGTCACATCCGCCAAGCTCCTTATCAGAATCCCACTGCAAAACAGAAGGACAAGAAAAGAAGAAGAATCACTGTTATCCTCCCATTACTCAAAAACAGATGTACAAGCAGCCATGGCAAAAATGTGTGTAAAGGTTGCATGTATAAAGGCAGTTTGGATCTGCCCATTAAAAAAAAGAAAAGAAAAAAAGTTCTTCTTCACCACTTATGCATGTACATGAAACGGGTGCAACTTGGGCAGGTTGGGTCGGGTTGAAGTTAGACCTCAATGAGGAACCAACCCGCAATCTGACCTGACACAAATTCCAACTGGACGTGCCCAACAAAATGTCCTCTATACCTGAGCTGACCCGACACTTTGTGACCCAAATACATGTGATCATTCCCAACCTGACCTAACCCAACCCAAACTTGCTCAACCCCAACCCAACATGAATTCAAATCGGTTTGGTGTTTTTCAACCCAAACCCAACCCAACCAGAACTCAGGTTGGTTCAATCGGGTTCAGGTTGGCCAAACCCAAGCTGCAGCCCTAGGTGCATGCATAAACTAAGGTGGTCCTGGTTGTTCTCTACATTGTAGGCTTCTTCTTGTAAGATGAGTTTTATCTTCAAAGGAATATCTGTGAATTATCAGAATGTAAAGCAGTTTCAGCCGTCCAAATGGGGTGTTTTCATCAAAATAAGTAATACACGAGGAATGGAAATGATCCCAAATGCTCTCAACACAGCTCCACGTGCCATTATAGCGTTTGTGCCCTGGCCCAAAAATAAGGCTGGTCCACTAATTAGATCAGCTGCAAACAACAGACACACAACTAACAGTGTCAAAAACAAACCACATGTAAAAACTGCACAACCTTTACACAGCTGCAGATTTAAATGAGCAAAGGATTCGTCGTTGAACCTTCAACATTCCACTATAAACTATAAAGACATGCTCGGGGAAAGGGAAAAAACGCAACTCAGTCTTTCCTTAGGCGCCTTTCTCTCGGATAAAATCGCATTTCAATGTAATTTGGATTGTAAACCAAATGTCCAAGATTCAAACTAGGAGAAAAGATGCAAGTCAGTAAACACTTCTCTAAAGACATCTACCATAGAATCTGTCCTTTCATTGGACATAACTTGCTCCAACAGAATCCATGTCACCAGAAAAAAATGAGGAAATCCCACTTTCATAATATGAATTTACAAGGGGAAGCCACTTTACCACAAGCAGAAACCAGTTAGATCCACAATTTTAATGTGGAGATCACACAAGGAACAGGTCACATGAGCGGCATTGCAATCGGTCTATGAGTTGTTTAGAGATTGCTTGAGAGCAAATTCCCGTGTTTTCAGAGATGTTTCAGTTTGGCGGTTGGGGTCCACAGCTCAAACAGACGATGCTTTATGTCAAAGTCAAGCATCATGGATTCAATCCTAGCTCACCAAGAATAAAGAAGCTCCAACCATCTATTGTCATACAAAGAGGTTGATATTGATGAGGATTTCCTTGAATGACAATGCGATTGTGTAACGAGCTTTCTATTCTTCTTTTTTCCTTTTCATCATTAATCTTTTTTCTTTTTTTTTTTATAACACTAATGTGTATATTAGATTTTTAGGAACTGTTTTTTTTTTTTTTTTAAATGAATGTGTGTATAGGAACAAGAGACTCAAAAATCAGGTTCCCGTATCTGTTGCTTCCTATGCTCTTGATCCTTGAATTCAAAGCTCGGGTAACAAAAGCTTGATTGATTCTCATTCCTGTCTCCACAAACTTGCAAATCTGAATGCTCCCTTCTCCACAAATTTGTGCTGTCATCTGAACTTTTAATAACCAGATCTTTCTGGATCTCTCAGGCACCTGTGTTAGGATATATCATGGCATGGGTATGGAAATGGGATCCATGCTTGGTAAGGTTCAACAGTACCTGGATCTTTTATGGAAATATTATCAATAAAAATACCAAAATATTGATGATATGGCCATGTCCCACTGCCCTGAGATTCGGAGTGAAGCAAGCCCCACGCTTATACCTGTCCCAGAGACACTTTAACTAACCAACATAGGTTTCAACAAATTCAAGCCCCTTTCTTGAATGATTTTTAAGCTGGTCTAACTAGATTCAATAACATTCACATATGAGGCAGTCCTAGATATATTAATAAATCAATAGAGCATACTTGACCGATCCTATCTTATAAGGTTTGAGCCCTTCTAATTAGTGGTTGACAACATAATTTGACTAGGTGTATGCAAGTTTACAATGCAAATGCAACCAGCATGAGGATTGCCACAATAACAGTTCGGAATCCAGGAATGGTCTCCCTATTGATAAAAGATCACTCCTAGGAATGGTCTCTCTGATAAAGAAAACCACTTTCCACTAGGGCAATTTCTCTTATGTCATTAAGATAGGCCCACAAGGACATGAATGGAGGTAGAGAAAATATTTGATGACCTATGAGGATAAGGTCTGTGATAGAGTGGAATGACAGAACAAGATTTGCATAGTTCACCCCAATTAGTTGAGAGAAGGCTTAGATGATGATGATGATGACAAACGGCGAAAATGATTCTCTTATGTCATTGGTAGTATGGTCAGATGTTTCCACATCCCTCGCATCTTAATCATGGTGGAAGTAAAATTTTCTCCTTTATGGGTTTAACATGACTAAAATATCCAGTGTTAACATGGTGCAAAATTGGTGGAAAATGTTTTTGTAAATCATCGAATGGTGGGATGATGCTTTTACATATCTAATACATCTTTTGTGCACATATTTGAACTCCATGTACACCATAGTATAGCATGTGTCTATGTCTGAGCAGAACAGTAGGTAATGTCTTACATGATTGCAACATAAGACATCTCTATATGTCCAACTTCGAGATACATGTAGATGAGAAAATTGTGAATCTTGATGTACTTGCCATGATTGTGTTGAGTGTGGAGACTGACACACCAATGTATGGTCGGGCGCCCGGACGGTTTGTGGACCGGGTGCCCGATATTCATACGGTTTCAGCCATCAGCCACTGGACTGTTTCATGAACGGTCGGGGGCCCGGCAGACAAAGTGACCGGGCGCCCGATAATAGTCGATTTTAAGTTGTTTCACGTTGGACATGTTTTGTAATGGGCGGGCGCCCGACCCAGTTACGACCGGGCGCCTGACCGGCCGTGAGCTTAAGTGCGGGTTTCCTATTTTGTGTTCTAATTGCGGGGTTTACCATATAAAGGGGTGTAAACCGGGATTAGACAATAGGATTGGGGTTTCTATACATCCAAGGTGAGAAAGAGGCGAGAGAATTAGCAAAAGGGCCATCTATGTGCATGGAAGCATAGGAGAAGGTAAGTGTATTGTTTGTAACTTCGTTCTTCTTGATAGTGGAGTTTTGCACCGTGGTTTTTTTACCCTTGTTAGGGTTTTTCCACGTAAATTCTGTCTTGTGGATTGTTGGTTTGTGTGATTTCAACTTCTAGTTATTATTTCTTCTTGTTTATCGTTTGTGGGTGAGACCGGAGATTGGATCTTGGTTCACCGGCGTTGTTGGCGTGCTGCGCAACAACTGGTATCAGAGCTATTGGTTTAGTTCAAGTGGGAGAGATGACGAAAGAATGGAAAATTAGAATTGAGAAGTTTTGGTTCAAACTTTTCCTTTTGGAAGATGCAGATGGAAGATTATCTGTATCAAAAGGACCTTTACATTCCTCTAGGAGGAAAAGAGAAGAAACCAGAGAAGATGACAGATGATGAATGAGCTTTAGTGGATCGGAAGGCTTTAGGAACGATCCGACTCTCTTTGTTTAAGAGCGTCGCCTTCAATATATCCAAAATAAAGACCACAAAAGAATTAATGCAGGCTTTGGCTACGATGTATGAGAGACCCTCGGCATCCAATAAGGTTCATCTTATGAAACGGCTATTCAACATGAAGATGTCAGATGGTGGGGGCGTGGCTGAACATCTAAACGAGTTCAATACAGTCATGAGCCAATCAGAATCCGTTGGCATCACTTTTGATGATGAGGTCAGGGCACTATTGATCTTGTCCAGTTTGCCAAACAGTTGGGATGGTTTGGTGGTTGCCGTGAGCAATTCCTCTGGGTCTACGAAGTTGAAATTCGATGATGTGGCTGGTCTAATTCTAAGCGAAGAATCTAGAAGGAATGCATCAGGAGCTTAAGGGGATTCAGGGAATGCTCTAAATGTTGAACGAAGAGGAAGATCTTCGAACAAAGGAGGCAATAAACACGGGCGTTCTAAGTCGAGGAATAAGTCCAAAGGATCGAAAGACAAGGACGGGTGTTGGCATTGCGGGAAGAAGGGGCACATGAAGCGTGATTGTAGGTCGCTTAAGAAATAAGAAGGAAACTCTTAAGGTGGGAAGGATTCAGTGAATCTATCTGAGGAGAGTGACACAGAGGCGTTGATCATGTCTCTTGATGCGTGGAATGAGTCTTGGGTTATAGACTCGGGTGCTTCGTTTCATGCCACTTCATCAAAAGAAGTTCTTCGTGATTATGTGTTAGGTAACTTCGAAAAAGTCTACCTGGGTGATGATGAGCCGTGCAGTATTGTTGGCAAGGGAGACGTTCACTTAAGTCAGAAAGACAGAACGATCTTGAAGTTGAAGCATGTTAGACATATACCGATTTTGAGACGGAATTTGACCTCAGTGGAACAGTTGGCCGATACCAGATATGTGACGACATTCACGAGCGATACATGGAAGGTCACAAAAGGTGCCTTAGTAATATCTCGAGGAAAGAAGGAAGGTACTTTGTATGTGACTTTCGGATCGTATAGTTCACTCGCAATCGCATCAACTGGAGTGAACGGGTATTTATGGCATCAGAGGTTAGGACATATGAGTGAGAAAGGGATGAAAGTGTTATTGTCAAAATGGAAGCTACCAGGGTTGAAGGCAATCGATCTGGAATTCTGCGAGGATTGCGTGTATGGCAAGCAGAAGAGAGTAAGCTTCAAGAAGACGAGATGCGCTCCAAAGACTGATGTATGGGGACCGGCACATGTATCATCTCTTGGTGGCTTACGTTACTTTGTTTCTTTTATTGATGGTACTAGTAGAAAACTGTGGGTCTACTTCTTAAAACACAAATCAGATGCATTCGATGTATTTAAGAAGTGGAAAATTATGGTAGAAAATGAGAAGAAAAACTGTGAAGTGTCTCATATCGGATAATGGAGAAGAATACTGTGACAAGAGATTTGAGGAGTATTGTGTAGCAAATGGAATCAAACATCAGAAAACGATTCCAGGGACACCGTAGCAGAACGGTATGGCCGAGCGCATTAACAGGACCATCCTTAAGCGCTCTAGGAGCATGAGGCTACATGCAGGGTTGCCCAAGACCTTTTGGGCAGATGCTTTGAATACTGTCGTATATATCATAAATAGAAGTCCCTCAGTACCATTAGATGGTGGGCTACCAGAAGAAACGTGGACTGCAAAAGAGATGAACCTTGCACATCTCAGAGTGTTTGGTTGCACTTCTTTTGTTCACATTGATGCAGAGCACAGAAACAAGCTAGATGCAAAGTCCAGAAGGTGCACGTTTATAGGCTACGGGCAGAATGATTTTGGCTACCGGTTTTGGGATACTGAGAACCGAAAAATCATCAGAAGCAAGGACATAGTTTTCAATGAAAAAGTGATGCATAAAGGCGGTTTGCAGCAAAAGCAGAATAAGGCCGATGAGAAAGAATTCGTAGAGTTGGAAGAGTTACCAGACACGGGTGTTATAGTGCCACAGGATGAGCATGCACAGAAGCATGATGAGGCAGAGCCGCAGACACCGGTTGTGAGGAGGTCGACTCGAGAGAGGAGACCCAAGGTCCGATACCCACCCTCCTTAAATTATCTACTGCTGACAGATAGTGGTGAGCCAGAGTGTTTTGAAGAGGCGTTACGGTCAGATATGCGGGTTAAGTAGGAGCAAGCCATGGAAGATGAGATGGACTCTCTTGAGTCTAATCGTTCGTGGGAGCTAGTCACTTTACCTAAAGGTAAGAAAGCTCTTCATAACAAGTGGGTTTACAGACTGAAGAAGGAGCACGATGGTTCAAAACGGTACAAGGCTACTGGTTGTGAAAGGGTTCCAACAAAAAGCATGTATCGATTTCACAGAAATATTTTCACCTATGGTGAAGATGTCTACGATTCGCATGGTCTTGAGTATAGTGGCTACAGAGGACTTACATCTAGAGCAGCTAGATGTTAAGACAGCCTTTCTTCATGGAGACCTTGAAGAAAAGATATACATGCATCAGCCGACAGGATACGTGGCACCAGGAAAGGAGAACAAGGTGTGTAGACTGAAGAAGAGTCTATATCGCCTGAAGCAAGCCCCGAGTCAATGGTACAAGAAGTTCGACAGTTTCATGTCGAAAAACAGGTACAGGAGATGTCATGCAGACCACTGTTGCTACTTGAAGAAGTTTGATACGTCGCACATCATCCTTCTTCTGTATGTTGATGATATGCTTGTGGCTGGATCAAGCATGAAGGACATCTCAGATCTCAAAAGACAACTGTCTAGAGAGTTTGCTATGAAGGATTTAGGAGCTGCAAAACAAATCCTAGGCATAAGGATAAAGCGTGATAGGAAAAACAAGAAGCTGGTTTTGTCACAGGCAGAGTACATAGCCAAGGTACTTGATCGATTCAGCATGGGAGGTGCTAAGTCGGTTAGCACTCCATTAGCCAACCACTTCAAGCTTTCTAAGGAGCAAGGAGCTAAGACGCAAGAGGAATGGGACTACATGACTAAAGTCTGACGTTATAAGGAGCCTCATGTATGCTATGGTTAGCACGAGGCCAGATATTGCTCAAGCAATGAGAGTTGTTAGCAGGTACATGAACAGCCCCGGAAAGGAACATTGAAAAGCTGTGAAGTGGATCCTCAAATACCTGGTAGGTACTGTGGATGTAAGGCCGTGTTATGCAAGATAAAAAATCAAGCTACAAGACTAAGTCGACTCAGATTTGGCAGGGGATATCGACAGCAGAAGGAGCACTACAGGGTATGTCTTTTACCCTGGGTAGTGCTGCAGTCAGTTGGATCTCTCAGTTACAGAAGATAGTATCCATCAGTACAACGGAAGCAGAATATGTTGCAGCTACAGAAGCGTGCAAGGAGATGGTATGGATGCAAGATTTTATGGAAGAGTTGGGGGAGAAACAAACAGATTGCAAGCTGTACAATGACAGTTAGAGTGCAATAGACTTGGCTAAGAATTTAGCCTTTCATTCGAGGACCAAGCATATTGACATCAGATATCACTTCATACGTTCGTTACTAGAAGATGGATCGATTGCTTTGGAGAAGATTCATACAAGTGAGAATGCTGCAGATATGGTGACCAAGGCGGTTACACGGGAGAAGCTGAAGCTCTATTCAGCTTTGATTTGTCTTCAGGCTTGAAGACTGGGAGGTGGTGCACTCCGGATGTAGAAGACGAAGGATCATGTGGCGACATGTCTCCAAGTGGGAGATTGTTGAGTGTGGAGACTGACACACCAATGTATGGTCGGGCGCCCGATATTCATACGGTTTCAGCCATCAGCCACTGGACTGTTTCGTGAACGGTCGGGCGCCCGGTGGTCAAAGTGACCGGGTGCCCAATAATAGTCGATTCTAAGCTGTTTCACGCTGGACATGTTTTGTAATGGGTGGGTGCCAGACCCAGTTACGACCGGGCGCTTAAGTGCGGGTTTCCTATTTTGTGTTCTAATTGTGGGGTTTACTATATAAAGGGGTGTAAACCGGGATTAGACAATGTGATTAGGGTTTCTATACATCCAAGGTGAGAAAGAGGTGAGAGGATTAGCAAAAGGGCCATCTTTGTGCATGGGAGCATAGGAGAAGGTAAGTGTATTGCTTGTAACTTCGTTCTTCTTAATAGTGGAGTTTTGCACCGTGGTTTTTTACCCTTGTTGGGTTTTTTCCACGTAAATTCTGTCTTGTGGATTGTTGGTTTGTGTGATTTCAACTTCTAGTTATTATTTCTTCTTGTTTATCGTTTGTGGGTGAGACCGGAGATTAGATCTCGGTTCACCGGCGTTGTTGGCGTGCTGCGCAACAGATTGCAATAGAAACAACAAAATGCAGAAGATACGATTACACAACCAGATATAATTGGTTATCTTATCCAAAGATAGGGATGCACAGCACAGTGCAGCACTCCTGTTAGCCCAATCCGGAGAGGCCACCCATATGATGTCAGCTGTTTTAGCCTTCTGGACACTGCTCAATGGGGTCATCAGTTTGCTGTACTTTTCTGCAGTGAGCTGCACCATATCATTCCCCAAAAATATTATTAAGTAGGCAGCATTTGAGGAGAGTTCTAACCTGTAAATTGTGGTGAAAACATCAGGTATGGTTCCCATCAATGACCCAAATATGTAAGGACCATATTTAATGTTTGTTGCAACAACAGCATAATTGAAGATAATGTATGGAAACGGAGAAATCCTGAGTAAAGCTACAGCCCGAAACTGATGGAACCAGTTTCCTTCACCAGCTAATCTCATAATAGCAGCTTTGTTAGGCCACTTCTCTAGCCACCTCTGCAAAATAGAAAACAGCAGAGCTCATCTTTTTTTTTGTTCTTTTTTTTTTTTGCGATGAAAGAGAGACGTTAAATAAATACGGGACCAGGGACTAACATGTATTCTGTGACGGAACAGAGAACCAACGAAATACGGAAGTGACATGCCGAAACTTGTCCCCGCCATAATGAGTAGAAACCCATTACCATAACCAAAAGTCATCCCTGCTATCCACATAGAAGGTCCAGATGGTATTAATAGAGAAGGGAATACTGCCATAGAAGCAAAGAGTAAAACCCCAAGAACCGGTGTGCTAAATGTTGCCGTCTCCCAATCCAAGATTGGGACAACCACCTGCAAGAACAAACACATACTCAATCAAGACAAGAACAGATAAAACAGTAAATTATAGAACCATCACCACAGCATAACTCTAAAGTGAGTGAACCAACATAAAAGCCAAACAATGCAGATAATCACAGATACATATGTATGTGAACTCTATTGCATGTTTATTGGGATCCAAATATAGGGTTGGACTACAATGTGCGTCTGCAGCAGTCTAATAAATTGTGGCAACTCATCCATGGTACACGTGGCATGCATCTGTACCAATTCCAGATCATGGGCCCATTGCTGAAGGAGCATGCCTGAAGACTAAACTGATGGAACAATCTAAACCATTTGATTCAAACACAGAATTTGGGCAGCTTACCATTTTGTTTTTAACTATCCATTCAATGGCCACCAATTGGATGGTTGATTGTCCGATCAGTGTATTTTCAAAACTTCATCCACACCAGGGTACATGATTTGGATAGAATGTGAATGCATGCTACTTGTACTGAGGATGAGTTGCCACAATTTAGTGCACTGTAGCAAATATTGACCCTATCCTACATGAGCTGAGAAGCTGAACAACTAATAATAATAAATATAAAAAAAAAACAGATTAGCCCTCCCCAACTTGCATTGGGCCGCATTTCCACGCCCTCCCAGCTTTTCTGAATAGAGAATCCAAAACATAGACACGGAAAATCCCTACAGAATCCTTAATAAATGGAAAACTGTGGAATCCAACAATAATTCCCTTATTTTATTTACAGTGCAGTTCTCCTTGTGTTAAAAGGTCAATCGTCTAAGGGAAAGAGCTGTCTCTCATAACCTTGGAAGTCGATGTTTTTCATGCTTTCATAGCGAAATTGATATTCTCGTTGTTTTTTTTTTAGTAAAATCCTTGGAAATGGAAATTGAATTCAACGGTTATTTCTTTACACAAACAATGACAAACTCAATTTTCATGGAAATCAAATTCATTACCAGAGTACTCTCTGAAAGTCTGCATCGTTCGGTTCCCCCCCCCCCCAAATGGTGTTTTTGGGAGCAAATTACTATTTAGGCGTGGAGTCAAGCAAAATTTCACTCCAAAAAACACCCAAACGCACCTTAAAATGCAATTACAAATCAAGTATTTTCACTAAATTCAATAACTTAGCAATAAACAAATAGAAAGGAATCAACTCGGCAATATGCACGTAATTGTGGACTACCCAAAGTATTCAATTCCAAACCAAAACAAGACCAAAAAAAAAAAAAAAAATTAATAATAATAATAAATGAGAGAGTCGAACGACAATTACCTTACGTATGAGGAACGGCCCGCCCCAGATGAAGAAACAAGCGGCACCGACCGCCAAAACAATGCAGGAAAAAACCACCTTCATCCACCAACAGAGAGAACATCTCTTCCTGGGAGATTGAGGCTGCGGCATCCCGAATTCATCTGATTCCCGATCACTCGAACATATCAATTTCACATAATCCCCATTTCCATCATCCGTTTTCAGCTTCGTGTCCACAACCGACACATCCTCCTTCCATATACAATACGCCATTGCAGGGGGCGAGAAATTTCGCCGAATCACTCAAATTATCAAAACATAAGGGAAGAAAAACTGAAATAACGAAAGCTTCTCTCCTTAGAATCTACAACGGTAGAAGAATGCCAGAAGCCCAAGAAAACGCCATTTTTTATTGGATCCGTACAACTTCCGACCGGCCAAAGGATATGGAAGACTGGTAGTTGGCGGAGAAGGAGAAGGAGAAGGAAAAAGGAAGAAATCGAGGAGAAACTACGAAATTGCCACTGGTGAATGGCTTTGTCTTCTCTCTTCCTTCTCCGCTGTCGGACTCGGGCCGGCCGGTCCGGTTTGCGTCTTCCACTAGAGCTGCGGCTTCTCTGCCGCATACGGGAGATTTATTCAACAATAAAGGACCGGCTTCTCTGCAGCTTGTATAACACACTAGCTCTTGGAGGCCATTATGTTGTATATGTGAAATCTAATCCGTCCATCAGATGATAAGCTTTATATCCACTTTATATGGATGTGATCAGACCGATGAAAGACTCGTATGGCCCACACAACGCAATAATTGCGCTTAACATATCTAATTCATGCTTTGTGGACCGCCTGATTTTGGATGATGATGATTCTTGTATATTTTCTTTATCTTGATGATTCACACCTGATGAATGGATGCGATGAATGATGCACACCATAGTGCGGTGCTTAAAACAGGTGTTGGAGAGGATTCCGCTCCTGAGGTGCTGACGTGGGTGTGTTAAGCGGGACAGGTGTCATGTAATGTCAGCTTTAGCCTGACTTTCGTTACACGTCGGTTAAGGCGGGACGCAGAGGCATCTCTTGCGCTCGGAATCTACGTGGGGCTTACCGTGATGTTTGTGAGAAATCTACGCCGTCCAACCGTTTTTGTATATCATTTTAGACGTTGCGACCAAAAATTAACGGGATCCAATACTCAAGTGGACCGAACTAAAGCAAAAGGTAGGTAGGGAAATTCTTACCGTTGAAACCTCTATGGGATCTACAGTAATGTTTATATGCCATCCATACCGCTCATAATGTCATTCCTGTTGATATGAACTGAAAACAAGATATTATTCTGATTCGAAACTTCTATGGCCCCACGAATATTTCAACTGTGGAAGTTCAATCATCACGTTTTCGGCCCACTTGAGTCTTATATCCTGTTCATTTTTTGTGGAAACGCCTAAAATGATCTCAAAAAACGGTTGGACGGCGTAGATTTTTCGAAAAAATCACGGTGGGTCCCACATAGATTCCGAGTGCAGGAGATGCCTGCGAAAGGCTTTCGCAAGCAATCCGCGTCCGTTAAGGCGGTGGTGACGTGGCGGGAGCGGGTTGCATTTGGGAGCGGATTAGGTGCGGCCCCGGCCCCACCATAGGACGGTGCATCCCTTACTATGGGGCCCACTTTGATGTATTTATTCTACATCCACTACGTCCATCCGTTCTTACAGGTCATTCTATTGCATTATTTTGACAATAAAGAACCAAAATCTCAGATGGACTATATTATTGGAAACATCGGTGATTGAACGGTCCAACATTAAAAACATACTAGGGATTATTATAATGTTTTATTAATGTTTATTTAACATTCAACCAGTTTATAAGATTAAAAATTATGAATGAAGGAAAAGAAAACAAATATCAGCTTGATCCAAAACTTTTTTGGTCCATAATATATTTTTAATGGTAAATAACCACTATTTCCCATATTATGCTCCATATGATTTTTTTTTTTTATCATGCTATAAAATAATCTGAAAAGATCGATGGACAGCGTGGATGTAGAAAAAATATATCAATGCGAGCTATATGGTGAGGGCCGCACCGTCTTTAGTAAGTCCGAGGTCGCACCTAATGCGCTCTGTGAGGAGGTCGCGGGTGGAATTCAGGTTTCGCGTTCCAGCTGGCCTGCTGTTAGAGTGTAGGCGGTTCAGATGGTGACGAGACAGTTAGGAGCGTTTTTTTCGGTAGATATGTTCGCGTACAACCGTCTATAAAAACTTTCAAATACATCTCTTCTCTATTTCAAACATCAAACCTTTTAATAACATCTGAACTGTGTAAATGGTGTGAAATATCCAAAATTAACAGAAAAAATTATCGAAAAGAGCTATAATATTGAAATTAGTGGAAAAACGTATCCAACTTAATGTAGATTATCGACACATTTAATAAATGTTTTATTACATTTTTTAATATTTTAGTTATCTTTGTGCTATGAAACACAATTTTCACGGATTGGATTTTTCATTTAAGTGACACATTAGGCGAAAACACAACGATTTATCGAAAAAAGCTCATACAACGCCCAGCACTTCTTGTTTTTAGCGGTGGGCGCGAAATGAAATAATAAAGCACTAATCGGGAATGCCTCTTGGAGACGTTCACACGTGTCAAAAGTGGACATCCGTGCGAGATCCAGGACGTTTATATGGTGTTTCATACAGCTGATGTTTCTTAGCGCAAAAAGTCTTTCAAATAAAATGGACCGTTAGAAATTATAATCAACGGTTTATATTAAAAAAAAAATTTGCTCCCTTAGTTGGTGCGCAAGCTTCAATTTTTTAGATATGAAGATCTATGTTGAGAGTATTATCTGGTGAATGTCCCAGATCTTGTACACAACTGCTATGGTGGCATGTGATATGCGTTTGTCATTGACGCTTGAAGATGGAGCGTCTGGATTTACTCACAGCTTAAAAGCTAAAAGACGCGTCTTTTAAGTGTGTGTAAATCAAGACTGAAAAGTCTGGAACGTTTTGTTTTTGAACCACGGTAGCGGGACCGGATTGCGTAGTGTAGAACACATGTAAGTATTGTGTTGACGTGGCAAAGTTTTATGGCCCCAAGATGTGTTATATCCTCACCATCCATTCATTTTTCAGATCATTTTAATGTCATGAGCACGAAAATGAGGTAGATCCAAAGCTCAAGTGGACCACACCACAGAAAGCAATGGGCTGCCCACCATTAAAACACATACATCATGATGGGCCCACATAGCTTTGCCACGTCAACATAATACCGACCTTGGTGCTGTGTTCTACACTGTGCAATCGGAGTCCCACCCCAGCATACCTCACGTAGATACCTCCCGACGGACGGGGATTTCTTTAGCAGGAAGTTCTGCCATGGATTCTCGGTGGAGCCCACCGTGATGTTTGTGAGAAATTCATGCCATCCATCTATTTTATGAGCTCATTTTAGGACATATGAACAAAAATGAGCCGGATCCAAGACTCAAGTGAGCCGAAAAAGTAAAGATTGAACGTCCACAGTTTAAATATTCATGGGGCAACAGAAGTCTTGAATCAGGTTAATATTTATATTTTAAGTTCATCCCAGTCGGAATGACATTATGAACAATATGGATGGCATATAAAAATCACTCTGGATCTCAAGGAGGTTTCAACGGTAGGAATTTTTATGCCCACCTTTTCCTTTAGTGCGGCCCACTCGAGTCTTGGATCCTGTTCATTTTTTGTTGCATGGGCTAAAATGATCTAACAAAACGGGTGGACAGCGTGGATTTCTCAAAAAATATAACGGTATAGCCTCACCTAGATTCCCAGTGAAGGAAATCGACCCCTCCCAGACTACACTTTTACTAGCCGAGGGCCACGTAGATGGAACTTTCATGATCCATCCCGTCCATTAAATAATCTGTCTCGTGGTCTACCTGGAATCTTAAAATTATGAACATCCAAAGGTCAGGTATGCTACCCCATAGGGAAAAGTTGGAATGAGATGCCCGTCCGTTAGTTCTTTGATATGTGCGGCCATGACGTTTTTGTGCCATCAAATCAATTTATCTAACATGCGCGACGAAATAACTAACCAAGAATCACAATATTTAAAACTCAAGGTGTGCCATACCACGTGAAGTTGAAGGTATCATTCTATGGCGTGGCCCACCGGAGTGTTGAACCAGACTGGTTTTAGGGATCCACGCCCGACAAGGGGGTGATGTACCCGAAGGACGGTGTGGATTTCATTCCCATTAAAACTTTAGTCTTTAGGCACGTTTGGAAGCTTGTAAACGGAAAATAGAATAGGAAGTAAATGGCTTTAGGGGATGTTTGGAGGGGAGCAAAGGGAGGTAAATTGGTGGAATGGGGAGTAAATGTAGGTAATGGTATTTAGAGTATATTTGGATGGAAGTAAATGAAATGAAATTGAAGCAACTCTGTATGTAAATAAAATCCTCTCAAATATGGAAGTAAATGAGGTAAAATACCTTTTTGAGCGCTCTTAGAGAGTCACATGTGTAAGTAAAGGTGTCACTATGCATATGTCCACTCTATATATGTCACGCTAATGATACTCCCTAACAATCTTAATATGGACTACATAACTAAAATCACACCAAAAGAATGATCCAAACCATTGAAAGGATGACCATTTAAATGGCCGGTTAGAAAACATTTACAAGTTGCTTGTTTGTGATCTTTATATTTATGACCTACCCAAGGGTCAAAATTTCTTCTTCTTCTTCTTTTTTTTTCTCTAAAGTATATATCTTAATGGTGTATTACAATCAATCTATTAACTATTACATATGTACGATAAGTTGAGATCCATGTATTGAATCCCGACATGGGGGGTGACTAGCATTGCTGGGTGACTACCAGTGAGGGTGTGTACTAACAATGGGATGTGAGTACTAACAAAAAAAAAGAAAAAAGGAGGGAATATTAAAGCTTATTTGAGATATTATATATATTCCTATATTCTCGGGAATATATTGAAAAATTCAAATGCATTTCAGTTATTCCCATTTACTCTTATCTAAGCTGGATATTTTAATTTCAAATGCATTTCATTTACTCTCATGTAAATATAATTTTGTAAGAATTAAAAGGACCGAAAGTCATAAATGTGCAGTCCATGTGAAAAGTGGACCAAACTTGATTTTCAAATGGATCATGTTCACATAGAGCTTCATGATCTGGTCTATGCTTTGCCTGGATCATCCAAACAGGCCTTCGGTTGAGGTACTAGTGTTAACCGCTAGGCACACACTCACACAAAGAGCTATTTGGCACACGTGTTTGTGTTATAAACCATTCCCTGTGTGGGATGTGGGACCTGATGTTAACATGCGCTGGTCCACAAATAAACCCAGTCCGTTAATCAGGTTGGCCAAAGGTGTAGTAAATGGACTACTGAAGCTGATCAATCACAAATACTTCTCGGCCCAGTGAAGTTGAGCCGTAGAAGTAACAAATGACTTGCATTCTACGGTGGCAGTCAGCCAAAGAAAGGTGCCTCAAACGCCGTACACTTCACGATGCACTTCAATCCATACCGTCCAACTCGTAAGGTTCACTGGGGATGGTGCATGATCCAGAAATAACAGTGATCGAATCATCCTGACAATGCAACCATAGGCTATCAGATGGACGTATAAAAGTTAAATGATCAGTGGTCCAAATTCGACGAGCAAAGTCAGTACTTTGTGATTAGTAAGTTAGTAAGGATTTCAGGCAATGCCCCCCATACACTGTGGACCTGTGATTTGGACGGTCCAGATTTTTTGAATGCAGGTCTTGTGTATGGTGTTCATAGCCCGGAATCCAGAGTCTTGAGCAGGGAACATTTCACCGAGGGGATTCGTGGTAACTGATGTGGATCTCACACGAGTGCGGCATGTTGGCACGTATGGTGTTCATTGCATTTGGTGCCCGTAGACTTTAGGAGTTGAATCTATTGCGTGACATGTAAGCATCTCCAACTAACGAGTGGAGTTGGTGGCACCGAAGTTCGCAAATAGTAACGGAAGTCGATTGCGTGGTGTGACAACCACCACCGTCCTTGTGGTGTCTTGACGTCATCAGATTCGGTTGGATAAGATTTGATTAAAAAATATTTTAAATATAAAATTATATATATACCAAGCTGTTTTTTGTTTTTACTTTTGGGAATATTCCCATTCGAGATAAGAGTGAGAAAAAAATCTCGTTTATAAGTGAGGGGTAAGGTACCTTTTAGTTTTCATAGTAAGAGAGAGGACTATCAAGGCTTGTGTGTTCTGGCAATGGAACACTGCACACGAGTAAAGGCTCGGTCTCAATCTCGATGTGAGAGTGTGGGCATGTGAGACAGTGAGGTTGTAGATGCGCATTTTGCACTTTGCACTTCGCATGTGCGCCTCATGTTGCAAATGAGTTGCTCCCTCGTGATCTGGTGCGACTAGATGGCTAGGCTCAGAGTTGTGATATGCTATGAAAAAAAGGTTTGAGTAAGAGACTTCTCTACCTTTTATAAGGGGCTGCAGAGATAGTTAAAGGGACCTAGTGTAACTGCTCTTGCAGTAACAATTCAACACATGCAAAAACTATTACATGTAACTAGCCAAACAGTTATATAACAACTAATTATTATATAAAAGCTATCATGGAACTTATCTCCAACCGCTGTAAACGGTCAGAAACTATCATATACTGGCTAGTTTTTCAATAGCTATAAATGGTTAGAAACTGCCACATAATTGCTAGTTTCTTCAACAGCCAAAAATGACCCAATGATATAATGACTCTGGACTGTAACTTTTAAGACATCCCTATATAAACCAAGCTAGGTTGGCTCATTCCAACACAAACAAAAATCAATATCATTATCTCTTCTACTCAAGCAAAGCTTCATTCCTAAAAACAAACCAATGTAGTAGTCTAATTCAAAAAAAGAAATCTTTCTCTTATTTTTTCATTTGAAAATTTCCGTGTCTCAATTATCTGTCAGAGAAGTGTTCTTACAGAGTTTTAATTGTGATTTCTTTGTGTAGCTGATTGCAGAATCACATTAGGCTTATCGTATTCTATAAGCAGTTTGCTTGTAACCTGTCAGCTATCTCTACTAAAGAGAAAAGGGCAAATAATACTTTAAGGACAGTGTGTATCACACATGCTTCAGCATGTTCGTATTCTAAATTTTTGTTTCCTAGTTTTTTTTTCTATTTCTGAAATTATTTTTGTAATTTGAGATTAATAAATCTTAACAATCTTAAAGTATTATTTTGTAATGGAACTGAAGGCGCGTCATCCATCAAATTGATGAATCAAGATATGATTCGACTTGATTGGTTCGGCAGGTAACAATCAAGCATGTGCATGATTTACTTTTATCACTGTCACCTAAGCCTACACCATTGTTCTAACTTCTATCTAATTTTGTATGGTGTAGCATTTGCCACATATTACAAGTAGTTTATAACTTACTTTTAGTTTGTAACTATAGAATGACATGGCATGACACTTGTCATTTATCTAGTGATGTAAATTAACTATAAATTCCTGTACTGAAAATAAATTGATCATAAAGAAAAGAAGATCAATCCCTCTTAAAAATCTCTCTCTCTCTCTCTCTCTCTCTCTCTCTCTCTCTCCGGGCGCTCTTAGAAGATCAATCCCGAGTAGAAGACCAATCTCAGAAGATCAATCCCTAGTACCATTTTAGGGTGGGATACAAAAATTTATATAGATCTAAATCTCAGGTGGACCACACCACAGGAAACAGTGTTTATTAAGTGCCTCATCATAAAAAAATATAAAGGGCCCATCATAACGTTTTCTTAATTTTTATTTGCAATCCAACCTGTTGATAATGTTAAGAATATCTAGATGAAGTTAAATTACAAATATCAGATTGATACAAAAGTTTTTTGGCCCACAAAAAGTTTTTAATGGTTATTCATCACTCTTTCTATTGATATGGTACACCTGATATCTTGGTCTACTTGTGATTTGGGATTGCATAATAAAATGAGATGAAAAAGCAAATGGACAGAGTAGATATACAACAAATATATCAATATGGGCCCAATGCGGTAGGGGTAACACCCACAACACCTAATTCACTCCAGGTGGAATCCTGTAACTTGATGAAGTCAACACACTACCTAGGCCGGCGGTGTGGCAGACCACGCAAGCTTCCAATGCCATCGGGATATACTTATAATAAGATAGGCCGGTACATTAGTCATTGGATGCGGACCTTTTTAAATAACACAAACCGTTTATCTAACTGGGTTTCCCTTGGATGGGGTATGCCCAAAAATGCTCTCAGAATTAATATTTATACCCATTGATGATACAACAAAGGTTATGATTATCATTCATGTTCAAACCAAAAAACCAAATCATCCAAGAGTTGAAATAATCCAAAATGAGACCTTTTATTTGTCATCTTTCCAAAGCATAACATGAGACTCATTATATTAATGGCTTGGATCATTGGAAGATGACTCGGATTCAAAAGCATGAGCATTCGGGCAAAACAAATGTACAGCCTGAAATACTTGGATGAAGTTTTTTTCAATCTATCTACACGTGTTTCAATATTGGGGCCACATGCTAATGGAACCGGATTTCCTTTCACGAAAAGATGTACCTGGTCAAACTAACCTGATGGTACCATGCAGGCAGATGTGTGTGCTTAGTAAAGCTTTTCATTTCTTTTTGTCACCTGTCTCGATTAGGCCATTTTACCCTCATTAATAGGTTTGGAGTAAATATGAAAGCTGAAAGGCATTTTTATGGCTCTCCCAGTTAGATCATTTTATCCCCATTAATAGGTTTGGAGACATGCACTAAAAGCATATTTTTTCAAAAAAATGTCCAACTGTGGGGAATTTCGTGCGAAAAATCCTTTAGATTATTGGTCTTTTGGCAGTAACAAAATCCTTGTAACCTTCTAGAAAAAAAGGTAATTATTTTATTTCCACCATTTGACCTTTTTAAGAAAGGTTATAGTCCCTAAAAAGAGATGAATATCCTTCTCTCTTATAAATCCAAATAAAGAAAATGTGGAAGGAATTCTTTAGTTGTACTGGTTGACATGCAGGAACTGAATCTGTATAAGTGCCATATGATAACTAAAATTAAACCATTCAAATTGCAGGACCGCAAATCAGATTGATTCAATGATCCTTAATTCCAATCTGTTTACAGTTGATGATTCATTTTCGACTGTCAACTACTTTCCATTTGAACCGTCCATTAACTATCCTCCCATCAGCCACATGGGAGGTGAGGTAGTTTTAAAATTCGATAAATAATTCATTTAAATTGGTATCCACAGTTTGGACGGTTAGTTTTGAGTTATTTATGTGCCACTTGCAGAATTTTTTGGTGACTGAAGACTTTCTCACCAATGAATCACTATGCACAAAAACGCCCCGTACTTCTCAAAAACCGCAGAATTGCGACTTCCCGCTCTTGGGTGGCCTGGACCGGATCACCGGAATAGTCGACAACGCTTGGGAGGGAACTTTACTGCAATAGCCCTCAGGTGGCGCTATTTTTACAAAATATCTAATTTCACGTGAGACTCATCTTTTTTAGCCTTTTATGAGAAATTGCAAAACCTTCGGTGAAGGTGCACCTCTGGCCACCCGTACGTCCAAACCTCTGGCCACCCGTACGTCCAAGAAGAGGAGGAAGCACTCTTGAGCGTTACAAAGGGCCCCCACCTTGATGCATATGTTACATCCACGCTGTCCATCCATTTGGAGAGATCATTATAGTGGATGTGCCAAAGAATGAAGCAAATCCAAAGCTCAAGTGAACCTCACCAAAGAAAATAGTGGGGATTGATGTCCTACCATCAAAAATTTCTTGGGGTCATAGAAGTTTTCGATCAAGCTGATATTTGTGTTTTCCCTTCTTCCATGTTTGTGTGAACTTATGAACAGGTTGGATCTCAAATAAACATCATGGTGGGCCCTAGGAAGGTTTCAACGGCCTCGTCACTGTCCCCATTGTTTTCTTTGGTGGTGTCTACCTGAGAATTGGATGTCTCATTCTTTAGATCAAGCCCTAAAATGATCTCTCCAAATGTATGGACAGTGTGGATACAACACACATCATGATGGGGCCCACATAAGTTGGTGACGTCACTTCAGTACGGCCAAAGCCCTCTGATAGCGTGTTTTGCATGCTGCCCAGCGGACGGGGATTGCCTGCGAAAGCCTTTTGCAGGCATCTCCTGTGCTCGGAATCTATGTGGGGCCCACCATGATGTTTGTGAGAAATCTACACCGTCCAATCGTTTTGTGAGATCAATTTAGGCGTTGCGACCAAAATTGAACGGGATCCAAGACTCAAGTGGGCCGCACTAAAGCAAAAGGTGGGTAGGGAAACTCCTACCGTTGAAACCTCTGTGAGGTCCACGATGATGTTTATATGCCATCCATACTGTTAATAATGTCAGTCCTACTGAGATGAACTGAAAACACAAATATTATACTGATTCGAAACTTCTGTGGCCCCACGAATATTTCAACTGTGGAAGTTCAATGGTCACGTTTTCCACCCACTCGAGTTTTGGATCCCATTCATTTTTTGTCGCAACGCCTAAAATGATCTCAGAAAATGATTGGACAGCATAGATTTCTCACAAAAATCACGGTGGG
Organism: Liriodendron chinense; assembly: GCA_003013855.2. Lineage (NCBI taxonomy): Eukaryota > Viridiplantae > Streptophyta > Magnoliopsida > Magnoliales > Magnoliaceae > Liriodendron > Liriodendron chinense. Next base: position 1,442,859 of record ML058440.1, on the reverse strand, counting down.
CCCCACCTAGATTCCAAGCATAGGAGATGCCTGTGAAAGGCTTTCGCAGGCAATCCACGTCCGTATTTAGTGCACCCCACTTTGGACTCCCCATGATGCATGTATTTTATCTGAATCCGGATCGTCTGCTTTTACTGAGCAGGAAAATCCTGCTTTCCACCTCTGTGATTGGTCCAGCTCATCTTGACATTGTCAGAGCTAAGGTTCTCTGCTTGGTGAAAGTAGACGATCCGGTTTCATTTTATCTATGTTGCCCATCCTTGTTGGCCCCACCGTGATGAATGTGTCTGGTCCATGTTGCCCACGTGTTTGCTGGCACACCTTGACGTAGGTATTTTATCCATGCTATCCATCCACATTGCCAGCTCATTTCTGGGCAGGAGCCCCAAAACGAGAATGATTCAAAGCTCTAATGGACCCCACCACAGGGAACAACAGTGATTAAACTCCCACTATAGAAACCTCCTGTTGGGCCCACTGTGATAGATATTTTCCATCTACCTTGCCCATAAAGTCACTTAAATTAGGAATTGGGGTAGGGCTCACAAATGAGGTAGATCCAAAACTTAAGTGGACCACGCTGTAACTGGCAGCGGTGATGGTTGTCCACTGTTAAAACCTTATGTGGGGGCTCACCGTGGTGCATTAATTGACCCTTCAACCCGTTGATAAGGTTACACAGACCCACACCGTGGGGCATTATTTGGGATGTGGATTGTGTCCTACCCTCGCCTGGATGCATTACCCCTCCGGGCAGACTCATGGAGGGGCCCATCGTGATGTATTTGTTTATCCACTTCGTCCATCCATTTTGTAAGATCATTTTAAGGTATGACTCTAAAAAGGAGGAAGATCCAACACTCAAGTGGCCCGCACCAAATAGTGATGGGAACCTGGTGATGTCATCACTATAGTAGCACCAGGGTCCTCTCACTATTTGGTGTGGCACACTTGAGCGTTCGATCTGCCTTGTTTTTGGGCCCATATCCTAGCATGATCTCATAAAATGGATGGATGGAGTGGATAAACGGATACATCACAATGGACCCCTCCACAAGTCTGCCCGTACGATAATGCGTTTAGGCGGGGGCAGGACCTAATTCGCATCCTATTATTTGACCCTCCACACCATGCTCAGGAGGAATCCACAGTGCTCTGGGGGATTCCACAAATGTCCATATAGTGTGGCCCACCTACAATCTAGATCTATCTTAGAGTTGGGTCTATGGCTTGAAATGATATGGCAAAAAGGATGGACCGCGTGGCCTCAATCATTGTCTCCATAGTGTGGTCCACTTGAGACTTAGGTTTACCTCACAATAGGGCCCACAACCCTACAGTGGCTGGAAAGACGGATGGACAAAGTGGATATAACACAAATATCATGGTAGGCCTCATAGGGCAGCCCTGCGGTTGGCCCTGATCCAATTGTTCTCTGCTGCGTGGTCCACTTGAGACTTGATTTGTCTCATATTTGGGGGCCCCACGGCCTAAAATGATATGAAAAAATAGATGGCTAGCATGGATAAAATAGATACATCGTGGTGGGACCCATAGGGCGGGCCACTTGCTAGGTAGGGTGCCCAAGCATGTTGTCTGCAGCTTGTCACCCAAATAGGGCCCACAGGGTGAACCTAAGGAAGGCTTCAATGGCAGGCATCACTGCTCTCACTTTTTTTGATAGTGGGGCCCACAGAGCCTTTAAATCAAGCTGATATTTGTGTAGTCCCTTTATATAGGTTTATGTGACCATGTCAACAGGATTGAATGACAAATAAACATCAAGATGGGCCTGAAAACATTTCAACAATTGACATCCCTGTCTCAATTGTTTGTTGTGGTATGGCCCACCTGAGATCTAGATGTGACTTAAAATGAGGCCCAAAGCCTAAAATGATATGAAACAAAGGATGGACAAGCCTAAAATGATATGAAAAAAAGGATGGACAAAATGAATGAAACATATACAATATGGTGGGTCCCACGAGTGGGCCACCCGTTTATCCCAAGAGGGCTTCTGCCTCTTCATGGTTGTATGCAGGATCAAGTGATCTGAGGGGCATGTGCGACCAAAAGTTTGCAATTTCTCGTAAAAGGACCAAAATAGATGAGCCTAACGAAAAAATTAGACTCTTTGTAAAAATAGCCCCACTTAGCGCTATTGCATTAAATATCCTGCTTGGGCGTGGATTAGGTGAGGACTGGCCTCACACAACAGGGTGCGGCCCTGACTGTGGGGCCCACCTTGATGTATGTGTTGTATATCCATGCCGTCCATTCGTTTTCCCAGATCATTTCAGGGCATGATCTCAAAAATAAAGCAGATCCAAATCTCAGGTGGACCGTACCATAGGAAACGGTGGTGATTTAATGCCCAACATTAGAACATTCCCAGGGCCTACCATAATCGTTTTTTTCCATCCAACCTGTTGACAAGGTCACATAGACTTGGATTAAGGGAATCACTAAATATCATCCTGATCCAAAACTTTTGTGATCCATAATAAGGTTTTAATCATCAATCACCACTGTTTCATATGGTGTGGTCCACCTGTTGTTCTTATCCGCTTAATTTTATGGTTAAGATGCTAAAATGATCTAAAAAACAGATGGATGGTGTGGATATACGATACATACATCAATGTGGGCCCCACGGTTGGGGCGCACCGTGTTTGGTGAGTTACGCACAGAGTATCACGCCATAGCGTGGTTAGCTCCTTAGGACGTGGATTGCGTCCGAACATGGTCGTACCTTTAAGCGTTGGGGACCCACTGTGATGTATCTTTTTATCCAACCCGTCCATCCCTCTTATAAGATCATGTTAAGCGATGAGCCCAACAATTAGTCAGATCCAACGTTGTAGTCGACCACACCAAATAGTAAGCTTGGTTGCATTAAATACGCATTAAATGTACGGATAAAAATTCAAGTTGCATTAAATGTAAGAGTAGTCTCTGGTGTCCATAACACGGTTGGATCTGCCTCAGTTTTGGGCCCATTCCTTAACATGATATCCGAAAATGAATGGACCGCTTGGATAAACCGATACATCATGGTGGGCCCTCGCACAGATCTGGTCGGACGCAGTCGGCGTCCAGCTCCTTACTACACAATCCGCGTCCTGGCGCACTGGCCTATGTGGGATATATGCCTGACGTCATCAGGTACGTCCAAAAGCTGAATATAACTGGGCCCAGAAATCAGGCGCGTCAATTTGTTAGTCAGGCTACACACCTGTTGGGTAACTTCTTTTAACGGTTCAGTTATTTTCGAGATATGTGGCCCACCTTATGAGCAAAACTGCTCGAGTTTCTTGAGTCGAGGAACGAAAAAACGGAACTCACCTCATTTTCGGCTTGGATCTCTGTCACTTCTCCCAAATTTACACGTGCTAGAGGCGAGTGCTAAAACCGTGGACTCGCTGGACTAATCAGATAGCAAACACCATCGATATTTGCCCGGGAATTGGAAGCGGACTGCGGGGGATTTTAGTGTAATAGCCCTCAGGTCTACCCATCTAACAAAAGGTTCATTTTCTCGTAAGACTAATCTTTTTTAGCCCCTACATGAGGAATTGCATACTTTTTTTTATTTTTTATCTAAATGTCCTTTTTAACCACTTGCTGCACTATGATTCCCCTGAGCATTGTGGATCACACCTGAGAGTCGATCCACACTGCTCAAGGGAATCCAACCTCCTATGTGAAATCCACATTGCTCATGGGAGACCCACATTGCTCAGGTGAGATTCACATTACTCGGGAGGACCCACAGTGTTCGAGGAGGATCCACGGTGCAATAGGTGGTTAGAGGGGCATTTTCAACTGAAAAGTTTGCAATTTCTAATGTGGGGGTAAAAAGGATAAGCCTCCTAAGAAATTAAACTTTTTATTAAATTGAGCCGACCTAAGGGTTATTACACTAAAAATCCCAATTAGAGAGGATTAGGTGAGACCCACATCCACCTAGGTGGGTGGGACCCCTAGCTGTGGGGCTCATAGTGATTAATTGTCTTAAATCCACATTGTCCAACCATTTTGAAATCCCATTTTAGGGCACGAACCCAAAAATGAAGCTAACTCAAATCTTAGGTGGACCACACTATAGGAAATAGTCATGATTGAATCCCCACCATAAAAAACTTTATAAATTCCACTAGAATGTTTATTTGTCATCTAACCTATTAATAAGGTCACAAACACCTAGATAAAGAAACCACACAAATATCATCTTGATCCAAAGCTTTTGTGGCCCACAAGAAATTTTTAATGATCAATCACCACTATTTCTCATGCGATAGTCCATCTAGGATTTGGAACTGCTGCATTTTTTAGATGATGCCTTAAAATGAGCTTTCAGTGTAGATGGATGGTGTGGATGCAGTCACATAAATCACAATGGGCCCCACAGTCAGGGGTCCCACCCACCTCCGTGGATCGGGGGTCTCACCTAATCCCCTCCCGGATTGCAGGGTGTGTGACACACCACCCATGTCAGTCGTGTTTGATGTCACCAAGTTCTATGAGACCCACCATGATGTATATGTTATATGCACACCATCCATCCATTTATCAAGATTTATTTTAGGTCATTATACAAAAAAAATGAGACAGATCAAAAGCTAAAGTAGACCCGGCCAAATAAAGAAGTGGGGACAATGATTCTCATGGTTAAAACCTTCCTAAGGTGCACCATGATTTTTATTTGTCATCCAACATGTTCATGAGGTCACACATACATGGAGGGAGAAAATAAATATCAGATTGATCCAAAACTTCTTTCGCCCCAAAAGGAAGGTTTTCAATGGTAGACATTCAATCCCCACTTCTTTATGTGGTATGGCCCACCTTTGCTTCATATCTGCCTCATTTTTGGCTCATGCCTTAAAATGATATAGTAAACTGCATGGACTGCATGAATATAACATATACACCATGGTGGGACCCATAGAACTTGGTTATGTCAACACACCACGGAAGTGGGTGGTGTGTGTGGCGAACCACGCAATCCGTTTCCAGGGGAACTGATGGGTGATGGCATTCATGATTCATGCAAGGTACCACAACTTGTGGTACGGTTCAACCTTAGAATAATCTCATTTGAATACCATTTAACCTTTTAAAAGTAGGTTCAAAGTTGCAATTGCAGTTTTTAAAGCATCACGCAATCTTACAAAAATACCATGACTCTCTTGTTACACATCCAATTGATGCGATTGTGGTTTGTTGTAAAAATAATTTGACAATCTTTCGAGAATCTCCTCATTTGGATACTGTTTACCCTTTCAAAAGTGGGTCCAAAGCTCCAATTATAGTTTTGTACAAATTACAATTGCAAATTTTTCAGTATCACACGATCTTATAAAAACGTTAATAACTTCTTCATTACAAGTTAGACGAGGCGATCTTGGGCCTATTGGAAAGCTAATTTGGCGAGATTTTAAATGAAATTAGAATCATCTTATTTGAACACCGTTTGATCTTTTAAAAGTGGCCCAAACTGGCGATGGCAATTTTATACAAATTGCGATCACAATTCTTTCAGCATCGTGTGATCCCATGAAGACACTCATAACTTTCTTATTGCAGGTTAGATTGGGACAATCTTGTGCTTGTTGGAAAGATAATTCAACAAGCTTTTAAATAGCGTGTAATTATCTCATTTGATACTATTGGACCTTATAAAGTGAGCCCAAACCTGCAATCATGGTTTTGTATTGATTGCATTGCGGTTTTTCTACTGTCGAGCGATCCCATGAAAATGCTCATAACTCCCCTCCTCACATGATGGATTGGGGCGATCTGTGGTTGATTGGAAAAATAATTTGACAAACTTTTAAATGATACTTAAATCATTTTATTTAGAGACTGTTTAACCTTTTAAAAATAAGTCCAAAGTTCACATCGTGAAAAGTGGAGTTGTCTAAGCATTATGTTTTGTAGAAAAAACCTATCTTCTAAAAGTAGAATTTTTGATAACTTGTCTCATTTAATCAATTTCTTTACAAGTAGATCCATCTAAGTATAGTCTTTGTAAAAAAGAAGAATAACTTATTTTTTAAAAGTGTAGAGAGACTGTTTAACCTTTTAAAAATAAGTCCAAAGTTCACATCGTGAAAAGTGGAGTTGTCTAAGCAATATGTTTTGCAGAAAAAACCTATCTTCTAAAAGTAGAATTTTTGATAACTTGTCTCATTTAATCAATTTCTTTACAAGTAGATCCATCTAAGTATAGTCTTTGTAAAAAAGAAGAATAACTTATTTTTTAAAAGTGTAGTTTTTTCTATATCTTTTCTTTCCTTCTATCTCTAACTTGGTAAAAGACCCATCTAAGCACAATATGTTAAACGAAAAAGAAAATCCATTTTGTAAAAGTGGAATTTTTGCAATAATGTTTCATCTCATTTAGTTTCATTTTCTTTTTAAGCAAGTCATTTCAGTATAATAGGTAAAAAGAAGAAGAAGCGCTCATTTTCTTAGATGGGAGGTAGTTGGATGGCATTAGAAGATTGATGGATAGTAGTCGAAAGGCACAAAAGATCGCTAAAGTGCATTGATAACAAAAAAAGTTTGAGAGCAGTGATGAAAGAAGATGCAGGGACATTTGTTTGTACCAATCTTGCAAATCGGATCAATGTTGTAAATTGTGACACGTGGCACATCTGATATCTCTACAGCATGTGCCAAATATTAGGGAAGTAGACAGCTTCTTTGAGAAGCATTGGCATTAAAGCAATCTCCAGATACGAGTGAATAACTGTTAAAGCTGCATCAGCTATGAAGTGCGTTTGATGAAGCCTCATCACGAAAAAAAAGATGTTATTGCACTTTCCCAACTAGTTACCCTTGATGATGCCACATGGGTGATTAGTTATTTTCTCTCTGCCTGAGAAGGCTATAAAAGAAGGAGGCAGGTACGAAGAAAGCTCTCACGTAAAATCCAAATCCGAAATCCAAGTTCAATCCAACGCAACGTTGTATACCTTGGTGTAGGAGTAATGTCTCCACTACTCATCAGTCGTGAAACTTTAGGTTATGAGTAGTCATAGTTTGTCCTAATGAACATGCTGGATTGACTCTTAGTTGTAGCCAGTAGCCGCAATTCCCTTTCATATGTACTTGCCCACATCCGCCCACCTGCACTTACATGCTGGGTCGACCATAATTGTAACTCTTGGAATGACCTTTATCCTACTCATCAACACATTGTTCTAGAAAACTACTCTGCTACTCTTAGTCAGGTTGGTGATTTTATTTCAAGTGGTAAGTCACGTATATTTTCTCGTATCCACCTCTTGATTCATTTTTGTTTAATCATATGATTGCTGCACCTTCGCAAGTCTTTGATTACAAGCAAAGCAAAGAGAGCCCATGGGAGGTAAAGCCATAGGTAGCCTGTTTAACGTGTCCATTGTTGGCTGAAAAATCGCACCAACAATATTTTTGTTTAGTAGAAATATAAAAAGATGTTTGGAGTTTAAAAGATTCAGTTAAAACGAAAGGGACGTATTTTGGGGCCTTTCGACCAAACCCTGAATTAACAAAAAAAGGAAAAAAGAAAAAAAAAAAAAAAGGAGCAGAATATAAAAACGTGTTTTGATGTAAAAGGAGGTTTTTAAAAAAGAGGTGGGCATCGCCAGCCATGACAGATCCTTGAAGACGTTCGTAGCATTTCCTCAATGAACACTAGCGCTCCTCGGTAGTCCCTTTGCAGATGTTTGTAAAATGTCCTCAGTGACTACCAGCGCTCCTCTCTCGCAGCGCTGCCCAAGGCTGCATTTCTCATCACTCTCGTCTCATCTACCCAAACGCAAATCCTCCTTTCCTCCACTGCCCAGAAAATACCATCTCCTCACTTCAACGTTTCCAAGATCTCCCTCTCATCATCATCTACGTGAGTTTTTCTTTCGTTCCTTTTCCGTTCTTCGTTCTATATCTTGATTTTTCTGCTTCGATGACTGAATTTTTTTAGTAATTTCTTCTGTAACAGTGGACTGTTCTATAATTTCGGCTAGGAAATGTGTTCCGGAGAATCTTTCCGATTCTTTTGAGCAGGATCGGGTTCAGGAAGAAGCATTTGACTCGATTGAGGTGTTTATTATTATTATTTTTTTTCTGGCTATTAGTTTCGTACTTGAATTGGGGCTGAAGATCTTTCTGAAATAGCGGAATGCCCTAATCGATCTTTCTGCTTATTTTCATTTTTGAATTCATTGCTATTTCTAGTTCAGCAAGAATTTTATGGGATTTTAGTATTAGAGCAACGTTTGAGTTGAAATTCAGCAAGAGATACCTCACGGTGCTGCACCTCAGCTAAGGTACTTGTGGGATATGTGCACGCTAGACAGTTCAAATTTCAGGACTGTGTGGATGGTGTTGGAGAGTCTTCAAAAATTGTGCAAAAACAGAGTCCACGACTGGTCGGCCAGTGGACAGTTTTGCACAACTCTCTGGACGTTTTTGGAGTTCTTCAGACCGGTCGCCAGACAGGTCTAAGTTGAGGCAGCAAGACAGTTTTTCAGAGCAAACTCTCTGGACTGTTTTTACACTAGGTCCGACCGGTCGATGGACGTGCGGTGCAATGTATGTTTACGCGGTTTTGCGTTAACAGCGTTAACATGTTTCTAATTTGGGTTGGAGGCCTATATAAACACTTCTTAATCCTTGTTAGTGACAATCTAATCAATACCAAGGAGTCCTAATACGAGTTTAGGGCTTGGGAGAGAGATTGTGAGGCTTGAGAGTGCTTTATTCTTCTTCGGGATCTACTTGTGGGTAGATTAGCTTTGTAATCATTTGAGATTCATAGTGGAGGTGTCGCTTTGTGCCGTTGTTTTTTCCCACAAGGGTTTTCCACGTAAAATTCGTTTGCTTTTGCGTTGATTGCTTGCGTGGCCGTGTGGTGATTGTTTGATCTTTTTTGGTGCTTTCGCTGACCGGATTTCCAACAAGTGGTATCAGAGCTATCGTTGGAAGGTTGAAGAAGAAGTTTTTTTAGACAATCTCATGGCTTCAAGTGCGAAGTTAGACGTTGAGAAGTTTTCGGGTAAAAACAACTTTGAGTTGTGGAAGGTGAAGATGAGGGCCGTTCTAACTCAGCAAGGGGTCGTGAACGCCCTTGGAAAGCGGCCTACTGACATGAAAGATGATGAGTGGACCAAAATGGATGAGAAGGCTATGGCCTCAATTCAATTGTGCCTTGTTGATGATGTCCTTTATAACGTTATGAAGGAGAAGACCGCTGTAGAGACATGGACCAAGCTAGAGAACATCTATGCGAAGAAGTCTCTAGAAAATCGCATATATCTAATGATGCAACTTTTTACCTTGAAGATGGCTGGAGGGGACAGATGTGGAGGATCGCATTAGCACGTTCAACAAGTTGATTTGCAAGTTGCTTGATTTCGGTGGATAGATGAAGGACGAGTATCAAGCCTTGATCTTGCTGAACTCGCTTCCTACTTCATATGAGTCTCTCAGGGACTTGTTGTGTGCTGGTAGGGACACTATTAGTGTTGAGACCGTTGTCTCAGCCCTTTAGTCGAAGGTAATGAGACAGAAGGGCGGTGATGCTAATTTTTCCTCCGATGCACTGATTATGAGAGGAAGAAATTCTGAGCGAGGTGAAGGATCATCGCGTTCTCGATCAAAGTCGAAGGGCAAGGGCGAAGCTAAGTTGAAGTGTTGGGGATGTGGCCAAGTTGGGCACATGAAGAAGGACTGCAAGAGTCCTAAGTATAAGAAGGAGAAGTCAGAAGACTCCTCTAGGGAAGCTAATACTGCTAAAGCTGAAGAAGGTGGTAGTGATGTGTGCGAGGTCTTGACGTTGTCAAATGTTTTGGATCTCTTTGCGATGAGTGGATCATGGACTCCGGGGCTTCGTACCACATGTGCTCGGATAGGAGCTTCTTTATTTCCTACAGGGAGTATGAGGGAGGTTTGAAATTTCCAGGTGATGACTACGCTTGCAAGGTTGTGGGAATTGGTACTGTGCGCATCAAGATTTTCGATAGGATTGAACGGACCTTGACGGAAGTTAGGCACGTTCCCAGGCTAAGGAAAAATCTGATTTCCCTTGGTGCACTCGAGACATTGGGGTGCAAGTTCACCGGTTTTGACCGGTTCTGCAAAGTTTCAAAGGGGGCCCTTGTAATTATGAAGGGATAGAGGCATAGAAACATTTACAGGCTGATTGGAAGCACTTCAGTAGGTGGAGCTGCAGCGATTGTAGCGGATTCCACGTCTGCGTGTATGTGACATGCATGCTTAGGCTACATGAGCGAGCGGGGTATGAAGGTACTCTCTGAACGATATTTAATTCCTTCCTTTAAATCTGTAGACTTTAGTATATATGAACATTGGATGTATGTGAAACAGTCTAGATTGTCATTTAAAGGGGGGAAACATGTATGTAAAAGGGTGCTTGAATATGTCCATTCCGATGTATGGGGGCTGTCACCCATTATTTCTGTTCGGGGGTTATCGTGGTTTGTGTCGTTTATCGATGATTATAGTAGGAAGGTTTGGGTTTATTTTCTAAAAAACAAATCCGATGTCTTCATGACCTTCAAGTATTGGAAGGCGATGGTGGAGAATCAGTTAGGGCAAAAACTGAAAGTTTTGAGAACTGATTTCCAGGGAGTTTAACACACATTGTAAGGAAGAGGGGATTATGAGGCATAACACAGTACGCCACACGCTAGAGCAGAATGATGTGGTAGAGCAGATGAATCAGACTCTTTTGGAGAGAGCCCGATCCATGATTAATAATGCTGGGTTGAAAAAACAGTTGTGGACTAAGGCCGTTAACACGGCTTGTTACTTGATAAATCAGTCTTCCTTTATGGCAATTGAATGTAAAATCCCTGAGGAAGTGTGGAGTGGTCGTACATTAGACTACTCAAGTCTGCGGGTCTTTGGTTGTGAGGCTTATTTTCATGTATCGTTAGTTGAGAGAGATAAGCTAGACCATAGGGCCATAAAAGAAATTTTTGTGGGCTATGGTGATGGTGTGAAGGGTTATCGTATATATGATCCCATCACACGGAAGATCACCCTGAGCCGTGATGTCAAGTTTGATGGGGGTTCTTTGTTTCGTAAGGATGCTACAAAGGAACCAGAAAATTAGAGATTGTTGACATACAAAATGACAGAGATGAGACACGGGCCAATACTGAGGCGTAGACAGAGGTACAGGATCAGGTGGAGTAGCCACCTGTGCGAAGAAATCCACCTAGGGATCGCAGGTTATAGGCAATGTATAGGGATGACTCGAACATTGCATTTGCTCTCATTACAGATGAGGGGGGATCCGTCTAACTTTGAGGAGGCACTACATGATGTAGATGCTGAAAAGTGGAAAACAACAATGCAAGACGAGATGTACTCCCTGTATAAGAATGAGACTTGGGAGCTTGTGGAGCTTCCAGTGGGCCGAAAAGTGATTGGGTGCAAGTAGATTTTTCGGAAGAAACATGATAGATACAAGACAAGGTTGGTAGTAAAAGGGTATGCTCAGCGTGAATGCGTGGACTTTTGTGAGATTTTTGCGCTGGTTGTGAAGTAAGTATCCATCAGGTTCGTGTTAGCGTTGGTTGCTTAATACGACCTCGAGCTAGAACAGATGTATATAAAGACTGCCTTCCTGCATGAGGAATTGGAAGGGCAGATTTACATGGTACAATCAGAAGGTTATACAGTGCAAGAGGCCGAGAACAAGGTTTGCAGGTTGAGGAGATCGTTGTACGGTTTCAAACAGTCGCCTAGGCAGTGGTACAAGAAATTTGATTCCTTCATGATGAGTCAGGGCTTTTCCAAGAGCGAGTACGATCATTGTGTCTATTTCAAGACATTGAATGATGATAAGTTTCTCATACTGGTGTTGTACGTTGATGACATACTTATTACCATTCATAGTATGTCTGACATCGATGTGTTGAAGACTCAGCTTTCAGGGACATTCAAGATGAATGATTTTGGGGCTGCAGAGAGGGTTCTTGGCATAGATATTCATAGAACCAGGAAGAGGAGCAGGTTGTAGTTATTTCAGGAAGAATACCTTGAGAAGGTGTTGAAAAAGAATGAGATGGACAAGTCTAAACCGGTTAGCGTTCTCCACGCGGCTCACTTCAAGCTTTCTTTTGAATATTGTCCCAAAATAGATGAAGAAAAGCGTGTTATGTCTCATCTCATGTGCCCTATTCAAGTGCTGTGGGCAGTTTAATTTATGCCATGGTCTGTACATGACCAGATATTTTACAGGCTATGGGTGTTGTTAGCCGATTCATGTCTAACCTGGGCAAACAACATTGAGAAGCTGTGAAATGGATACTTTGATACATTCGGGGTACGCAGGACTACGTCTTGATGTTTGAAAAGTCCAATGATAAGTTGGTTAGTTGCGTCGATTCTGATTACGCAGGTAGTGTGGATAGTAGGAGATCGACTTCAGGGTACTCGTTTGTGTTAGCAAGTGGAGCGATTAGTTGGATGTCTAAGCTTCAGTCTGTGGTGACTCTTTCCACTACTGAAGCTGAGTACATGGTAGTGACAGAAGCTTTCAAGGAGGCTGTTTGGTTGAAAGGAATGATAAATCAGTTGGGGCTTCAACAGGAAGCCGTGCCGGTTAATTGTGACGGCTTTAGTGTTATCAATTTGGTTAAAAATTCTGTTTATCACTCTCATACTAAGCACATTGATGTGCGTCACCATTTTATTCGATAGGTGCTTGAGGAAAGAGATGTGATTCTAGACAAAATTCACACTAGCGTGAATTCGACGGATATGCTGACCAAGGTGGTCCCAACAGAGAAGTTCAAGTTCTGCGTAACTTTTCTAGAATTGGTAAAGGCTTAATGAAGACGTAGTGATGCATGAGAAGTGACGACACTGTTTGATGAGGAGCTGATTTATGAAGAGAAGAGAAGATGGTTCGATGTTTTGAAGCCTCGGTGGAGTTTGTTGAAGAGTTTTCAAAGGTTGTGCAAAAACAGAGTCCACTACCAGTCGCTCGACCAGTCGGCCAGTGGACATTTTTGCACATCAACTTTTTGGAGGTTTTTGGAGTTTTTCAGACTGGTCGGCAGACCGGTCTGAGGGGGCTCAGACCGGTCGCCAGACAGGTCTAAGTTGAGGTAGCAAGACAGTTTTTTGGAGCAAACTCTCTAGATTGTTTTTACACTAGGTCCGACCAGTCGGCCTACCGGTCAATGGACGTGCGGTGCAATGTATGTTTACGCGGTTTTGCGTAACATGTTTCTAATTTGGGTTGGAGGCATATATAAACACTTCGTAATCCTTGTTAGAGACAAACTAATCAATACCAAGGAGTCCTAATACGAGTTTAGGGCTTGGGGGAGAGATTGTGAGGTTTGAGAGTGCTTTATACTTCTTCGGGATCTACTTGTGGGTAGATTAGCATTGTAATCATCTGAGATTCATAGTGGAGGTGTCGCTTTGTGCTGTGGTTTTTTCCCGCAAGGGTTTTCCACGTAAAATTCGTTTGCCTTTGCGTTGATTGCTTATGTGGCTGTGTGGTGATTGTTTGATTTTCTTCGGTGCTTCCGTTAACCGGATTTCCAACAGATGGAGCATAGCTGTGAGAGCTCACTGATGGGTTGATCTCAAACTGTTCAGTTGGGACCATCAATTTGAGGGTTAGAGAGAAAATGGTTGGTGGTTCAAATTCATCAAGGTGAAATCAGACCGCTATGATAACTAATCAGTGGTTCTCTGTGTTATGCTCCATCCATGATGGGGCCCATGATTTGGATGGATGGTGCATGTCTGCCACATGCGCGGCGGATGACTTGGGGGGAAACAACTGCTATATGGTCATGAAGGATGTAACTCAGACCCTTTACTTGATGCTAGCTTCCTTTGTTTGGTTTTTGCAGATGATTTACTTCTCAATACGCAGATGGTTTTGCCTATGTCCTTCATTTGAAATGAGAACATGTTTGTTTGCGTTATGGGAACTAGGGGGCATGGGACGTGCAAGCTTGCAATACATGCGGAGAGAGTAGGGGAGAGAAAAAAGGGAGAGAAAGAAGGGAGAGAGAGATGGAGGGAATGTGCGGCTGCATGTGCATGCTACATGTAGAGAGAAAGAAAGAAGGACACCTAGAATGGTTTTAATGGTGGGTGACTCATCCTCTCTTTTTTTTCCGATGCTGTTGCCCTCTCAAGGTTTAGATTTGGCTCATTTTTAGGTTGATGTCCTAACATGAGCAGGTGCAATATACGGGGTGGATTTCACAGAGTCACCACGAGGGCCTCACAAAACATTTGTTCCATGGGCTTCCTAATACAATGTTGTCCATGCAGGCTACATGCAATGATGACAACACGTGGGAGTGGACAACTCACATGAAAGAAACGAAATGACAAAAAATGCCCTTGGTTGAAGGGTCAGACACATCCCATTTTTGATTTAAAAATTAAAAGCTTATGCCCCTCTTTGATTAATTGAAGGAGTAAAATTGGCCAAATGTTACTCGCTTTATATATGCTAGACATTTATGACTGTCGAACAAATTGGCAGAATGCACCGAAAGGGTGTCTAACAAAAGGATGAAAATGTTTTGAGGAGTCACCACTAGCCAAAACGTTGGAATCTATAGTAGGCTAGATGCCATAGAACCACTATGACCTGAGGATCAAGAGTGCGGCTTGGATTGAATAACTCTATGTGGTCTACGTCTGTAGATTCCGAATAAGAGCCTCGGTAATGAAGAAGGAAAGTGTGAGGCACCCTTCTCTACCCATTCAAATGTACGATTTCTACTTTACAGGATTTGGAATTATTAGAATTTTTGCTCTAAATTATTACTTAAAAAAATGAGTGTACATAATAAGAAATAAAACAGAACTACAACGATGGGATTTATGAGAAGGGAAATGTAGCAACTAGTAAGTGTTAAGCAAAAGACAATGTAAAGGAAAATGGCCTAGAGATGTGAATAGAGAGGAAAGAACTTTGACACAGAGCTCTTAAATCTCTGAAACTACTTTGCTAAATCCTCGATCACAAGACGACGGGCCCTGTTTAGAGGTGAGCAGGGAAGGAAGAATATTAGCACTTCTCAATTAGAGAAGATAACTAGAGCTCTTCGATTCATGCCCTACTCTTAGGACCCTCTTGCACGGACTTTGGGGAGGAAAAGCCTCAGAATGGGGGGGGGGGGACTCTCACCCCACTCCTCAAAGCTTCCTCACTTAGACTTGAAATGACTGTTAACGGAAAGACCTCAAGAGAGGGGAGACTCTTACCCTACTCCTCAAGGCTTTCTTACTTAGAACCTGGGATTGTCAGTCTTCAAAGAGAGGGGAGACTAATCCTTCCCTCCACGGCCTGGAGCTTAGGGACAAATGGCATCTTCTCATCGAGTGGTTTAAGACTTGTAATTTTAGTTGAAGTTGGTGGGTGGTGAGGTAAAGTTTATTTATTTATTTTTAATTCTTATAATACGCGTTGAAAGTGGCTTATGTTAAGGGGGAATGATAGGAAACACGGAGAACTGGAAAAATGATGTCATAACTGGGTCATCATCAAAAGCAAAAATCCAATTTTCACTCCTAATCTTTGACCGGATCTTGACACCTTGATTGATTGGACATTGATTATGGGGACACCTGACAACTTTTGGAGGAGAGGTGGGGATAGATTTTAAATTTCCGCTTTGCAAAGTGGATAATTTGACCTTATTTTGGAGTTTGAATGGTTCTGATTAGGCTCTGGATAGGTTTGGATTGGATTGAGACTGATTTGGATGGACTTATGCAGACTTCTAGGGACCTGGACAGGGTGTACGGTTCAAGTTTTCGTTGTGAGAAGTGGTCAAGCGGTCCTTCTGATCGGGCAAGATTGATTGCTCCGTTATACGGTGGAGTTTCTCTAATGACATTTTCGGCAATGAGGTTTTTCATCCATAGCAAAAATTTCATGATAGAATCAACCTAGTTATTTTGGAAAGTATATACAACAAATCATTGTTAGATGTTATTACTCCTACATGTGCATCCCCTATGTGTCCTTTGTCCACACACACATGTGTGGAACAGGGATATGAGATCTGAGTTGTCCATCAGGCAGGCCTCACTATGGATGGTAAAATCATGTTGGTGGGACAACCAAATTGCTAGATTTTGGCATTGGATATTATCTCAAATAGGAGTGATAGGTTAGACAGAATTCATAAAGCCGACCCAAATAGCTGGGGCAAGGCTATGATGACGGTGATGGCAACAATGATTATGATGTGTCTATAGGACTTAGCTGTGATAACTTTAACAAGACCATGTTCAACAATCATCATTCATTGCCACCATTTGCCCTTAAAAAAATCACCACCACCATCATCATAGTCTTTTCCCGGCGATTCGTGGTTGGTTTTATGAATCCTATCTCACCAATTAAATTTGAAATAGGCATTTTCACAATTGCTTACTGAAGGTTCTATTTCCTGTCACGGTTTGGGCGAACGGCTTCGGTCGTGGGTTTTGCTCCCCACATACACAAATTCGAGTCCCCTCCTCGTGGATTACCCTATGCACATGGTTGGCAGGTGATTGCGTTTATCCGAAGGGAATAGTCTCACCTTAAATGGGGTGGGGACACCCTGTCATCATTAAAAAAAGGTTCTATAACCTGCTGCCCAATTGATATCAACCCTAATCCTTTGCCTCGGCTTGGGACCGGCTGGTGGTTATATCCAGGGCCTACAGATGTATAGATGCTATGCATTTGTAGTAAATTTAGAATCACTATGTTGAACTCATTATCATACAGTCTTAAATTCTCACAGATGTTTGCAATGTCATGGTTGGTATTTAGCATTCACAAGCAACATTTGAACAAATAGCATTTTCAAATTCTAAATTGTTGAAATCCAGTTCTACATGCTTCAGCATGTGGGGGTGTTCTGCCTCCCATGTCCAGATCTCTAGGTGTTCTGCCTCCTGCAAGCCATTATCACTCTTGTAATAACACCCTCATATATTTCCCTTGTTAATGTGTAAATAAAAAAATATACAATTGGCGAGAATAAACAAAGGTTATTTATTTTTTACACACCCACTCACACCACATGGCACTTGATCCCAGCTCTCGGTGTTGAAACAGTGTCTGTCTAACATTGAGCGATAGAGCCAGACCCCCGGGAATAAACAAAGTTTAAACCTATCCTTCCATCGCAACAAAAGTAAAAAATAGATTGTCATGTTTTTCTTAAGCCCGTAAAAATCTGAAGGAAAATTAAAAATGATTGTACCCAGCTGTAGCAGCGGAGCTGGTTATGGACGCCTACTCTCCTGGGCATGTCACAGTTTTGATTCTCTGTGGGCTTCCAGGCTCTTAAATGTTAAAAAAAGAGAGTAAAAAAGATGTTTTTGAAAGGAAGTAAAAGAAGTTTTTTACCCTTTTGTTTTTGGAATGCCCGAGTCCTTGCTATCTTCTTGAACATACTTTTGTATTAAAAAAATATGAAGAGAAGGATAAGTACCCCTTCATTGTTAATCCATCCCCATTGACTGCACAAGCAATATGCAATGCTCTCAATTAAAACATTAAAACAATGTGAACTAGTGTAACAGTCTCAATTGATCTTCTTTTTTTCCGAGCATGGAAAGCTTATGTCAGATTAGTGGCATTGATCAACGTGTAATGATTATAAATTCCACGCCCATATTGATTTTAGCTATCATTTTGTTTGTGTTTTGTTTGATTCAGGAGATAACACATAATGAGATTGATATTATGAAGATTCTGAAGGGTGCAAACTCTATCATCCCTCATGTAGTCCTTGCAAGCACATTGTTGGCTCTTATCTTTCCACCTTCTTTCACATGGTTCACAACCAGGTTATGGATTTTCTCTATATATACAACACAAACCCTTGTTCATTATGTGCGATCTACTGTTTTGATCTTTTGTTTACGATTCCATTCATTGGTTCCTTTTGTTATGAACTTATGGTAGAAAGGGAAATCCATGTTCAATTTGGTAATATGAACTTTGATGCTTAGACAAAGTATAGCTGTAGACAACTGTAATTCAATCATGCAGTTAGGCATGAGCTCCACTGTTGAAAAAACTCAAAACTTGGCATTAAAGAATGGACAAACTCACTGCACCAAGCCACATTCTAACATGGACCGTACATGCTTAAAAACACACTGTAAGCAAGAAATGAATATAACAACAAGGATTTTCCATTTTTTTCTGATTTATCTGATACTTCTCAGGTAGTTTGGCTTTTTTTCCCCCCAATCCAGCCGTTGCAGTCATTGATACAACTGATACTGTTATGGTGATTATTATACAGCCATTACGCACCAATACGTGTTGGTTTCTTGGTGAGCTGATATGCTACTGGTACTAATATTTTGAACCTGGAAAATACTCTTATGTGGAGCTCAAAGAAGTACTATACCCATGCTGGTGCGTGGCTTCGATACATGCATACATATGTGCATATGTACGTGTGCATGTACTTGCATAAATACATTTCCAATTCAAGTAATATAGCATCTGAAGATGCTCACATGCAAAATGCTGGTCTGAACATTTTGCTCAGTGCATGCTAAGGTCACAGTGATTTGGATTAACTGATGCCCCATGCTTCGGAGCAGAAAAAACATTTATTCTTACCAGTGTTTGAAGTATCGATATTGCTACTAGTTTCGCTGGCCAGGGATACAAAAACAATATCGATATTGCCCATAATATCGCTGATAACTAGAAATGGGGGAAACATTGGGGAAACATGGGGAAAATGATGAGATTTTTTAGTGAAACTTTAGGAGACGTTAAAATACACATATTTGCATATTTAGGAATTAAAAAATTACAAAAAGAATTCATACATAATAAGTTTCCATTTAATGGGGGCCTAAAAGCATGTGCTGTTGTAAGAAATCAGTCCCACTATCCCATCCATCCTGTCTATCCATCCAACCATCCATCGATATTTCGAAATATTGACAACACAATATTTCGCCAAGAAATTGTCGACAACTGGAAAGGAAACGAAAGATTGTGGTCTCAATATCACCTATGTTGCGAGATAATGATAATATCACTATATTATTGAAATTATCATTGACAAATTGAACACTGCATACAACCATGTGCTCATAAAAAATTTCGAAATAGATTTTTTTTTTTTAATAAACAGATTTTTGGCGATATCGATACATTGGTGATAATATTGAAATATCGCTGATACTGATGCAGGACTGCCCTAAATATGATGCATTCTTATGAACACAATTATTCAACGGAAATAAAAGCAATAGTAATAATGAAATCTAGCATCAATCATCATAAACTAAAAAAATCATAAAGGAAACATGCAATGGAACGGGCCATCATCACAATCATGGAGTATGGAATTCAATTAGGTTGGATCCGGCGAGGGATGGAACCTCCGATCTTGCATGGTCTTAATCCAATCAATTAAGAGGAATCTCTAATCCAGGAAATCAAAGGATTTTGGGTTAGGGATTGAAAATCTGAAAACTTAGGGTTTAGATCGATTCTCAAGGTTTAGATCGTGGGGAATAAACAAAACAGAAGTTTAGAAGGATAATAATAGAAGATGAAATACCTGGAAGAAGTTGGAGGGGCACAAGAAGAATAGAGAAGAAGGAGATCAAGGAAGAAGAAGGAGCACCATGAGAGAGGGAAAGAGGAAGGAGGCAACCAAATGTTTGCTCTTTTTCATAAATCAACAACTAATCAAAAAGGTTTAGGGGGCAACACCCTTATAAAATTCGGAATTAGCATAATTACCAAAATATCCCTACTAACAAAATTTCAAAAAAAAAAAGACATTTGCATGAAAAAAAACGTACCCACACTAACCCAAAACTCAAATAAGTAAAAAATGCGTAAAATAAACTCAAATCTAAGATGTCCAATGCGCTCCAATGATGGTGTGATGAAAGTGGGCCACAATGAACCAACGGTCCGATCACATCATCATCACGATCCAACGGTCTGATCATCTCCTCAAAGCAACTTACACATGTCTTCCCAAGGTGGGGTCTTTTCAAATGTCTCGGACTACATGTGTAAGGTCTTCAATGCTCCTCAATAGTCGCCTAACCACAAGGAAGATGCTTGTGGTGGGCGCTTTCTTCGCTGATAGACTTTGAAGGCTAGATGTCCGCATCATTCTCCTCGTCTGAGAAGAACTCGACTCCGATGAGTTAAAACTCTTGTGGCGCTCTAATAAATTTGGGGTAACGCTCTGTAACTCCACTTCTATCAACCATGTAGATTCTGACGGTGGCTTGTTCTTCCATTTGACAAGGTATCTTTGGAAACCTCCATCTCTCGTAAACACTATCTCCTCATACAAGATTTCCTCAATTTCTTCTTTATGGATATTAGGTGGAGGAAGGGGTGAGAGGGGTTGTGAAATAAAATCAGAAAAGGGCCATAAGAGAGATGATGGATCAACGATGGGATGGTGGGAACGGACTAGATCTTCCACATTAAAAGTTGGGTTAATGCCCATTTCAGATGGAAGGTCGATCCGATACGCGTTGGACCCAATTTTCTGCACAATCTTGAATGGTCCAGCACTACGCGCTTGTAATTTCTTAGCGGAACCTTGTGAGAACCGCTTAGGCCTTATCCTCACCATTACATAGTCTCCTTTCTGAAATTCTTGCAATCTACGATGAGAATCAGCTGAGATTTTAGAATCATCATTGCTCTTATTTATCCGCTGTCTAATATGTGTATGCAAATCATGAATATGGCGTGCGAATGCATTGGCTGACTTTGAAGACCTTTGGATGACAGACATGGGTGACACTAAAGGACCCTCTGAAAAATCTACGAACTTGGTATAAACAATCCTATGGAAATAAACAATCCTACGACCTAGAACTTGGAAAACTGAAACAAAAGGATACTTCCCATGGGTGACACATAATTTCTCATTATAAGTATTATAAACAAGGATGATTTTCAGGTATCCCAACACTTGAGAACAAACACTAGTAATACCAAGTCTTGAGCAGATCTTGGCATCAGCCATTATGTCCAAAATGTCATCAAGATACGGGATAAGGACTAAGGTCATCATATCCACCATAACGTGAATACGTCGCATGATAGCATGACACTTGACTGAAGCTTTGTGGACGGTCAGGATATGCCCACTTGTGTGCCACATGCCATTATTCTTGGAAGTGAAAAGACCAGGCATGACACACAAAACAAAACTCCAACTCAAACTTTCCTTATTGAATTCTTCCCCAAGAAGTTTATCAAATTGACACTGCATTTCTATATTTTCTATGGGGTTCCCCTGGTATGGAGGAAAGCTTGACAAGACCAACTTAGGGACAAGATCAATTGTGTGTTGAATGTCCCATATGGGTGAAAATTTATCCCATAAATCATCTGGTGGGATATCACAAGTCATGTGGGTGTCTATCATCATATCCTCACTAGTCTCTTCTTCAATTTCATTTGTGTTCACCATGGTAAGAGACATAGATTGGGAGACTGTATCAATTACATCACACATGACACTCGGAAGTGGTGTGGTCTCAAACTCTTCCACCTTTTCATCACTAACACACACTTCGTCATCCTCAACGATGATGAGCGATGCCTTAATTTCTTCCATTTCCTCACTACTGACGTTAGGCACGTACTCTTCCACTTCATAAACATCATGTTTGGATTCTTCCAACTGGCCATTTACCAAGGTATTATCTCGCTTCCAAGGAAATATAATTGGTGTTAAACACTCAAATTGTTCATAAGCCGAGATTTCCTTAATGATAGGTTGGACCACTTTACAAGGAGGGAATCATATTGGTTCTGTGTTTGGATGAGAAGGTGGGGCAACTCTCTTCTGACCCAAGGGCTTTTCACGATAAGAGATGGGAAGATATTTTTCTTTCAAACGCTCTTTCATCTCGTCCCATTGTGAGATCGGGGCTCTCCCAACTTTATCAAGTCGTCGCTCCAAATCTGTCCAAAACGACTTGGCTTGGCCCTCCAATTTCCACTTGGCAAACCTAACTCGACGATAATTTGACATATCATACCAATAAAAAAAATAGTCCAAGTCTTTAAGCCAATCAAGGAAGGTTTGTGGGTCCATGTGACCATTAAAGTAGGCTAACTCATCGGAGTTCGGCTTTCCATTGGGTCTCAACGGCCACACGACAACACTTAATGGCCCTGAAGATCTCAAACGTCTATACTCCATTCATTACAGGGAGACTCTACGGACTGGGTGACTCACAATATGAATGCGATGAATTTAAACTACAATGAACTGACACTAATTAATTTTAGATGATGCGACTCAAATATGGAAATTTTCCAAATTAGGAAAGTTTCTAAAATTGGAAACTTTCTAAATCTGGAAATTCTCCAAATTAGGAAACTTTCTAAAATTGGAAACTTTCTAAATCTGAAAATTCTCCAAATTAGGAAACTTGGAAACTTTCTAAATCTGAAAATTTCTTAAAACAAACCTAAAAATCAAAACCCTAATTTGATAACTCGATCTAGACACAAACCATGCAAGCCTATTCTCTGATACCAAATTTGATGCAGGACTGCCCTAAATATGATGCATGCTCATGAACACAATTATTTAGCGGAAATAAAAGCAATAGTAATAATGAAATCTAGCATCAATCATCATAAACTAAAAAAATCATAAAGGAAACATGCAATGGGACGGGCCATCATCACAATCATGGAGTATGGAATTCAATTAGTGCATAGGTTGGATCCGGCGAGGGATGGAACCTCCCGATCTTGCATGGTCTTAATCCAATCAATTAAGAGGAATCTCTAATCCAGGAAATCAAAGGATTTTGGATTAGGGATTTGAAAATCTGAAAGCTTAGGGTTTAGATCGATTCTCAAGGTTTAGATCGTGGGGAATAAACAAAACAGAAGTTTAGAAGGATAATAATAGAAGATGAAATACCTGGAAGAAGTTGGAGGGACACAAGAAGAATAGAGAAGAAGGAGATCAAGGAAGAAGAAGAAGCACCATGAGAGAGGGAAAGAGGAAGGAGGTAACCAAAGGTTTGCTCTTTTTCATAAATCAACAACTAATCAAAAAGGTTTAAGGTAACACCCTTATAAAATTCGGAATTAGCATAATTACCAAAATATCCCTACTAACAAAATTTCAAAAAAAAGACATTTGCATGAAAAAAACGTACCCACACTAACCCAAAACTCAAATAAGTAAAAAATGCGTAAAATAAACTCAAATCTAAGATGTCCAATGCGCTCCAATGATGGTGTGATGAAAGTGGGCCACAATGAACCAACGGTCCGATCACATCATCATCACGATCCAACGGTCTGATCATCTCTTCAAAGCAACTTACACATGTCTTCCCAATGTGGGGTCTTTTCAAATGTCTCGGACTACATGTGTAAGGTCTTCAATGCTCCTCAATAGTCGCCTAACCACAAGGAAGATGCTTATGGTGGGCGCTTTCTTCGCCGATAGACTTTGAAGGCTAGATGTCCGCATCAGATACACTAGCAAAACAAGCGACACATGGTGATATCGATACATTGCTGATACCTAGAATTTCTGATTGTACCAGTGTTATCAGTATCACTACTAGTGTTATCAGTGTTACCAAGCTGGAGATAGAGATAATATTTGGGATATTTTGATAATATTGGAGATACTTCGAACAATGATTCTTACACTGAATTGAGTTGATTTTTCGAATGGAAACCTTTTTCAGGTATTATGCCCCAGCACTGGGATTTTTGATGTTTGCTGTTGGGGTTAATTCAAGTTCGAAGGATTTTATTGAAGCAATCAATAGACCTGGAGTTATATCTGCAGGATATGTTGGGCAGTTCATCATAAAACCTCTTCTTGGATACTTTTTTGGTTCCATTTCAGTGACAGCTTTCCATCTTCCAACTTCTATTGGTGAGGAATTCAACTTCTGTTATTCTTTATCAAAAATGAAGTAAACATGCAAGCTTATTGAGAATGAACCCATGAATCAGGTGTTGGCATCATGTTAGTGTCTTGTGTCAGCGGGGCGCAGCTTTCAAATTATGCTACTTTTCTAACTGACCCGCCTATGGCCCCTCTAAGCATAGTTATGACATCATTATCGACTGCCACGGCGGTTCTTGTTACACCAATGTTGTCTCTCTTGCTCATTGGCCAGAGGTTGCCAGTTGATGTGAAAGGCATGATGTTCAGTATCATGCAGATTGTAGTTGTACCTATTGCCACAGGCCTCCTTTTGAACAGGTAACTGCATCTATCCCCATATTCTCCCTTTCAGAAACTTTTGAGGTTCTGTTGTAAGAAGTCTTAGGTGATCTGGAAAATAATGCCTAATCAAGTAGCTGATCAACAAGATTTCATTGACCATGTTAATGAAAATGATTTTAATGAC
The DNA here is from genome assembly GCA_003013855.2 of Liriodendron chinense. NCBI lineage: Eukaryota > Viridiplantae > Streptophyta > Magnoliopsida > Magnoliales > Magnoliaceae > Liriodendron > Liriodendron chinense. The sequence continues at coordinate 1,418,427 of ML058440.1, read as the reverse complement.
AATCCATGTTCAGATTAACCTTTCTTTTTTACTCTCAACCATCCAAAAAATGTTCATCTTCTGTGGTAGAAGTGTCCAAAATATGAAATTTGATTAGTGTTGTAGGGCACGCTTGGATAATCAAACTGGATCTAAATGATCCATGTCAATATCAAACGGCATGACCAAATTGGGGTGTCACCATTTTAATTCATAATGATTACCAAAATCTTATTGCAATTCCATGCATTCAACTACAGCTCTTTATGACAAATGGAGTGGGCTAGTCTCACTTTGCATTTCGACTTACTGGATACTTGCATTTCTGTTCCACTTGGCATCCAAACGTAAACTTACCTACCAAGTGATGGTGCTTGGCCTTTTGCTTTCGTGTTGAGTTCCCCATCTACAATTTTTGTTCTTCCTTTTTAATTTGGCTGTGATAAGAAATTGTCTCAATTGAATTCATATTTTCTTGCATAGTTTATTTCTCGTGCTATTAATGCGAGGTTACTATGAAGTGCTTACTTGTCTCCTCTCTTTTCTGCACTGTAAGGTTCTCTCCCCAGATTTCTGCTGCTATTCGGCCACTGTTGCCTCCTCTCTCGGTGTTTGTGACAGCTCTGTGTGTTGGTTCACCATTGGCAATAAACATAGATGCCATCCTCTCCCCTTTTGGGATCATAATTTTGTTGCTTATTATTGGATTTCACGCCTCATCTTTTTTTGCTGGGTATATTCTCTCTGGTCTTGTGTTCCAGAAATCACCTGATGTGAAAGCTCTACAGAGAACTCTTTCCTTTGAGACAGGTTTCACTCTTCTCCTGTACCTCTGGACTTTCTTTCAATAATTAGATTTAGGCACCATTTGTAAAAAAAGGCACAAATGGCAATTATGAGCTATTTGATCGGCGCCGGCTTTAATTTAATACATTTTGTCTGGAACCAGTGTAGAGCATATTTTGCACTGTCAAGCTAGCCCAAAATGGCAGGCCATTCTACTCAATTCAAATTTAGTGACATCCAAACACATCTCCTGCTATCTGATTGATTCTTCTTTCACAGGAATGCAGAGTAGTCTCCTAGCTCTTGCATTGGCAAACAGGTTTTTTCAAGACCCACTTGTGGGCGTGCCTCCAGCCATTTCTGTAAGCTTGAAAGTTCTCTCCTCAGTGTTTGTGTTATCGAGTCATATAGATATAGTTCCTTTTTCCTTTTTCTCACCATAAGCGCATGCACATGCCCACATGCATGAAATCCTCATCTTCACACATGTGCGGGTGCAACACTCCGTCTATGACATCATTTTTTCTAACATCCCCTTCTTCATGGGGACGCTTGGCAATATCACAGTATGGCACATGGGACAATTGATCTGGATTGTCCATCCATTTTGTGGCACCATTGGCAGGCCATGGTGCAAAAATCATACCAATTGGATGATCCTAGCATCTGATCGATAGCATGAATTGTGGACGGTAAAGATCAATTAGAGAAAAAAAGTAGGTCCAATAATCATCTGGAAGAATCTACTCAATAGGCCCAACATTGATTGCTTATAATTCCAAGGACACTTTGGTTAGATGACGCTAACCATCAGATCTAGGACCCATAACGGACTGTTACAACAAAATGGGCGATACTCAAAAGGGTTAGAATCATCAAATCTTTGTGATTTTTGCATCATGGCCTGCCCCTAGTAGCATGGAATGAATGGATAGTCCAGATCAATGCTGGGCTGTGCCATGTGTTATTTAAAAGCTTTGGGGATGTTGCTAACATCCCATGAAGGTGGGAATGAATGGAATATGGAAGAATTGTCATCTGGAACTGACTTATCTGACTTGTACATGATCTGTAAAGTAAACATTCACGTTGGGATTCCCATGATTTGAGAGTGTTGCATCATGTACGCCTCTATTGGAAAATTGGTCTTGCAAGTTGCAAAGGCAAATTTATAGTCAGAAGCTGGTTTGCTGGCATTAAGAGCTGTCTTTTGTTGACACTATTCGCTTGTCTTCTAATTTGCATTTTGTGATATCCTTTGGAGCAAGATTCTCTTGTAAGGCCCTGGAATGAGGAATATATTCTGTGACAGAATGCATTGACTTCTCTTATATGCTTACATGGTTCATTACCCTATAATCCTTTTCTTTATCACCGGGAGTTTCGCAAATTCCCCAGGCACCTCTCCACATGCATGTGCCTATGCGTGCCCTGTGTGAAAGACCACATATCATCACATGGGCCGGCATCTGGAGAGATGTACATGAAATCAACAAAACTCATGTTGCCTGAAATGGATTGAAAAGGGCAAAGAGAATTCAATTTTACACTTGCAGGTACATGAATGCTGTTCACATTTACCCTTAATATGCAGGTTGTGATTATGTCCCTGATGGGGTTTTCTCTTGTCATGCTATGGACTAAGAGGAGAGATCAAGTCCCAGCCTGATGGGGGGTTGCTAAGCAAAGATAGTACAATCACTAGATTTCCATTATTGCATGGTAGTGCTACTCTTTCTTCGACAAGCTCTTGCTACAGAGGGTTCAAACTGCCAAGCGGGGATCTTTTTTTGCGAGCCGCTTGAGACAGTAGGTTGACTTTCGACTGAAAAGAAGGCTGCAATGAGCCTTTTGCACCTTTAAATGGATTTCTGTTTGGTTACTGGCCTTAATCAAGTCTGTTCTCATCAGCTGGGCTTGGAGAGAACTGGATAGTGATTGTTTGGGATTCGAGTTCCTTTGGTTAATAAAATAGCTTCATCGTAGTGTTGCCACATTCTGTAATTTCTCTGCTTTATACAGTGGCCTTATTCCAGTGTTTGCCATATTCTGTGATAATGTTAATCTTCAAAAGAACATAGGAACATGACAATAAAAGTATGCCTACCTCAGGGTATTCCGTAACAGTGACAGTGGCCATAACCACCACCACCGTTACCTTTACAATATGGGCTGTAACGGTGATTACGGCTCCTATAATGACCGTTGCAGCCTTTTTTTAAATTATTGAAAAAAAATCCAAAACACTTGTATCGGCCTGTAATGAACTGTTATGTCCTTTATGGGGAGTGCAATGGCCGTTATGCGGGTATAATGGCCATTACGGTGTAATATGTAACGATTGCCATGGTTACCTTTACATAACGGGGCTTTACTGCCCCACAATGGCCGTTATGGCACACCATCCTTACCCTTTTTACATAATTAGGTCCTTATTTGGTCCATTTATATTAGAATATTATAAATGTAAGGTAAAAGAAAGGAAGACTGGGTGGATCCATAAAAATGTGTAAATATTAAGTCCTTAATAACAAAGTTTATTTTACAGAAAAATTCCCTTTAAGTGCCTGTTTGATAAGCAGAAATCCTAATCCTAAGTAAAAGAAAAGAAATCCACTTGACATTTTCTGATGTGTGAAGAGAATCATAGATTGCAACGAGTAATCATTAGCCTTTTCCTACTTGCATTCTCAGGCGCAGGAAAGAAAGTGCCTACTGTCTTATGAATTGAGATTTCCACTTGTAATAAAATGAACAAACCCTAACAGTGGAATCCTCGGGCTCGTGTAAAATATCAAACAAGGCCTCTGGCTAATGTAAAATATCAATAGTGCCTTTTGGGGGCGTGAAATGACCAAATGGCCTTACTATTCTTTTTTCCGATGTTAACCCTAGCCCCCCCCCCCCCCCCCCCCCCCCCCCCCCCCCAACACGGTTGGGAGGTTATCTCACTCAGTCTACCACTGTCCCAAAGGTGTGGGTGTGTGTACTAACAGTGGAATGTGTGTACTAACCAAGAAATAATATTAAAAAAAAAAAAAAACCTTGTGGGGACATGGTGTTTGGTGTCCTAGCCATCGACTAGGTGCACCTCACCAGTGATGATAAGGCAAACAAAAATCAAGATGATCCAATCATCAAGTGGGCTATACCATGAGGGTCTTTTTAGTCATTTCAAACCCTAGAAAGCACATTCCATGACTTAACATTAGAATTTTTTTATTTATTTGAAAGGTAATACTAATAGGGATTGAACCTTGGATTACTGATAAGCACTACACTGTCTTTACTAACTCATCTAGCTGAGCATGTAATGAGCTGGAGACTTGAGTCTGCTCGTTAGTTGAGCTGGTTTGGGCAGGTTGGGACGGCTTGAGGGTCAACCTGAGTCCAACCCAGCGTCAAGAGGACCCAACACCCGCAATCTGACCTGACCCAAATTCTAACCTTAGGTACACAACCTGAATCCAACCCGACTCAACCCAACTGAGCTCAACGTGAACCAAATACATGTGATTATTCTCACTCTAACCTAACTTGACCTGGATTTTACTCAACCTGAAACCAACCCAAATTCAAATCGGGTTGGCGTTTTCCAATCAGACGACCTTGGCAACTTGACCTAATATGAACTGAAACTCGGGTTGGATCCATCGGGTTTGGTCTGACCTGAACCCAAGTGGCAGCCTCACCTAACAAGCCTCTTGATTATTTTTGGGAGAACTATTAGAATACTATTGCGTGACATATGCAGGCAATATTTGCAGAGATTGGTATGATGCTAGTAGAGAAAACTGTATTTTTTATTATTATTAATTTTTTAAAGCTCAGCAATGGGTTACAGTGGGACCCTCCATGATCTAATCTGTTGAGCTCCATCCATGATATCTCTCATATTAGATGATCACCAACAACAATAACTCACGGTTTATCTCCTCGATGTTTCCTCTATCCTTCCAGTATGCCACGTCAGCGTTCCTCTCTAAATAGAAAGGGATGGATTGCCTACTGGACGGTCCTCTGTGAGCCTCACCATGATATATGTATTTTATCCCCACTGATCATCCATTTTTTAAAATCATTTTAGAACATGAGCTCAAAAATGAGGCAGATCCAAATCTCAGTGTGGACCACATCAAAGGAAATTAATCGCCCACCACCAAAATCTTCTTAGAGACTGCAAAAGTTTTGGATGAAGCTAATGTTTGTGTTTTCCCTTATGCAGGTCTCTATGACCTAATCAACAAGTTAGATGACAAATAAACATTACATTTGGTTCTAGGAAGTTTTTAATGGTTGGCGTTCAATCATCACTGTTTTCTTGTGGTGCGGCCTCGCTTTAGATTTGGATCTGCCTCAATTTTGGGCTCATGCTAGTAAAATGATATATAAAAATAGATGACAAGGTGGATAAAACATACTACATCATGGTGGGGCCTACTGTCCTAGTAGCCACCTCCCTACTGGCAGCTTGAGTAGGCAATCACCAGGATTGGGTACTGAGTAAACTCTGTGGGGTCGTGTTTTATTGACTCCGTTCATCCATTTTATCATAATTTTAAGGCTTGAGCTCAAAAATAAAATATATCTAAATCTCAAGTAGATCACACCACACGAAACAGTGTGAATTGAACTGTCTACCACTGAAAAATTCTTGGGGGCCATAGAAGTTTTTGGATCAATATGATATTTGTTTTTTTACCATCATCCATGTCAGTGTGATCTAATGGACAGGTGGGATGACAAATAAACATCACTGTGGGCCCTAGTAAGGCTTCAACTGTAAAAATCATTATTCCAATTGTTTCCTGTGGTATGGTCCACTTGAGTTTTAGATACGCTTCAATTTTAAACTCAACCCCTAAAATGAGCTGAGAAAACAGATGTACAGCATGGATTAACCACATGCATTTACTATGGGCCCAACGCAGTTTAGTCAGTATGATAAAAGCATACTGAGTAACCCAGTACACAATCCGCGTCCCAGATAGAAAGGGGGGTCATGGACTCGGATGAAATCAGGAATGTCTACTGAGTAACTCAGTACACTACTGAGTAAACTGTGTTGAGCCCACTGTGAATGTATGTGATTTATCTGAGTAATCCATCCATTTTACAGCTTATTTTAGGAGTTGAGCCCAAAATCGAAACACATCCAAAGCTCAAGTGAACTACACAATGGGAAACAATGAAAATAATGATTTCCACCATTGAAACCTTCTTACTGCCAACAGTGATGTTTATTTGTCATCCAACATCCAACCTATTGGTAAGATCACACAGACATGAATGAAGGGAAAACATAAATATCAGCTTAATCCAAAACTTCTGTGGCCCCAAGAATTTTCCCATGGTAGATGTTCAATGCACACTCTCTCTTGTTGTGTGGTCCACTTGAGGTTTGGATATGCTTATTTTTTATTCAAGCCCTAAAATTATATGGAAAAATGGATGGACGGAGTGGATAGAATGCATAAATCATGGTGGGTCACACAGTACGCAATTGGCTTTCCCACTGAGATTGGATAGTGACCCCTCCACTACCCAAGTAGGTGGTGGGAAAGCTCTGTGGGACCCACCATGATGTATGTGTTTCATCCACAGCGACCATTCAGAAGTAGGTGGTGGGAAAGCCCAAATTTGATGCAAATCACAGGAAACAGTGGGAATTGAACGCCTACTGTTAAAAACTCCTTGGAGGCTACAGAAGTTTTGGATATATTTGTGTTTGCCCTTATCCAGGTTTACGTCACTTTATGAACAGGTTGGATGGTAAATAAACATTCCAGTGGGCTCCACATAAGAAATTTTCAACGCTAGGTGTTCAATCCCACTGTTACCTGCGGTGTGGTCCACTGGAGCTTTGGATCTGCCTAATTTTAGGGCTCATGGACTGGCAAAATGGATGGACAGCCTGGATAAAACACATGCATCATGGTAGGGGTGACAAAGAGCTTTTCTACCACCGACTTGGGTAGTGGAGGGGTCACTACCCAATCCGAGTCCGGGAGTTAATATGACGCTCGATATGCAAGCACTCGGAAATTGAAGACGTGGCATACACTAACTCAAATAAAACAAACTAAATTGTGGGACCCACTAAATCAGATTTGTGGTGAAAATTAAATGTTGAAGGGGAAGGACGTAGTGGAGCACATAGCACCTACGTGGGTACTCTGTGCTACTGGAAAATCTGTGGGCCCACCATGATGTATGTGTTTTATCCACACCATCCACCCACTTTCCAGCTCATTTAGGGCATGAGCAAAAAAAGAGGCAGATCAAAATCTCAGGTTGACCACACCAAAGGAAAGAATTGTCACCTACCATTAAGAACTTCTTGGGGTTTAAAAAAGTTTTGGACCAAGCTGATACGTGTGTTTTCCCTTCATTCAGGTCTGTGTGACTAATCAAACTGGTTGGATGGCAAATAAAAATTACAGTTGGCCTGAGGAAGTTTTTAATGGTGGCCGTTCAATCACCACTTTTTCCTGTGGTGTGATCCACCTAAGATTTGAATCTACCTCATTTTTGGGTTCATGCCCTAAAATGAGATGGCAAAATGGATGGACGGCAAGGATAAAACATATACGTCATGGTAGGGCCCACAGAGATTTTCCAGTAGCACACGGTACCTACGCTGGTGCTGTGTGCTACGCTACGCAATCTGGGTCCAATGAGAATGGGACTGGCATGGGCTCCATTTCATGGTTTGGGCCTTTGGAGATCTTTGCTTTGCTACACCAACATCCAAACACTGCACTAATGGGCCTGCTTCATACAACTGATTGCATGGTTCGATGATCAGGACTTTGAACTGACACACCACACCTTGGATGGGGAATACCCATAAAAAATCTTCCACATTGGAAGATTCCAATCCATCCATCAGTGGTCCAGAAATAGATGGTTAAGAAAACAGTAGAAGACTGGTCCCAAAAAGGAAGGCAGAAGAGATTTTACGGCAATAGTTATTTTCCCCCCCATTTGGAAGCTTTTTGGGCATATCCTAGATAAACGATATGGATTGATTGAGATGGGATGAAATCAGAGGCCCACCACTAGTGGTCCAAACTGAGGGCATGAGGATAATGCATGATTAAGAACCTGAAATTCGAGGGCCACTTGAAGGCATAGAAGGTAGGACAGGCATGGATCTAAAACCATGACATAAGTCAGAGAACAATCATTCTCTTCTTACCAACTCCAACTATGCTGATGAGATATGAGAGGGAAGTCGGATAGTCTGGAAATGCAAGATTGCCCCAGCTAAGCTATGATGAGAGAGAGACAGAGAGAGGGAGAGGGAGAGAGAGAGGCCATTTTGTCAACGAATGAGCTCGTTTTAAACCTTGTGGAGCTTGCATATGTATTTGGGGCATCTTTAGACTTTCAAACGTTCGTTCATGACAATCTTACAACAGCACTTGTGCATTCTCATCTTTGCCCTCGCACTTGCACTCATGCAAACATCACATACATACATACATACATACATACATACATACATACCAACACATACATACCAAACACATACATAAACATGTGTACATACATATGGATGTGTATATAGGGTGCACTCACATGGTACAAGTGCCACGAGTGCTGGTGGTGCTACCGGGTAATTGTGGAGTCTATGTTATGTGTGCATCTGATCGGCTCCATACATTGTGTTAATCTTCTCATGTTTACAATAACCCATCAGAGCCTATACAAGATTCAATGGGGCCACATCAGGGAACAATGTCAAATCATGCCTTGAAACGCTAAATTCATATGGTGTGGCCCACCTGAGTTTTGAAATGCTGTGATTTCCATGTGTGTTCCTTCTTCCTAGCTGGCGTGTTTGATGAATGGCTTGGATGGCATATATGCAACATGGTAGGCCTGACAAACCTCCCCTTAGGTTATATTGGTTTGGCAGTTAGATTTTTAGCAAATTGATAGTCAGAAAGAAAATAGCTAGTGATCTAGGTTTAATCAAGGTTTAAAGTATCATCTCAATCCTGTCCATAGTGACCGAAATCATCCATGAACGACACAGCTGTATTGGTCCGAATTGGCTGTGTTAGTGGTGAATGATATAATATGCAATGCACTGATTGTTAGAGTGTTTAGTCCCTTGATATACATTGATACGCCATCCTCTACAAGCTCGAGCTTTTAGAGCAAGTGGTTGTTTGACACTAATTTAAAACCATGGTTTCAATGGGCTAAATCAGATGGTGCAACAATAACAATCAGACCATCTTGATTCATTTGCTTACAATTTCTTGATGAGAGAGATGATGCTCGTCTTTTTAACCTATTGACCTTACCACATTTTCATGAAAATTAATGTCCCGAAACAATCGGATCAACATAGATTCTTTTTCATATATACAATATCCTTTTCTCTAATTTTATATTTGCTTTCCCACATTGGTTTCTGCTAATCTAAACAAGTGTTGTTTTACATTTGTTGTTTATAATCACTCGGGATCACCAGCATGTGCCATGTCGGGCCTTCGCCCCCATTGAAAAATGGTACATTTTCTGGGTAGGGTACCGTGTTTACCCGCTATGCAGTATGGATATAAAGAGTGTTCTCCAATTTTTTGAAACCCATCAAAACCCTTCTTCAAAACCTACATACGATTTTAACATTCGAAGTCCAGTAAGATTACGTGAGTGGATCACAGTTAAATGTACCACTTCCTCCATGAATTAACTTAAGTGGCCCATTGGTATGCCCAATTTCAATATCCAACTCTTAAGTAGATTACCGTTGATTAATTAGGCCTATTTTATAGAACTCTTACATTGTGCTTCTCCATATTTATAGTGAAAGAGAAGTATCTAGGAGATGGATGATCTGTTGGAAGAGAGCGTTCAAACTGGTCCCTAGACCGTGTTATCGATTGATCATGATTGGTCGGGCAGTAGGGGGCAACCAGTTAAGACTGGTCGAGCAGTGTATGAGGCAGACGTGATTTAGTGGAAATTTTGCCCTGGACTGTTTTTGGGCTGGTCCGACCACTTGACCAGTTATGCGGAGTTTTGCGCAACACGCGATTTCTTGCGCTATTACGTAAATTTGCGTAAGACGTTTCTAATTTGGGGTTGCTTGCTATATATATGACATAAATTCGGGATTAGGAGTAAACCTAAGGTGTCCAAGGTTTCCAAAATGTGTTTGGAAGAGGGGAGAGTATTTGAGAGAGAGAGAGAGCTTGGGTTTTCTCTGTTTTCCTTGCTTGTGGGCTATCAATTTCTGTAATCTTCTGTTAATCATAGTGGATCGCTTTGTGTCATGATTTTTTTTACCTGTTGATGGGTTTTTTCACGTAAAATCGGATTATTTCTTGTGATTGAATGCTTGTGTGGTGTGATTGCATTGTGTTTCTCGTTTAATCTTATATATTGTAGTGGTATTTGTTCAGCTTTCGCTTCAGCCTCTGGTGCCCCTATTCCCAACATGATCAGCATCGTCTCTTTAGCGCACATGTCCGACCAAGGGTGGGATCCAAAAATGGATGGTTCTACTATGGGGCCCACGATGATATATTTTCCTTAAATCCATGCCGTCCATCCGTTTTCGAAGATCATTTTATTTCTTGATACCAAAAATGAAGCAGATCCAAATCACAGGTGGACCACAACACAGGAAACAGTGGTGATATACCATTAAAAGCTTCTTGTGGGCCACAAAAGTTTTGAATCAAGCTGATATTTGTGTGGTACCTTCATCCAGATCTTTGTGACCTTTTCAACAGGTTGGATGAAAAATAAACATTCAGGTGGCCCCAAATAATTTTTTGATGGTGGGGATTCAATCAACACTATTTTCTATGGTGTGGTCCACATGAGAATTGGATCTGTTTCATTTTTGGAATAATACCCTAAAATGATATTTAAAAACGGATGGGCGTCGTGGATGTAAAGAACATACATCAAGGTGGGCCCACAGTCAGGGAATTTACCTCTCTTGGCCGACTTCCAATTCCAACTAAGAATTTTCTTATGAAATAAATGATGGAGGGAAACTCTGCCAACTTTTCTTCTTCCAAAATAAATATACTTCTTTTGGTAGTATCCACCGTACATGTTTGTCTCAACTACCCGAAAATAGAAGACTTTGATTCTGGAAATATTTGAACATTTGCGTCTGTCCATTCGTGGCCGGATGGTCTGCAAAATCTGCACAATAACCTTATTGTAAGGCACGGTCTTTGGGGCCCACCCTGATGTGTTCATGACATCCAATTCGTCTATCATGTCCGTTCCATCATATTATTTTTTGAGCCCTAAAATCAGGTCCATCCAAAACTCATGTAGGCCATACTATGTAAAATCATGCCAAAAACCTTTAAAATCATGTGGTGTGGCCCACCTGAGTTTTGGAATGGGTTGATTTTTTGGAAGTACATTAATCAAGGGATGGATGGCATATACAAAACACCATGTAGCCCACACATAATCTAGAAGGTTTTAATGGTGGTGTCCCCATCTCAACATGTTCAGTGTGTTGTGACCCACCTGTGTCTAGGATCAGAATTATTTTTTTGGATATGGGGAGACATTGAAAGGGTGCACCTTTTAGACGGATTGGATGTGGACCTTCCATCAAGTTGTGCCCCACAGACTGCGTTGTAGGATGAGCTTATTCTAGAACTGTTGCAGAGGATCTGGCCGTTGTTTTAAATGATGATCCGCAGACTTTGTGATGTCATGCCAATAAGGAATTGGGGGTCCTAATGGTACTCATGGACTCACTTTGTACAAGTGGGTCCATGATCTTATGATCTAAACCATTGATCTAATGGGCGCACCACAGTGGGGGACGTCCCCAAAAGCTTTCTAAATTAGGAGATCGTAGCCTTACAGTCTTTGGACTTCGTTTGACTTGCTGTAATTTTTTTCTTAGTCGTCTATTCTAGGCCATTGATTAAGATCTAGGATCCCCAAAGTAAGAGATATTTTGGGTGGCATCCTATAACCATTGGGGCCCACTGTATTGATAGTCTGTGTTACTTACGTTTGAGGATTAGGAGCTTTAGTAAAATATAGACGTTATGATTGGACCAGAGTACGATACATCCATGTGGGGCTTCAAAATGGGTGGGCTGGATCAGCCCATCAAAGTATGAACCAAATTTGGGAATTTAGATTGGGCTGCACCTGTACTCATTTGGGTTGGGCTCGGGTCTGAACTCTGAAGTTTAGGGACGCGGATTTCCTGCGAAAGCCTTGCGCAGGAAATTCCTGCGCTGGGAACCAAGGTGGGACCCACAGTGATGTTTTCTGATGAATCCACCCCGTCCATCCGTTTTGGGAGCTCATTTTAGGACATGAGAACAAACATGAACCGGATCCAAGGCTCAAGTGGGCCTCACTAAAAGAAAAGGTGGGTAGGTAAATTACTACCTGTTGAAACCTCCCTGGGGTCCACAGTGATGTTTATATGACATCCATACCGTTCATCGCGTCACTACTACTGGGATGAACTGGAAACACAAATATTATCCTGATTCGAAACTCCTGTGGCTCCAAAAATATTTCAACTGTGGACGTTTAATCCTCACGTTTTCGGCCCACTTTAGTCTTGGATCCGGTTTATGTTTGTTCTCATGTCCTAAAATGAGCTCCCAAAACGGATGGACGGGGTGGATTCATCAAAAAAATCACTGTAGGCCCCACCTTGGTTCCCAGCGCAGGAACTTCCTGCGCAAGGCTTACGCAGGAAATCCGCGCCCGAAGTGGGTTTGGAGCTCATAAGGAATCGGGCCAGGGCTACGCCTGTCGGCTTAAAGGTTGTCAGGCTGGTCCAGCTTCTTAAACACAGTCCAGCTTTTCTAAGAGCTGGGCCTCGATCGTCAGACCAGCAGCTCACCTGGAAAATGTACGCAGTTAAAGAGGTGGATTCATGGCACAAGCGTGCAGATATCAGGATTCCCCTGCCCAGATATCAGGATGATCCACCTGATAGGTGGGCCATAAGATTACATGGATCATGCATCTTCCCTTTTATTTAACCATATCCATTTTTCATACATGGATCCCCACTTGACGGGAAGACCAGCGTGGTTTTTAGTGCACTAGAAGAAAAAAAAGGCCTTTAGCCATAGTTCAGGAAATTGAGGTTAAATGTGTTATTTAGCCTTGGTTGCTAAAGAACTGAGAGTAAAAGTAAGATTTTAGCCATGGTTAGTAAGAAACTGAAGTTAAAAGTCAATTTCGATTACGGTTGATTACAACCCGAGGTTAAAAAATTATTTTTAGTCTTAATTGTTAAGAAATCGATAGTAAAAGTCTGCTTTTAGCCATAATTGCCAAGTAACCGAGTGTAAAAGTTAGCTTTTTCGCTACGATTGCTAAGTAATCAAGGCTAAAAGCCTTGGTTACATACAAAGCAAGATTAAAAATGAATGTTTTAACATTGGTTGTTAAGGAACCGAGGATAAAAGTCAACTTTTAACTGTGGTTTCCAAGGAGCCGAGGATAAAAGTCAGCTTTTAGCGACCGTTGTAGAGGAACTGATACTAAAGAGGCTAAAAGTGAGCATTTTAATCGCTGTTTATATGCTGCCAAGGTTAAATTAAAGTTAGCTTGTAACCACAATTGCTAAAAAACTGTGGCTAAAAGTCAACTTTTAATCACGATTGCTAAGTAACTGAGGTTTTAAGTATGGTTCTTTTGAAGAACTTATTGAGTGAAAGAAAAAAAAAAAGTCCTCTAAATTAATTTGTTAAAAAGAATAGCATGTCTTACAAAATTAAAATAACAATAAAGATAACTTATTTCTAATTTAGCGGATGCAGGAGTATGCTATTCCATGCATAGGCATCACAAATGCGAATATACTATTGTGTCACACCCAAAAAGTTAACCTACAACATGTGGTATAACAAATGGGGGCTCTCGACTTACCCAACTGATTCTCGGATTTCATGGGACTAACCCAACAACCTCCCTCCCACAGGGGATATGGGGTTCTTAGAACTTAATCTCAGCTTACCCCCTTGCTTGTGGGTTCTAGGGCTCTCAGAACTTGGTCTCGGCTTACCTCCTAGGGCATGGGCACCACCATGGCATGGACTTGGACGGATAACCTTGCTATGATATTAGTGTTGTGTCACACCCAAAAGATTATCCGCAGCATGTGGTACGATAGATAGGGGCTCTCGGCTTACCCAACTAGTTCTCGAATTCCCCCCCTCCTTGGGGTCACTCCACCCAAGTTAACTTATTAGGTGGAGCAACCCCAAAATATATGAAACTACTTTTCATCGTCCCCCAGCTAATGTGGGACTAACCCAACATATACCACATGCAACCAGCCAACTACAATAACCTCAAATGTGTACATGTGCACCATTAATCTTTAAGCTCCTAAAATGTCTTACATGTATTAATATCTCCATGCATTATAAGTGCCACAATGCTTATCATCTATATTAAGCTCTCCACATGTGCTACAATCCATAAACTATAATATCTAATGCAAGATAATAAATTTTAGATAACCTATCCAAGGTATGACAGAGACAGGTTATGCCGACACAAACGTTGTACGTTTGAGCCTTTCACATCATTTTACTGTTTTATTTACTAACTTATGCTGTGTGCCTCCTATCATATAATACCATCTTGATCTGTCATTGTAACATACATATACATGCATGTATTCAAGATGACGACGAGGATGACCATGAAAGAGTAGCCATCCACCATATATGCATACGTATGTATTTGAGATGATGACAACAATGACCATGGAGTAGCAATCCAATATATATGTATTTGTATGTATTTGAGATGATGACAACTGAGGACCATGAAAGAGTAGCAATCCAATATATATGTAAATGTGTGTATTTGAGATGATGACAACGATGACCATGAAAGAGTAGCAATCCAGAAGGCAATTGATTGCACGGGAAAAAATGGCCGTTGGGTGTGCAGAGCGATAGATACTTGGGATGATGTGGACCACATGGGTGTGTGAGGGTACCCATCATCAAAGGCATTTACAAGATGGGGGGTGAGAAAATGGTTCATTTCCTAGTTGACTACTACTTCTCTATGCAATAAGAGTAAGATGGAAAAAAAAAAGGTGGTCCTCCAAAGATGCCCATGTCTTTCCTTTGCTTTGGCTCGAGCTTTCATGTTCAAAAGGGCATGATGATGATGGATGATGGATGATGATGATGCATCATCCATACAAGGAATTAAAGGGTTCCATCCAGCTAGACCCGGTCCTCAAAAATGGCCTTGACTCTAATGCACTTTCTCCATTCAAACATGTATGATGATGCATCGAAGGCTATAACCCCCTAATTGGACCACATGAAGGAAAGAAAGGAGTGTTTAAAGGATCGGGAGTTATTTGATACTCGGGTAGCATATGATACTTCATACTCAGGCACCCAGGAATTATACACATGGCACATATATTAACTCAAATTGAACCGACTTAAGTGTGTGACCCACCTGTATTTAAATCATATTCTTAAAATCAGATTGATTGAAGAGTCCTAACTGCTGATTTATGGACATTGTTTATTGAAACAAGGCCATTGGATTTTTTGATTTTTAATAGTCCAATCAATGTCTACCAATCTGATATAATTTAAATAATCAAATAATCTTAACTTCTCGTTAATGATAAATCTGAACATGGACCCATTATTTGGACAGTTTTATTTGACTTGCTTGTATGTCACGCATGCAACTTATAAGTGCCTGCATATCATCCACCAACTATGTCAGAGTATCAAAGTTTTTCTCCTAAAGGATAGAGAGAAAATGAATGCATGGGACCATCTCTTGTGGAGGCGCCTGACAGGTACCACGCTCCATTTTGAGGCCACCTCTCTCTCTCTCTCTCCTCTTGATTTGGGTATTACTCTTATGAGTAGCTCTCCGTGACCCATAGGTCTTATATACCAGGCGAGATGTGATACTCTGGCTGTGTGTCATGCTCCATACGCAGGCCCTTAAAAGTGGTACACATAGCATGTATTAACTCAAATTAAACACACTAAACTGTGGAATCCATTGCCGCTAAGCTCAAATATAAAAATCAGATTGGCTGAGCAATTCAACTTATGATTCATAGACGCTTGTTTTTTAAAATAAGGCTATTGGTTTTTTTTTTTTCTTCTCATTTTTAACTGACCAATCTAATATTTAGAGAATCAAACAAAAGAAAATTATGGTTCATGATGCATTTAAGATTGTACAAATAATTTAGACTGTTGAGTTTGAATTGCTTATATGCCACGTATGCAATTTCACTGTAATTTCCAACTGCTTGCGTATGATCCATCACACCATGCCAGAATTAATTACCGTAAAGATCCCATGCTGAGATCCTTATACACGCATATATGAAATCTGGACTGTTTATATGTTGGGCCCCATCATTTTGGACTGCTCACGTGTATAGGTCCTTAGAGGGACCCTTTTTTTCCTCATGAATGTTGGGGAATGATGACATACTCTTGGAAGTTTGTGTGCAGCCCAACTTTTGTGTGAGTGCAATCCAACCCATCCATTAGATGCTCTCCTGAATATTAGGCCATTATACGAAAATCCAACGAGACCATAACTCAAGTGGACCACACCAAAGGGAACAACCAGGTGGACGTCCACTGTTTGGCATATATGTCATCCAATGCATTAATCAGGCGCTTCCCACCAGGATAAAGAGACACACCGAAATTCAGGTCATTCAAATACTCAGGTGGGCCATAACAAATGAATATATACATTTTATGAGCGATTGGTGCATTGCTCTGTGTTGTGTCCCGAATGAGTTTTGTATCAAGATTCTTGAGATATGCGATGAATATGAAAACTCGCATCAGATGCATGGTTTGGATTCCACAAACATATCATAGGTGGGCCACACACTGCTCGAATGTATGGTAAGTACCATTAATCGCTTGTGGGATCATTATTGTCGGGAGG
The DNA here is from genome assembly GCA_003013855.2 of Liriodendron chinense. NCBI lineage: Eukaryota > Viridiplantae > Streptophyta > Magnoliopsida > Magnoliales > Magnoliaceae > Liriodendron > Liriodendron chinense. The sequence continues at coordinate 1,401,708 of ML058440.1, read as the reverse complement.
ACTTCTTTACAACGGCCTAGATTGTAATCCTCAAAAGTCGTCCAACCAGTGTTTAGAAATATCGAACCGGCGTGATTTCCGGATACGGACATTCACCGTGGGGCCAATCAAATGAAAGGTGATCTTGTATGTATGTGCCACGTGTACAGAGATGGGTTGCTTTAAATATACTATTTCATTAATTAATTATTACTGCAGTTTTTATTCTAATAAATAAATAATTAAATAAAGAAGTTGGAAGTGAGGAAACCCCAACCGTCGCTTCCGTAACCGAGTAAATCTCTATTAATTTTTAAGCTCGTGCTATTACCATAATAATATAAGTTTACGTAAGTTGAAGTTTGATCTTGGCCATCTGATCAATGGTCTGGATCAACAGACCACCCCTAAGAATTCAGGAAACGAGGATAATTTAATGTGCTTAGGCGGAGGATCACATGGGTGAGCATCACGAGGAATTACGTGATCCACGGTCCAAAAACCTCTATGTAATCTCTGAACTCAGCTCACCAGTAAAAGAAAACAACCCCCACATAAATGCGACAAACAGATTTTTTTTTTTCTTTCGATCCAGACCGTTCAAATTATTGGGTTTTGCTATGGGGAGGACAAAACTCAGAAATTACACTAATCCAATGATCGCAATTGAATGATCTACTTATTTAATTTTAATTATGGGTCATTTTTTCTTGTAATTATCGACTCAGTGGCCATGATCACATGATTAGGATTCTCCAATCAGTGTGATTTTCTTTTTTCTGCATGCGGCCCACTATCTAAACAGTCCGGATTAATGTAAATTTATTCCACGATGTACAGGGAATGTTCATAAGACTATGATTCATGACACGCCATACTCATGCAGTTATCCTATGGTGAGATTTGCCAAGCCTACACGCGCGTACGGACGTGGATTGGGGTGTACCACCCCCGACATTTCCTAGCTAGGGACGGACATCTACATCGTCCATCCATCTTTTCATATCATTTTGGCTTTTAAGCCCAAAAGTTAGGCGGTTTCACCACACAGTGTGGATTGAACACTTGCCGTTTAAAAATTTTTATGGGCCACAAGTTTTGGATCAAAATAATATTTGTGTTTTCCCTTCATCCAGGTCCATGTGACCTTATGAACAGGTTGGATGGAAATTAACCATCACGGTTGGCCCTAGGAAGGTTTCAACGGTGGGTGTCATTATCACCTCTGTTTCCTGTGGTGTGGTCCACTTGAGCATTTTATCTGCCTTATTTTTGGGTTTGCACACTAAAATGATATTGAAAAATGGATGGATGGTGTGGATAAAACACATACATAATGGTGGGCCATCAGAGCTCCTGTCCGTTCCTACGTGGGACCGCAGTCCAGTAACCAATCCGCGTCCCGCGCGTAAAAAGCGGGACATCTACACGCTAGCACATGAGCGAACATGGCATACGGTGATGAGATCTGACCTTCCATTAGGTGGACCCCACAATGTATATGGCGAGGCCCAGAAAGTAAGTATGATCCGCTTATCTGATACGCTATACGGCTATAGTTTATTAAAAAAAAAAAAAAAAAAAACCGTCGGCCGAAGTTGGCCAATTTTTTTCTATGCATTACAGCTGTATTTAATTTGTGTCCCACGTGATAGTGGACAACCCTGAATTTTAGACCAGAGCATCTACACGGTCAGACCCACTTGATGGACCATTTGGATCTTACATCTGTGGGCCAGTCTGGCGTAGATGTGCTGGCGTGTAGAGGTAGACTGACTTACACCGGCCCCATTACACAGCAAACCAAATCACACCAACTACTAACAACATGTATCAACCAAAACACGATTTGGGGCACTTCCAAAACACGGTCAGACCCACTTGATGGACCATTTGGATCTTACATCTGTGGGCCAATCTGGCGTAGATGTGCTGGCTTGTAGAGGTAGACTGACTTACACCGGCCCCATTACACAGCAAACCAAATCACACCAACTACTAACAACATGTATCAACCAAAACACGATTTGGTTTGGGGCACTTCCAAAACACGGTCAGACCCACTTGATGGACCATTTGGATCTTACATCTGTGGGCCAATCTGGCGTAGATGTGCTGGCTTGTAGAGGTAGACTGACTTACACCGGCCCCATTACACAGCAAACCAAATCACACCAACTACTAACAACATGTATCAACCAAAACACGATTTGGGGCACTTCCAAAACACGATCAGACCCACTTGATGGACCATTTGGATCTTACATCTGTGGGCCAATCTGGCGTAGATGTGCTGGCTTGTAGAGGTAGACTGACTTACACCGGCCCCATTACACAGCAAACCAAATCACACCAACTACTAACAACATGTATCAACCAAAACACGATTTGGGGCACTTCCAAAACACGGTCAGACCCACTTGATGGACCATTTGGATCTTACATCTGTGGGCCAATCTGGCGTAGATGTGCTGGCTTGTAGAGGTAGACTGACTTACACCGGCCCCATTACACAGCAAACCAAATCACACCAACTACTAACAACATGTATCAACCAAAACACGATTTGGGGCACTTCCAAACGCAAGCTAAGATATGAAACAGGGAAAGGCCCACCAAGCAGAGGAGGGCATGTGATGGAGGGGAGCATCATCATCAACAACAGCATCATCCCAGTAAGAGAGATGAATAGAGCCAAAACGGCACTTCCCTTTCCATAAATAAATGAGCATGGCATCTGCACTCGAGTGCACACGAAGAAAATCGAAAAAAACACCTTGACTCATTGGCTCGTCCCAACAACGAGACCATGACACCCACGGTTCATGTCCTATGGACTCGAATCCTCTACAACCCCACTTGTACGCCCCAATCTGTGTACCCACCAAATTATCTTTGTGATATCTTATCCTTCAATCAGGTGGGCCACAGTAGTTGGCGACAACTCTCGTTGCATGAACTAATAGTTGCACGTGGCATGTATTCAACTTCATATGAACTGTCCAAATCTTTAGTCATGATTTAGATGGCTCTTAAACCGAAAACTACCCTGATCTGATTTTCTGCTAATTGATGGATATTTAGGGACCCTTTGGGTACCATCAAATAAGTTACTTTTTCTACTTCCAGCGTAGATAAGTAACTAATTTGATATAAGTTTGTTTTATTTTTTTATAAAGTCAATCACTTCAGTTTAATAAGTAGAAATTAAGATAAGCTACTTGACGCATAAGTTAATTATCTTAAGCAACTTATGATCCAAACACCCCCTTAACTCCTAGTCAAGATGATGTCTGAATTTAAGAAACAAATTTCCATTTATCGGAGATTTGATTTGTTAAATCAATCTGTAAACTTTCTATGTTGAACTAAAAGTCCTACAATTTGGACAGTTTTCTTCTAGAGTTCTTGAGTGCCCAAGTATCAACCATTACAATTTATGCTGGAGTATTAAATAACTCATCCTTTTTCTTTTTTGCTACAACTATTTTCATTGAGATGGGCTAACCAGTGTGTTAACAAGTATCATTGAGATGTGCCGACGTGCGCAGGAACACATATGATGCATCTCAAAACAGGAATGGAGTACTGGCAGTCGTACTCTCTAGCGTCATTAGAAATGATGAAAATGCCCTCAAGGTCCAGTTGGATTGTGAGTTGCATCAGTAATTTGTTGTAGAAGTGTAATGATTATGAATTACTTGTCTTCTAAAAATAGGTAATTTGGCTCATAATTTTGATTTTTATATAGATAGTAAAATCATAATGATAGTACTTTTGTAATATATCTATGCTGGTCAAGAGATTTTAACTGCAATATTATGTAAAATTATAATTACTACTAATTCCTTTGCTTATCTCTTATTACATTTTGCACTTGGATCATCAAATTACATATTTAAACAAATGTTGTAAAATTGTAATAAAGACAATTTCATCACACATTACTTTGTAATAGCTTTCATAAAAGGCTCCATGAATCTGCAGCTATTAGGGTGTTGAGAGAGAGAGAGAGAGAGAGAGAGAGAGAGAGAGAGAGACTAGTAGGATTTCAATTGTGGATTGATTCATTTTTATCTTTTTCTAATGTTGTGGCTCACTTGCCTCGGTGGTAGACTCTTAAGGAGTTTCAACACGAGTCTCGGGTTCAAGTCCCATAGATGGTGAAAATCCACGGTGCAGGTGGGTGTGTAAAAAAAAAAAAAAGGTTGATACCTTAAAACGAGTGAATTTCATAAAGTCAACCTAATAGATTTGTCTAATTTTATTTTTAGAAGTAGAAGTTAAAGATACTCAAGAATAATTTCAAGGGTAAAATTGATCAAACCTATTCACTACACACACACACACAAATGCTCTCCTGTGCACTGATTCTACATGATGTGAGCTCAAAATCTGAGCTGTCCACATGATGCAGCACCTCAAAAAACCTTTAAGGCTTAACTTTCAACCTGAACCAAAAGTTTGGTGGGCCATGGAAAAAGGAAACAGTTTCCTCCCTTGGTTTGCCCCTCTCCTATAGCCTACCAAAGTTTTGAATTAGGTTGAAATTTGGGTCTTAAGGTTTTTTGAGGTGCTACACCAAGTAGATAGCTCAGATTTTGAGCCCACATCACATGTGATGAGTTCTCAAAGAGGTGTTCACGAGTACTTATGAGATTGGTGTGCAGGATTTCTCTTATATGAGAGAGAGAGACTAACCCCAGCTGGAAGACTCCTAAGTATTTCAACAGTAGGTTTTAGGTTCGGGTGCTAAAGAGACACACTAACCCCATTGGTGGGTAAGTGAATCATGTGACTAACTGTGTGGGTGCGTTGCCCAGCCAACATGGTGGGTGCGTTGCATGACTAACAAGAGAGAGACAGGGAGAGAGGTATGCTCACCTGCGCACCTTATGAGGTAATTGTTTCCTTTTTTCATGGCCCAGCCTTGAGGGTTTTATGAGATGCCGCATCATATGAACGGTTTAGATTTTATGCTCACAAGTTCTAGTGAAAATGGGTAGACAGCTGAGCATTTAAAAATAAATAAATATAAATATGTGTGTGTGCGCATGCGCGTGTCACAAATTTGCATGTTTTGCTTTCATCAACTCAACGAAAAAAACAAAGGTGGAACCACTTGGACTTTTTGGAGTTCTCCTAACGCTCATTGGTCTTAATACGCAAGTTTGCATGCAGTTCCCAACCCGGCATATGTTGGAATCCGACCTGTCCAGAAGGGTTGCCTCCCATGAAAGTTGATGATCTGAAAATGCAAACCCCCCCATGAATTTGAAGGATTTTGGGTGGTTGTTCATTGATTTAGTTATGGGGTGGCCCACCTAAAAAGTTATAATGTAGACGTGATTCTCGGATCCTACTCTCATTTTGGTGGGGGTCACTTAATGCTTGGGTTAGACATGACACTTGCACTATAGACGAATCTTGCATTATCAATCGTTATTGTAAAGGAATCTTGCATTATCAAGATTTATTCTGCCCACTTGAGTTGCTCTTTCTATATAGAGAGGAGTTACTCATACTTGTAGCTTCCCTAGATAATAGGCACTCAAAATTTTTACACATGGCATCCATTAACAAACCAAACCAACAAATTTATGAAAACCTCTGGTTCAAACCCATGGTAAACAATATAGTCGTGGAATAATCTTATCCTCTGATCAAGAAACTTACTTGTTAAAATAGGATAATTGGATATCTTTCATTTTTAACCGTCCAATAAATGTCCACTAAATCTAACGGTCAACTAATCAAATAAGCATAATATTTTGCATATAACAAATCTAACGCGAAATTCCGTGCTACCATTCCACTCTATCAAGGGTCAGATGTTCAATTGTACAATCCGTCATTAATTTATTTTATTCTTTTAGGCCCTCTCAGTACCTTTTTAAGGTTTTCCAAATGCAATTTCTAAGTGCCTGCATGCGTATCATCCACCCTACTCTGCCCGTGTATCAAACTTTTTCTTTCAGTACAGTAGGGTGGATAAGTGTGCGTACTGCGTACGTGTCCCTGAATAAAAAACAATGATGTCAATCTTGTAACTTATGAAATTTGAGTTGAATAATCATGTAATTTTGTCTTTACACTTTTGGTAGAGTTGTCAATTTTGAACCAATCACCGACTTTTTCTTTTCTTTTTAATTTTTTTTTTTTATTATTTACTAGGAGTGAGTCTACCCTTGCACGTGGGTCGTGTCTCGGAGAAGTGGTTTATACTTCACATGGTCCCACAGTAGATGGGATGACCATAATCGTCTGGTCAGGGGACTTTTGGGACAAGTGTACCGTTAAATGAGATAGCTCAATGGACCATGTTCATGAGGGGGAAATGTCTTTTGATTGGGCTGCGAGGATCTACCGATACGTTCAGAATTTCGCTTGTCATGCATGGATGATTGGGCATGCGAGATCAACGGTTCAGATCTCCATTGGTGGGGTGATTTTTAGTTAAACTGACTGAGCGTTTGGACCGGCAGAAAATATAAAATCTAGAACTAGTAGGTTCCCACCTTTCGTTTAAGTGGATATTATTTTGATTTTTGAGTCCGGATTGTCTGCTCGGCTTTAACTGAATTTTTCAGTTTACCTGCCACCTGATTTGTCCAGCTCAGGACTCTTTTATTTTAGCAGGGGAGAGATAACATGCAGGCCACTTCATAAAAGCCCTATGCATTGATCTTCTCATGTTACACGTGGCAAAATTTCATGATGATCCGGACCGTTGATCAGGTAGCCCACCTTGTGGATGGGCCATGACCACAAAAAAAAAGAAAAAAAAAAAAAGAAGAGAAGGGTGATTCGACGACTTTGTGAGATTTACTGAGCGCTGCTGTGACCTTCGCCTTTGAATACCATGTAAGTCTAATCCGCTTGTTTTCATCCACAACATGGCCCACCAGAACGACAATCCCAATCAACAGTCCTCTTTGCCACGTTTGCTATAAACAGCATGTTGGATCCCTCTTAGCCTTAGGCAAGCCGAGGCCTTAACTTGCGCTAACTCATCACTACATAGGACAAACATACATCAGATCCAACTCGTCCATCAGGTGTACTGTTCCATGACCCTAAAGCCAAATCAAATTCACTTAGGTGGGCCATACCATAGGAAACGATGAAAAATCAGGCCTAAAACTCTAAATTCACGTGGTGTGGCCCACATGAGTCTTGGAATTTTCTGATCGTCCAGGAATCCATTCATCCTATTGTAGCACTGAGACGAGTGGATTGGATAGAAGATAAACATGATGGCAAACCCCAATAAAATTAGGACAATTTGAATGATGAGACTCACCATCTCAATTGCTTCCCACGGTGCAGCCCATTGAATCAGCCAGATTTTGGGACCCAGTCCAACTACTGGGTGGCACACTTAAATGAGTGGGGTGAATATCATCCACATGAAGTCGTTCCATCCACTTACAACAACAAAAGAAAGAAAGAAATTAAGAAGGGAAAAAAAGCATTCTTCCATATCTCACTAGTACCTTTCAACGTACTCTGCCGTACTTGAGACACTAATCTTTTTTTTCCCTTAAGTAGCTATTATACTTTTTAAGTTAATATTAAACTAATATGACATCGACATAATGAGAGCACATGCACCAATATATTCAACACGTGCCAATGTGGAAAATTTTGCAAGAATGTCTTTTGCAAGTGTCCCCTGCCATGTGCCAATACAGCCCTATTATCTTAATTTTTACAAGCCAATGCTTTTTGGTTCTAAGACCATACTTTCAAATCTTTGTGATGACTTTGAACTTTTTTCTTCTTGTTTTACACATACCCCCATACCATGCGGGCACTCAATCCCATGATCTCAATGTTAAGAACGTCTCTCTACCACTGAGCCATAGATCTGGACCTATACCGGCTCTGGACCTAGATGCTCCATGTTGGGCAGATTTTTAGAGTCTGAGTGGCCAAAAAAACGAGTTTATCTCATTTTAGCTAATTGTAATTATGCGTTAGAGATCTCTCTTTTTTTTTCTTTTTTTTTTTTTTTTGGGTGAGGATAAAAGATAATCTAGGTAATCAAACTACCCAACTTTGAGTAATCCAGTGAATAAATATTTACTACTGTAAACATCTTATCTATCCTGGGTGATTACCTTATAAAAGTCTTAATTAAAAAAAAAATAAAGAAAGAAAAGAAACAGGAAGAAAGAACTATTGCCATTATCATTATCTATGCCTTATTTCAATTAATTAGGGTTGGCTATATGAATCTTGATTATCTATTCCACTCTTTCAAGAGTCATGCCTTCAATTAAATCACATGTCATCGAGTTTTTCTCACTGCGTTCGTTCACACTTTTTGGTGCCTTTCTCTTTTCCTCTGAGAACCTTTAACTTTGTACTAACTCACTCTAAACATATGCAATTTTAAGCCTTTGCATAATTAAATCATCTAAGTCTGCTTTTTAATCTTATTTTATATAAATGCTCCTATATTCCCTCGAATGCATTCATTTCTAATTTAGTATGCTAGACTAAATTAGAAGATTAGATGACATGAATACCTACATTGATTGATCGATGCACCTTTTGTTTTACTTTAGTAATAGATTTAGTAATGTAGATTATATCAATGAGGTAGGTGCAAATAGTCCCTCCCAGTAACAAAGAAAGTAATAATAATTTTTTTAGACTATGATATTTGATGCAATTAAATAAAGGGGTATACTTAAATATTAGACGCGTTAATTTTTTTGACACAAGTAATTTGGATCATTGGAAGACTTAGATTAAACTTTTAAAGTTCTAAGTTATTGCATTGCAATACCTCAAGATGTATCCTAGTAAACCTCTTGCTATAGCGTTCCCCCACATATGGCAATAGATGCATAGTTCCTTTCCACTATATGAAGTGAGACCAGCTATATAATGACTTGGATCATTGGAAAACCTAGAATCAAAGTCTAAAGTTATAAGTTATTGTATTGCAATACCTCACCATGCATTCTAGCAAGCCTCTTACTGTAGTGCACCCCAACATACGAAGGACTTTAGAGGGTGGAAGACCCCAACATACGAAGGCCTTTCCACCCTACAAAGTGAGACCCGCTATGCAGCAATTTGGATCATTGAAAGACCTAGATTCAAAGTCAAGATTTCGGGGTTATTGTATTGCAATAACTTAGGGTGTATTCTAGAAAACCTCTTCATACAGTACACCCGACATAAGACCATAGATGCATAGGGACTTTCCACCGTACAAAGTGAGACCCGCCATGTAGCAATTTGGATAATTGGAAGACCTAAACTTAAAAGTACAATTGTATTGGTGTATTTTAGCCAACCTCAACATAACATGGATGCATAACAACTCTCCACCGTACAAGTCAGTCCCACTAAGTATGCATTTTGGATCATTGGAAGACCTAGATTCAAAGTCTAAAGCTCCAAGTTATTGTATTGCAATGGCTAGAGACATTTTTTTACCAAACCTCTTACCATAATACACCCAAACTTACAGCCAACCTCTTACACTGATACACATAAACATACCATGATGGGATGCTTATGTAGGTGTTGGTAACTCACGGAAGTATAGAGTAAAATCAAACAGGATAAAAACAATCACATGAAGAAAATCTAATATCGAGGTAAACCAAATTTACATGGAACCCTTATAGAAAAAAAACCACGGCATAAAGTGATCAATGTGCCAGAAGATTATGAAAGATGAAATTTACTTGGATAAAGCTCCAAGAGAAAACTCTAAACTTCTTTCTCACAAACTCTTAAACACGTCTTGCTTACCTTAATTCTACAATTACAAGTGTTTTTATAAATTATAAAATATACAAGTGTTTACTGAACCAAAATTAGAAATAAATTGTACAAAAATGCGCAAAACTGTGTAAATTGTCAACCAGTTGGTTGATTGATCAACTGCCTTGATCGACCAAATACGTTCAATCGGTCAAATTGTCTAGAAATTGTCCAAAAGAACTTGCTGTGTAAATCCAATTATGATCAATCGTTCGATGGCCCCTTTGAGAAATACCTTTTACAATATTAGGGACTTTCCCAAATCCCATTACATGGTATAAAAGTTCATTTTGGTGGACACCAAAATGAAAGCTGAAAAGAATATTGTTAGCCGTCCAAATCAAGCGGTTAGGAGTTTGGTTCGTGTATTCATCTACGCTCCATCCGACATGAGGCCCTTTGATTTGGACAGGCTTGATAAGCATGCATTTATGCCACTTGAAGCGTGGACAAATTCTAATTTCGGCAACAGTCTCATAAACTGTGGCAAGCGCACACTGTGCTTTACCGCCTTTGTCCACGGGAGCAGATCAGGAATTACAGGATAATACCGTAGTGGGTGCTTACCTGACCGTGGTCCCATCTTGATTGTATGTGTTGTATGTCCAAGCCGTCCATCAGTTTTCCCGGGTCATTTGAGGGCATGGTCAAAAAAATGAAGCAGATCCAAATTTCAGGCTGTTTCACGGGAAACGGTGGCGAATGGCACTTAAAAACTTTTTGCGGGCCACAAAAGTTTTTGGACCAAGCTTATATTTGTGTTTTCTCTTTATCCAGGTCCTGAGACCTTATCAACAGAGAGCGGATTGCCTGTGACCCCGGGCACAGAGATATCTGTGTGACCGTGGCTGTGTGGGGTCCACAGAGATGTTATTGAAAAATCCAAATCGTCCATCTGTTTTAAAGTTCACAATAGGACAGTATTTTAAAAACCAAGCAGATCCAAAACTCAGGTGGGCCATACTAACAAAACAGTGGAAACATCAACGTCCACCATTGAAACCTTCCCTAAGCTTACCATGATGTTTATATTCCATCCAAACCGTTCATAGAATTATCACCAATCAGATAAACTCTAGGAACAAATATCATCCGGATACAAAACTTCTGTGACCATCAGGCGTTCAATCCCTACTGTTTCGTGCGGTATGGCCCACATGAGTTTTGGATCTTCCTCATATTTTCATTCCTGTACTATTGTGATCTTTAAAAACAGATGGACGGAGTGGATTTTTTAAGAACATCTCTGTGGACCCCACACAGCCACGGGCACAGAGATATCTCTGTGCCCGGGGTCACAAGCAATCCGCTCTCTTATCAACATGTTTGATGGAAAATAAACATTATGTGGGCCCTAGGATGTTTTTTAATGGTGGGAGTTCAATGACTACTGTTTCCCGTGGTGTGGTCGATTTGAGATTTGGATCTGGTTCAGTTTTGTTCTCATGCCCTAAAATGAGCTGGAAAAACTGATAGACGGCGTAGATATAGAACACATACATCAAGGTGGACCCCATGGTCAGGGAAACATCCAATCCGGTGTTACCCGGGCAACACCTAATCCACTCCCTTTTGCCACAGTTTACAAAATGATACAGATCATCCGTGGAAGGAGAAAGAGAAGAGTCAATCCCAGCCAGCTACAGTGGACTTGACACCTTAGGGCCATTCATCAAGCATGGCCCACCCCCAACATGGCCAGACCCAATATCAATGCCGGTTCTTTTCCATAAATTTCTCGTACATGTGTGGCCCATGGAAAAGCCTAATTTTTTGTGCCGGGGGACCCACAAGATGAATGGCCAAGGGCTCGCCCACGAACCTATCCGTACCGTCAGACTCGACGTAGACAGGCAGTGGGAGGAGGTGCAGGTAACATCCATGCATGGCATGCTCTTTCTTTTTCCTTTTAGGAATCTTCCAAGGGGCATTTCCGTCCGTTTCCGGTTCAAAAAAGTACTCGAAAGTCGATGCCATCATCATCCATGACTACTACGAACCCGAAATAAGACCAAAGACACCGATCAATCATGATACCTCCAACCATCATTACGAATTTCTCTCCTTCCATATTCCATCCATTCATCCATCCATCCATCCATCCCATCCCATCCATCCATACATAAACCACCCTCCCATCTCCCTCTTTTTACTATATATATGCAACCACATTCTCTCAATTTCCATTCATTCCTTCATCCACCACCCAAAAGAAAAGATAGAAAAAACACCCTCTTTCACACAACAACATACACATATACAAGCGAACACAAGCAGAAACATGTGTATTAATGCGTCCAAATGCAATCCTTTAATCCTCTCATACTCACCAGTCCACCGTCGTCGAATCAAGAGATCCAAGGTTCGAGTCAGGATCACAACAAGGTAGATGAATCATCATTCCATTATTATTATTTATTTATTTGTATTCGATGAAAATATACTAATCTTGTGTGAAATGAATCGACAGTAGACCATCATCAGAAGCAACAACAGGAAGAGGATCTGAAATGGCATTACAAAACTTAAAGCTATACCTGGAAAATCGGTGTATAATCGAGGAGAACGAGAAGCTGCGGAAAAAGGCTCTACTTCTTGGGGAAGAAAATAAAGCATTGCTTTCAGAGCTGAAGAAGAAATTCTCTCATCTTGAGTAGGTTTTTTTTTTTTTTTTTTTTTTTTTTTTTTTCGAATTTTGGGGGGTAGAATAAGAGGTGGGATGATTTTTCCTTCTAACATATATATGAATCTTGTCATTGGTAGGGAATAAGCTTGAACGATTATTAGTTAGAGAGTTAGAGGGAAGGATTTTTTTTCTTGGGATTTGGGAATTGTGCACCACGTGCGCAGTTTAGTGTATGGTGTTAATTTTAGGCTGATGTGGTAATGAAGGTGATTTACGTGTGAAAATTGATGTACACAAGTTGGAGGCGCGCGAATGTGCTCACGCGCCCTTTTTTTTTTTTGGCATGGGGACCACTTCCACCACACGTGTGGGTTATATCAACCGTGCATCTGATGAGCGTGGATTGGAGATGATCCAGGAATTGAATCGATTGGACAGTCCTGATCATCCCGTTTGTTGTTTCTTTTTGTCGACAGAGGAGTGTTTATCACGGGATATTAGCCAACAACGCGCCGTTGTCACATTTATTGCACCGTTGATCCGAAGTACCCGATTGATTGGTCCATCGTCACGCTGATCAGACAACCTTAACCGTTGATTTAACAGGACAGGGACTACTGACCAGTTTTCTTTTAATTATCCATTTGATGGCGACAAATTAGACACTTTGGATTGTTTGATCGGTGCTGATTTTGGCCTTTGCTCCGTTGAAGATGAGGTCAACATTTTGTACGGTTTGGATTGGCGTACATGTAGGCCACACGTGGTCTGGATTGGAAATCCATGCCACGTGCACGAGGCAAAGCTGTTTTCCCCCCTATGGAGGCAGTAATTAGATGGTGAGGATTGCTCAATTGGTGACTCCTGGAAGGTGACCAATCCACCGACGGATCGATGTGACTCATCCGAGTTGACTCAGTGGAGTCCGATCTGGTTGAGCACCTCGCGGGTTGAGGAATATGGGGTGACTTGGTCCAACTCATACCTGTACGAGTTGATCTGAATCATCAGGTCTTAAAATCTTGATCGACAGCCCTACGAAAGCCTTTCCAAGCCCGCGATCTGATAGTGAATTTAATAACGAACACTTAGTTTAGGGTACGTTTGGTTGCACCAAATATCATGATTAATCAGTCTAATTTGATGCAAAATACATGATATTTCCTGAAATTTGTGTTACTATACATGCCCCGAGTTAAGAGACAAACAAAAAAAAAAAAATGATAAGTTTTCGAATATTCTTATCAAGGACGCGGTTGTTTCTTTCAAATCCAACTTGAAAGAAATGCAACAACAGCTGGGTTATTCCCACTTTATCAGACTAAGAACTGCAATTCAATCCAATAATACATCCAAACACGCCAAAAAGTTCAACTCATCAAGTATCTAAATCACATTTGGATGGCTCATTGATCAGATGATCCTAGCCATGTGATTATTAGATGATCCTAACATTTGTAATAAGGCATTAGCCCTCAAATTCCAATTATGTATTTGCAGTTTAGTTATTTTTACTTTATTTGACAAATAATTGCAATCTAATTTGATAATGCATCCAAACAAATCAAAAAGATAAGTTTACAAAGAATCAAGACTACAGTCGCATGGCTAACTAATCAAATGATCCTATTCCTAGCAATATGTCTATTAGATGAACCTATTCACAATATTAGTAATGAGACCGTAGCCCTCAAATCAACGTTCTTTTTCTCCTTCAAACTCCGGCAACAAAGAAACACAATTGCAGTTTATTTAATCCCGCTTCATCAGACCAATAATTCCAATCCAACTCAACAGTGCATGTGCATCCAAACACACCAAAAAGAATTTAAGCTCATAAAGAATCTTGACCATACTTTCATGGTCAATTGGGTACATGAATCACAGAAGAAAACACCACACTAAATATTTCATGGTGCATTTTGAATTAAACTTGAAACCGACGTCCAGCTGAAAATATTAGTGAGGCTTTGTTTTTCCCTCACACACGCGCCCACAACATCACATCAGCACTTGATCCCATGATTTCGGTGTTGAAACAGAATCGGTCTAATCAGCAATAGGATTAGACTGAAAAAAAAAAGGTTATAAATTTGAGCAAAACCAAGCCCATCAAGACTCAACAACGTCCCATCCATGCCAATCGGGGCTCAATTCCTACACTTGTGTATGAGTACACGTAGACGTGAATGTGCGGAAAAGCTCAGTTAAAGGTTTTCAGGCCAGGTTCCCCACTGAGCTGGGCATTCATTTGAACTTAGCCACAGTTGAAAACAAAACCCAACTGGGTTATCAGTGTTCTACTTTTCGGCCCTGAATAAAAATTTCGACTGGCTGTCCCGCTTTCAGCTGAGTTTATTTTGTACTCTGTGACAGCTGAAAACAAAACACAACTGGGTTAACAGTCCTCGCCTTTTTCACCCGGAAATAAAAGTTTCAACTTTGCTGAAACAAGCAAATATCAACTTACTATAGCAGAGCATTCCAACCGCCATCCATTCTGAGGTGTGTCCAAATGCACCCTTGCATAGTTTTCAGCACTCATGTTTCCAGGACAGATCCTTGTTCGTCGCAAGCAACCGCCATCCAATCATCCCATCCTGATCATACCATACATCCAATCTGTAAGTCTGGGCAGTCATCTGGCAGATGTACTATAGATGATCCTTGCCATCTGAATAGATAAACGCTCTTGACAACTAGCAACGAACAGCCTTTTTCCATTTCTTTAAACATTCCGTACCTTTCTCATTAAAAACAATATCAATGGGAGAACAGATTACATGCCCGTGGAGTCACGGCATTTTCGTGCCTCCAGACATGGCACATGTACAATGATATGAACCATCCAGGATTCATCCATCAATTGACTGCCAATCTTCTTCTTTTTTAATACTATCTCAACCATCTAATAAATGGGCCTTTCTTCACTAAATAGGAGACACTGCTGGTTTTTGGCTTTCAGTGTTCATTTGTATACCACCAAGGGCTGGAACTGTCCAAAGATTGATTTTTGGACCATGACCAAATCACTATTAAAGCACGAAATGAATGGTTCCAATCTGATCCATGTGTACCATCATATTCAGAATGACATGGGGGCACAGAATCTGCTCTCTGGACAAAGTTTAGTGTATTCAAAATGAAAAAAGAGCTAGCAAGTGTTGCATCATGCCTGGCATGATAAGGCAGGTACACCACTCGGGCAAATGTTTTGTGTGGTCCATTCAGGCTGTACAAGCACAAACCCATTCTTCAATAATCCAAATCACTGCGATGTGGATCTCACCATGGATGGTCTTGGCTGTAAAATGTTTGGCCTTGTTTTCTTCATTCCAGTATTTTCTTCACAAACCCTATATTGTTGGCCACTCAAGGGCTAGCCACCTAAAAGCATTCAAATTCACATGCAAAAATGATTTCATGCAGCCTCCCACTGGTTAGTTTGGAGGGAAGATCCAAGCTTTTGAGTCCCGCCAATGTATTGGTTTCCTTCTTCCTGAACTGCATATGTAACAAAAAACAAAGTTAATTTCACTTGCACCTCATTACTTGGTTTCCTACAAGCATAAGCCAATCTTCTTAAGACCCTCAATTGGCGGTGCCGAGGTAACGTGGGCCCCTTTCCTCAAAAGAAACCTATTGGAAGAAGACATTGAAGAGTTTATGCAATCACTTAAGGTATTAGATAAGGTTCTTCCAGTCCCGACAAAGTCAGACTCTTTCAGGCGGTTAAAGGACAAATCAGGCTCCTTCTCAGTCAAATCCTTCTATCGTTTGTTGTGTTTGACTGAGGAAAACCAAGGGCATCTTCAACAGCCTTTCTATGGCATTATGGTGCTCCTTTGAAGGAAGCAGCTTTTGGTTGGCTTGTGGGGAGGAACAAAGTTCTAACTATAGACAATTTGTACAAGTGAAAAATGATCCTTCCGAACGTTTGCTTGATGTGCTATAAAGATGCGGAATCTGTTCATCACCTATTCATTCATTGTGCTTATGCCATGGAGGTCTGGGAGAACTTGCTACAATTCTTTGAGGTTCAATGGGTGTTTCCTAACAAGATAGAGGAGCTTCTAATAGCTTGGCATGGGGGAGGGATAGGGAAGGAAGGGAAAAAAAAAGGTGGTGCATAAGCTTGCTTGCTACACTGTGGGCTCTGAGGTGGGGAAGGAATGGCAGATGCTTCAGAAACAAAAGAAATGGAGCAATGCAAGTTTTCAGTTGGGCTATTCTTAACATGAAAGAGTGGTGGAAGTGTAGTCTCCATATGGAGGGCAGTCCCCTGTACATTTTTTTGTTTTTTGTTTTCGTAATTCATGGCTTCGGCCTTTCTCCAAAAAAAAAAAAGAAAAAACACTTCTCAAGACTCTCCAAGCAACCTACAAGGATTATTACCTTGTGATATTGGTCCAGCCTGTCTGGAGGATAATTAGTCCCTACTCATTGCAGGGACTAAATCATGACATGCCTGTAGTAGATAATTGGGCAAGTTTGGTTTATTCATGTTGAACAGCCTAGATGGCTGGGCCTGCAGAATCTGATGGTATCTATACGATCTTGGGCACCTTTGCAAAAAGCCGAAGAGCGGCAGTCTACGTCCAGTGGTCTGCCAAACCATTATAGGAGCAGAGAGAATCTAATAGTCTCTCTGATTCTACAGGTAAGATGGCCACTGAATAATGATTAACAATTAATATCGTCAAGAGGCAAGCCTTAATAGACAATGGGCATCATTCCTCTCTCTTTATTTTCTCTCATCATTTGGATGAGGTAGGACTTACTCCTGTCACATCCGATCTCTCTCTTATATCCCAATCCTCTTTTCGTTAAATTTAAAATTCAAAATTTTAAATTCGAGAGTAAAAAGGAGAAATTTTGAAGAAAAAATCATGTCGGGCCCACTCACTTCTGGTTGCCCACAAGTGGGCCCAATGGCTGATATCCAACAATTCAGCCATGTTTGCCCTCACCTAAAGTTAGATTGCACATTGCTACTCTACTTATACTATTTATTTCGAAAATACTAGTTGCGATGGTGGCAAACGCATTTCCAATTTAACTCCCCGTTCCCCACTCTCTCAACTCAATCTACCCCAGAAAACCCTAATCTTTCCCTAAACCCCTTTCAAGCCAAAATCGCCACCACCAGGTTCCATTGTTGTAAGGAAGGTGAAAATGAAGCAACTAGAGAAGTATGGGATGCCGAAGGAGTATGACCTTGATATTGGACTCCAGAAAGAAAATTGGGACCACGAATGGCAAGCATGCCAATGTGGAAAGAAAAAAAAGTTGAATTGCAAATGTTAAGAGGATGAGGAGAATAAAAGGGTGGCAGAGTATTGTAAATTTGGCACCTGGTTGCAGGCATTGCCCTAAGGAAGAAGCTCGGAAAGCAAGGAGATTAGTTTCGAGCTTCATCAGATTTGCTGAAGAAGTTGAAGAGAAAATTGAGGCAACTGCTGATAAAGACAAACTTGTTGAACTTGTTCTAGTGGTCATATGTAATCACCTTGATCTTGTTCAGCGTGATGATGCAAAGTATTTATTAGAGGTTTAGACCTCTAGTACAGGACAACAGAGATGGGGATATTGAAGAGGGAGGTTACTCCTTCCATGAGATTGCTCAATGATCTTTTGAACATTTTTACGATGGATTTGATGATAAAGAGTGGCTGAAGAAATGCAGAAAAGGTATAGTTAATACCTTTGCAAGAGAGGATCCTTCGGTATACTTGTTCCTGCTAGATTTGATATTGATACACATGAAGGTTGCATGGGACTGCTTCCCAGTGTTCCAAATATCAGTGATAGTGTTCCAAATAGCAGTGATATTATTGCTAATATCAAGTCAGTGATACTCAAAAAGCTGGAAGTGTAAAAAATTTCAAATATCATAGTTATTTTTGTGTGTATTGACAATATTATCGATATCAACAATATTTTGAGAAGATCCCTAATAAAAGTTTCCTAGTATCAGCGATACCATTGATAATATCCCCGATACTAAGGAACCATCTGTAAATAGGAAAAAATTGATAGAAAATTAGAAAATTCTAAAAGCCCAAATATATATATATATATATATATATATATATATATATATATATATATATATTGGATTTAAAATTTGGATTTGGGGAGAAATCTTTACTTGAAACGAAGATGCACTGAAACTCAAAGGTGATGAAAAATCCATAGGAACTTGGTTTGCAGTAATCAATGTTTTAAATATCGATGATATCGGCTGATATATCCCACGATATATCTTGTATCCCACTTGTGCGATACAAAACGCACAGGTAGTGCCGATATATCCCATATTTTCAATTTCTAATCCCTTTTTTTTTGTTGAAATTATGTTAAATCAATGTCAAATGGTTACAAATCCGTTGGTTCTTCATGTTTTGCATGAAAAAAATAGAGTTTCAGCTTTGATTTCGATATCCATTGGTTCTTCATGTTCTCCATGTTTTTTCTCTAAATTTTCCTTCAACCAGCTGTCAATTGAGACTAATTGCGAAGTATTTAGGAGCATTTGATGAAATATCATCCCATACACTTTAATTTCGAAATTTGAGTGTAGGTGGTCAGATTTGGGGAAAAATCAAAATTTTCCCAATTTCTCCCAAATTGCTTGCAATGTTACACTCTAAACATGAAATCAAGCATCTATGAGGGCTGATCTACTAATTTGTTAAGTCCTTGTCAATTTTTGAAAAATAAAAATCATTTTTAATTAAAATTAATAAAAACTTATTAAAAGGAAACCTATTATGTGTGCTTCTTTTTTGAGATGTTATGATTTAAAAGTGTGTATTAAGGTCTTTTTTTAACAATCTCTGAAGTTTCATTGAAAAATTCAACCATTTTCCCAATGTTTCCCCATGTTTCCTAAAAGTGCGATAAATAACTCAATACAAATGATATATTTGTGTGATGACCGATAGATATCTGTATCCCAAGGATGCGATACGTAATGCGATACCGATATTTCGAACACTAGCAGTAATACCACAGATGCAGATCAAGCAGCCACATTGGGACTAAGATATGACCCAGACTCCTAGGGGAGGTGGGGCAATGGGGTGAAAGCCTGACACAAAAACCTCTGTTATAAATGTCATCATGCTATAAAAAAAAACTCTAAGATGAACTACAAAAGAAACAACAAGTACGTACCTTGACTGCAATCATGCTATCAACAGATAGCCCAAGTTGCTTTTGAAGGTGTAAGAAACTCGGTCTCATGAATAACCCAAATATGCACGCCATATTTCTCCCACAGTTGTGCCTAGACCATAAGTTAAGCCACACCATGGCCAAGCTAGTGCAAACAATGTCGAACTGCCAAACATGGAACTATAAACTAATATCTGCCCACAAAAATAAATCCTTCATCATCCAGAATTGAACATTTTTCTCTCCCACGAAATTCCCCTGCCCAAGGTCCTTGACTATTTGGATGAATTCAACCCTTCTAGAAAGCAACAGAGGTACATAAAACAACTAGAAAACTGACCTAACCACTCCCGGCTGCACTAAGGTTGTGTTCAGACCAATGGGGTTCGGCTTGCAGAACAACCATTCGATCAGAGGCACAAGCTTCGAATTTGAAGTGGCATTCTTTCCTCCAAACATGAGCTCATGCATCAACCCTGGAACAAGTTTGCTAATATGACCCCGTAAGCTGTTTTTTTTTTTTTTTCAAAACTTTATATATATATATATATATATATATATATATATATATATATATATATATATATATAGAGAGAGAGAGAGAGAGAGAGAGAGAGAGAGAGAGAGAGAGAGAGAGAGAGAGAGATGGTACTATGCGGTCAACCTCATGGGAAGTTCCCATGAGGTCGAGCTCTGTGGGCCCCACTGTGATGTTTGATGAGCATCCACACCATGCATTTGGTGGGTCCCCTATTGTTTATTGGATATCCAAAAAATCAGCTGGATCCAGAGTTCAAGTGGGCCATACCAACTGAAAGAGTGCAAAGTCATGCCGACAACATCTAAAAACACTTGTTGGGGCCCACCTGAGTTTCGGATACAGTTGAAAATTGGTGTGACTTCCTGTTTAAGTGGGACACGCACAATGGATGGTTTGGATTTCTCAATCACGTCTCAGTCGATCCTATAAACAATCATAAAGTTTTCAATGGGTGGATATCCACTCTTAACTGTTGTTTATGGTGTGGCCCACCCAAGTCATGGATTGGCCTGAGTTTTGGTACCATGGCCCATCATGGAATGGTGCATCTGACTGATGGTGTGGATGCCCATCACACATCACAGTGGGGCCCACACAGATCAAACTCATGGAAACTTCCCATGAGGTCGAGCGCATAGTATCTTCCCCCCCCCCCCCCCCCCCCCCCCCCCCCCCCCCCCCCCCAACACACACACACACATATTTGCTGTGCTTTTGCTGATTCCAGGTGACCATTGGTTGTGAATCATGGGTGACTCTTGGTGAATATAGCATCCTTTAAGTTGAAATTATGGTGGAGAGATGCCATTTAATGAAAAGATACCATGTATGAGCATGTGTCTTTTCACGAAAGGGAGTCAAAAGTGTCCCTTGTAAATCTACAAAAACCCATTTTTGGTTCATTTCAAAACACCACAACAATCTCCAGCAATCTCCTCTTTCCATTTCTTCTCCACCATTTTCTTGCTTTTCAGTCTTTTTGAAAATTTGCAGAAATTGCATAAATTTCGAAGCGTAATTTGTAAATACAGGAGAAGTCAATGAGTAAACTATGGAACATAAGAAGTCAAGGGTGAATGTTGCAAAAGTGTGTTCAAGGTGCAACTTTCGGTTTTGTAGGTCAAAGACACATTTCTCCGATTCATGAGATGATACTTACTGTATCCTAGAGGCAGATTTGTTGTAAAGCTCTTGCAAATTGATTTTACCACTAGTAGAGTACAAATATCGTCTTAAAGATAGTGATGCCATAACACACCTAAAGCCTATCTTTACATGTGTTTTTCCTTTGTTTCCGCCTCTTCCAGACGTCTTTCCTCTTTCACAAGCTCCATACATGTGCCTAATATCGTGGCACTAACTGTTGTTGCTGCTCTATATCACCATTCCTTTGTCGGTGTACTCTTTGATCTAATCGTTGCCCACACACTCATTGACGGAATATCTTGTCCTGTCCTTGACAGAACATTGTAAATGATTGTGGGGCCCATTGAAAGAATGGTCTCAAAATGAGAGATCAGCCTTTGCAAGGATGTCTTCCTTTAATGAGGATTGATTTGAAGGGTCGCATGCATCCTGACGGCAAAACCCTGTTCGGTTGCATGGATTGGCCCTCTTATTGAGTTGCTTCCAGTATTCCTAAACACCTTGATTGACGCACCAAAGCAATTGACCATGTGACCAACGAGCGTGATGTATTCATCCCAGCTCATAAGGTGATGCCTTCAGCACCGTTAAAAATCTGCATGTGCATCAAGGCATCATAAGCTTCAAGATAGAATCTCCCATCTGGCAAATATGAGGTCTTAATGGCTGTGATCAACCTAAGCTTATTAATATCCTCTACTGATGTCCTACAAAGATGAACGCCCACTAAGAGAACTAAAAAATTAGTGCATTAATCGACACCAGAACTCCATTAATTTTTAAGGGAATAAGAAATTTTCAATACTAAGGCTATTTCTCCACTCTTAAACATTTTAGGAGCAGAGAAAAATAGATTGAGATTTTGGAATTTCTATTTTAGTAGAATTTTTAAAAATAACGAAATGGAGCTCTTTGGTGTCATATTATCCACACTAATATCATTTCATGACTTTTTGGAAATTCTACCGGGGACTAGAAATTCCAAAATCGTGAATTATTTTTTCTGTGACCTCAGCCAAATGCAGCCTATATGTTAAAATGGGCGTATAATTCAAATCTTAAACCCAAATCACAAATCTTAAATAATCGTACGATGATCATAGAATTGTGTAAATGGGCCCAAAATTACATAAAAGGCCTTCTTCTTTTTTTTTCATTTTTCTTCTTTCTTTTTATCCTTTTTCTTATAAACATGGAAAAGGCCCTCCTCTATGCTTATTCATTTATTTTCTTCTTTCTTTTCACCCATTTTTTCTTCTTTGTTTTACCCCTTTTACCATTTTACACATGATATGTATACTGTATGCATGTTCTCAATCGATAATATCATGATATGTGATTACTTTCATGGTTTATATTGATGGGAAATGGATTATTGATGAGTTTTTAAAATTTTCTGATTTATTTGTATTTTTTCAGAAGTTTTCGATTTTATTTTAAATCTTACAATTTATGACACCATTGGCAATTCAACTCTTGTTACAATATGCGATATGATAATGATTTTGATGACATTGTGTACAAGGTAACAAATGTTAGCATATTATTCATTCCTTTTTCTTTTAAGACTTTTTTGATGAAGCACAAGTAGGGAATTCAACAGCACATTAATTTTCTAATATTTTTTTAAAGAATATTAGTCGGGTCGAAAATTGGAAATTTGAAATTTCCTTCAATTTCACCGATTGGTTCTTTGTAGCAGGAAATAGGAATCTGCCATCATCAAGGTTGCAGCATGCCCACAGAGTTGGAGCTATGTCCATCTTTGTTCTTCTGTCTTTAAAATTTTCCATTTAGGTTGAATATTGATTTTGTAGAGGCCACTTAAATCATATAACAGAGCCATACCTTCATGTAAATTTCTTTTTAATTCTCCTTTCCTCTTCTTATAAGAATTCTTCCCAACTTTTTATGATACACCATGTTTAAGTTAGCCAGCAACTTCGCCTATCCAGGATCTTGAAAAATCCTTTCGGATTAAGTTCTTGGAGGAATTGGCAAGCTTGATTAGACTTGCTTCATCTTTTGAGAAAGTAAAATCAAGGCTCAGGTTTGGTCTTTATCCGCATATTAACCTTGCATCCAGAGAATGGGAAAAAGTATAAGCAAACTCAATTACATCTTTGCAAGAAAGCATTGATCATGAAAGTACAAATCCCACCTATTTTTAACTTCAAAACTATCCATTGTAAGATGAAAATTGTGGATGATTGCAGCTTTTGGAGGCTTTCATCTTACATTCTCCTGATATTTTTAGAAAGAGAACCACAGAATGGATAATAGGGACCAAGAAGAAAATGAAATGCATTATAGGCATGATAAATATGATAACACATATGCAACTTAGTTTTAGGAAAGAGGTTGTGTAATAGTATAGTTGTATGGAACTAACAAAAACCACATTTTTCCTCTCTCCCTCTCCCCATAAAAATGGATTTTTGACAAACAAAAAAAGAAGTTATGGACACAAGATTTTAACCCGTGACCTCAAGGTTATGAGCCTCGCGAGCTACCAAACTACTCCACCCTGTGCTAAAGAACTAAGAACTAATGAACAAACGAGGACTGTATCTTTTCTACTCTCCCTCCCTCCCATCAAATATGTTTCAAGAACATAACAAACAACATGTATTGTAAAATGTGCCTGAAATCAATATGAATTGGCAAATCTGCTATTAAAATGGGGTTGTGGGCCATTCTAAGGTTGAAAGGAGATCCTTTGGAAGATGGTGTCTTTCAGGGTATTATGAGATAGTTGAAGGAGAAGCAGAAGCCGCTTTGAGGATGGGGCTACTTAGGAAGAATCCTTAAAAAGAAAGTAGGATTTCCGAGTGTGTTCAATGGCGAGCCTTTTGGGGAATCAGGTTGGTGATTTAGAAGGTGGAAGCTAGCAGTTTCTGCAGAGGTGGGGTTTCCACTATTCCCCTTTGTTTTTGCGTGTTTCATCTTATGTTAATTTGAAGAACTTCGACAATATGAAATGTAGATACATTCTAAAAGCTAAAGCGAACATCAGCATAGCTTATGCATAAATCCTTCAATTCCAAGGCATAATGAGATGGCCATTTAAATGCAATGACAACAGAAAGACTCAATCAAACAATCTTCTGAATTCTTCCTACCCTCATACAACCCAAATTCATGCAGACATTAGAAGTGTAAAGAGCAGGCAATTTGGATTCAAGCCCAGTCATAATAAAACATCAGAAACCAACCTAGAAAGCAGATTCCATGAAAACAGAACAATTGTATATACAAGTCAATCTGCATACATTTGTAAAATTCTCACGAAATTAAACTACAGGTAGAACACTACCCGCCATTAACTATATAAAATGGAATTTCCAAATAGGCATACACAAACAAACAATGAGTATGCAAACAAGATAACCCAAAAATTTAGGCATCAGATCGAACACTTATGAATATTAGGCCCGGCATGTAGAGGCAACTGAAGCTGTATCTCTGGTGCACATATTATAATTCCTCAACATTGAGATTTTGTATTTTAATTGCACCCAGATGAAGAAAAAAAAACTAATTGCTGGACTATGACACATGATTCACTGCTAGAAAAAAAAAAAAAAAAAAACAGAATGATTTATTTTTTCTTTCTTTTTCTGTAGCGAACTACCACAAGCCACAACCAGAAGAAAAAAATAAACAAACATGAATCAAAAGTACAGTTGAAAAAGGTACTCGAAACAAGGCAAGCCTACAGTAGAAGACGTAAGAATGAAACTGTTTGAAATACGTAGAAGGTTTAGGTTCTGTTTTTCTAGTTGATGCAAAAGGAGTGAGCTAGGATGTCTAGTTGAACTGAATTTCAATACATTCATTAAATATACAGGAGTTAAGCAAGGTGGAGGTGGGAACACTTCAATTTATAGTGATGATCAGCCCCTCATTCCAAGTCCATGACTTTCCAGTTAGACTCAAAACAGTCTGAATTACTAGTTGGACTCATTGTAAATGGAGTAAGCTTAGCCCCACTTTGTTCATTTCGACTTCCTTGACTTTGAAGTGCCACAATTGAATTCTTAGCCCCACTCTGTTCATTTCGACTTCGTTGACTTTGAAGTGCCACAATTCAATTCAATTGAGCATCCAAACGCTATTCTCGGTACCACGAGATGAGCAAAGCATATGCTAATTCTCTGTGAGTCAAAATAAAGATACATAAGATAATGAATTCAAGAAATCCATAGTAGAATAATTCCCAAATAGTGTGTTAAATAGCAAATAGCATGTAGCATAGCATTTGCACACCTCTCTGAAGAGTTAGCTTAAGCTACATCGCTACATACTACTTCCAGATTTTTAATTAAAATAAAAGAAATTATGGTAAATAGTAAAGAAAAAAAGATAAAAATAGCAAAATATGGTAAATAGTAAAATAAAATTGAATTTTCAAGTAAAGGTGCAATAAAAAATCATAAATCATCAAAAAAAGAATCGCAACAAGTATCACTGAGGATACGTTCAGTTGCACCAAATATCATGAAATTTCATGATTAATCAGTCTAATTTGGTGCAGAATTCATGATATTTCATGAAATTTGGGACAAGCAAACATGCCCTGAACAGAAATGCATAAGCTATGCAACCGCCTGTGTGGGGCCCACCGAGCTGTGTGGGCCCCACGCATAAAGCGAGCCCCGCTGCCATAATGGCATACTCCAAAAATCAGGCCCATCCAATCATCAAGTGGGACACACCATTGAAAACAATGTACAGCCACCTGAAAACCTCCAAACTCACGTGGTGACCCACATGATGTCTGGACGGATCTGCACCGACTCGATGCCACACAAACAAACACACCACAAGGTACGTTTCTGAGTATCTTTGTAATATTATTTAGCTTATTAGGGGTATTTTCAGGAAGAAGGAAAGAAAAAAGCAGCAGCAAGATGGTAGCTTACAGTGGAAGAAAGGAAGGCCAGAAGACGCGACAAAGGGAGTTGCGCCTGGAAGAAGTCTTTCAGAGAAAAAAAAAAAAAAAAAAAAAAAAAAAAAATTATAATACTCTGACGGACCATCATGGTTGATACGCATGCACTCAGAAATTTCACACGCAAATTAACAATTTTCAATGGTTGTAATTCAGCAAATAAATACTTACTCATTGGATGCGAAGAGCGTCGCCACTTTCGACAGACAGGAGCTCTGAGTGGCCACCGTGATATGTATATGTTTTATCCAGAACGTCCATTCATTTTTCTTTATTATTTTATAGTACAGGCCAAAAAATGAGGCCCATCCAAGGCTCAAGTGGACCAGACCAAGAAAGCAGTGGTGATAATGATACCTACCATTGAAAACTTCCTAGGGCCCACCATAATAGTCAATTGCCATTCAACATGTTCATAAGGTCACATAGACCTGAATGAAGGGAAAATACAAATATCAGCTTGATCCAAAACATTTTTGGCCCCCCAAAAGATTTTCAATGGTAGGTGTTTAATTCCATTGTGTGGTCCACTTGAGCCCTGAAACTGCCTAATTTTTTTGCTTAAACTCTAAATTGATATGTCAAAATGGATAGACATTATGGATAAAACTCATGCATTACAGTGGCCCTCAGAGCCCCTTTCCATTCCTAGCTAGGGACACTCAGGACAGTTCCTTTTCGTTGCAGCTACGGCACGATGGACTTGAGAAACAATGGACATAATTGCCTGGGGATCATGGCCTATAGAATTAAATCGACAGGCAATCTTAACCATGTGATTTTGTACCTGGAATGTCAAAATCCATATTTTGTCTTTAACCATCCATCTGATAGCCACCAATTGGATGGTTAGGATTATTTAATATAGGTGTCTCGCCTGCTAGCCAAGCTGGAAGACGCATAGGCATTTCAACAGTAGGATAAGTGTTAAGGAGGCACTAACCTTACTGGTGGGTAGGTGAATCGTGTGACTAACTATGTGAGTGCGATGCCCAGCTAATATGGTGGGTGCGTTGCATGACTAACAGAAATAAGATTATTTAATATGGAGAAAAACATCAATACCATAGGAGAGTATGGTTGGAAATACCTAAACACTTAGAAATTGCATATGTGAAATACAAGTAATTCAAATTAAAATGTTCGAGCCATGAATCCAATTCATGGACATTCATTGAACTGATAAAATGAGAATATCCAACGGGCGTATTGCAAGAAAAAGTGTCCATGAATACGAGGATATGATATTTAGACAAATCTTAGTTTATATGACTTAATGATTATAAGTTTCACAATTTACTCATTTTGATGCGAGTTAGTGTATTGCTAGCTTGCAATTTCTCTGTATTTGAGTATCGAGTGTCATAGATAGCCAGAGTATGAAAGAACTCCCCCTTAATCCTTGCCTTCTTTATAAGTAGTACTTCATTTCCAACTGCTCGAAACTTGAAAACTAGGATTTACTCAGCTGAGTCGACTCGACTGGATTCTGGCTGGCTCAGTTCTGTTGAGTCTTTCATGGAGACTCAATTGATTACAGTTGTCTGAGACAACTGTTTGAGCCTAAGTCATGTACATACTTACACATGAAGAAGAGGAGAAAGATCAAGCAGGGGATGTGAATTGTTGCCATTGATTGGAGATGGCCTTCTCATGTTTTCTGTTACGAGAAGGGAAGCGGATTGCATACTAAGTAAACTGTGGGGCCCACATACTAAGTAAACTGTGGGGCCCACTGTAATGTCTTATATCCACACTATCTACTTTACCAGTTCATTTTAAGACATGGGCCCAAAATCAAAGTATATCTAAAGTTTAAGTGGACCACACCACAGGAAACAGTGTTAAATGAATGCGTACTGTTGAAAACTTTTTGAGGGCCCCTTCATCTGTGTCTATATGACCTTATGAATAGGTTGGATGACAAATAAACATCACTATGGGCCCTAGGAAGGCTTCAACAGTGTTATACCTTTTCTTTTAACACACACTCACACCCCTCACACGCCCACACACTCACACCATAGTGACTTTTTTATACCACAGTGGGTGCTCGAAACCATGACCTCATGTTGAAACCCTTGTAAGTCTACCACTTAAGCATGAGTAAGGACTCAGCTATGGATACGCTTAAATTTCAAGCTCATACAGTGGTCCCCACAAAGTTTTCTATAAGGTTGACATTATGTCACATCCTTTTCTACTCATAGCCAAGCTAACCAGGTTTCAGTCTTGCAAGGTTCATCTCAATTTGAAGAAACAGACGGCCTCAAATTCAATGGGTACCCATCAGGTCTTTTGATCTATGTTTTGGGTTTGAATTCAAGTCAAATAAAAACATTTACAGCCAGTTTGTTTCCATCTATCACGTAATGTATGGTAAAACTCAAATTATTGCATATTTACTGCGATCAGATATTGCCAACCATCAAATCATTGTAATCCGTTCAATTTCCCACTGAACATGAACGTCTACGTGGTATAGTTTCATGGCCCCATGATGATGTATGTGTTATATCCACACCGCTTGCGTGATCATTTTATGGTATGAGTTAAAAAATAAGATAGATCGAAAGCAGAAATGGACCACACTATAGCTAGCACCGGGGATTGAACGCCTACCATTGAAAACTTTTTGGTATCCACAAAAATGTTGGATCAAGCTGATATTTGTGTCTTTTGTCCATCAAGGTTTGTTTGACCTAATGAACAAGTTGGACAGCAAATAAACATCCTGGTGGGCTGTAGCATGGTTTCAACAGTGGCCATCATTATCCTAGTGTGGTTTGCGCAACCTTTGGATCTTCCTCAATAGAATGATATTACAAAATGGATGAGCGGTATAAATATAACTTTTATTGATGAAATTAATGAGGATATGTGAGAGGCCTATTGTGTATGGTAGTAAAACCTATTCACTTCCGACTACCATGATAATTAGGGCTGTCAACGGGCGCGCTTGAGGTAGGTGTCAGCCCGAATTTTGAGCCTTACTCAAAATTCTGATTTTTCAGGCTTGAGCTGGGCCCATTGACACCCCTATTGGTAATGATAATTATTATTCATTTACTATACATTACGTTACTTTACCATGGAGCTTGCCAAAACAAACAGACCCTTACATTATTGGCCCACCCAATCCACCGAATAGATCACACAACTATCACCTGATGGGCCCATTATGCTTGGGATCCCTCAATCAAGGTGACTTCAGACCACCTCCATCTTTAATGATGCCGACTACTAAAGGCTGAATGAATGAATTGATATGGTGTATGGCTGACGGCATTGCAGTGGGTGACTTTGGTGCACCCTAACAAGTGGTGATAAAGCATACCACTTTTTTAATTTTTATTGCTCATCCACAAATCTTGGGCCCCACCACTCTTACCTAACAAGAACATCAAACTCATCAGATCCTGATTTCCCCAGCTCATTTTAAACCATTGAGTCTTTCTTCTAAAATCTTCCATCACTAATTGATGGTTAGCTCATTCGCGCTTTTGGACAATGTTCCATGACGCAGGTCAACAAATTGGACGGTCCAGATGGGAGTGGATGTGTGCCACGTAAGATGGTGGGCCAGGCTCCCTGCTTTCATGAGTCGTTAGGACCACGCATCACCGTCGTTTTGCTTGTTAGTCAAAAAGCAGACGGAATTGAAGAATTCGTCCATTGCATTGACTGGCCCAATTCAACGACAGGAATCATACGGTCCTTCACGGATCCTGTATTCAATGTACGCGGACTTATCATTTATATTAGTGTGATTTATAATAATAGTTGTCGTTGAAATGGGACGCGGATTGCGTCCTTCCTTAGTATGGAGGCAAAGCTTCCATGTGCTGATCTGTGGAGGGTCCCACCGTGATGTATCTGTTTATCCATGCTGTCCATCTTTTTTCTAAAATCATTTTAAGTATAAGACTAAGAATGAGGCGGATCCAATGCTCAGGTGGACCACACCATAGATGACTTTTGCATTTAATACGTTATGAATTTAATGCAACCAAGCTCACTATTTGGTGTGGTCCACCTGAGTGTTGAATCTGCCTCATTCTCGATCTCATGCCTTAAAATGATCATAGAAAAGGGATGGAGAGCATAGATAGACTGATACATCATGTTGGATATGCCTCATTCTCGGCCCCTCCATATAATTTTTCAATTACAATAGCAATTGTTGTAAATGGATAATGATTATTTACTTTTGTAATTTTGTGGTGACATCACTTACGTTTGACTGCATTGATCATTTTACTACATTGTTTATACCTATAAATCATAGTAAAAATAATAGTTTTCTAATATGAAAATATAATGATTACAATTTACTTTACATACCATTTTTACTAGTGTATTTGACTCTTGATTTATGAGCTATATTTCCTATTTAAACAAACACCTAAAAATGTTAATGATGAGTCATTTACTTTACATTTAAAAAAAAAAAATGGTTTGGTTGATAGACAATTTTGTGACAAAATATAAAAGAAGTCTAATATTGTATTTCAGGTTTTTTTTTAAGCTAATAATTAATTAAAGTGTTTTAATGAGAAGTTGCATGATGGAATTCCTAAAAACTGTTAAAAAAATCAATGAATTTTTTTAAACTAATCTTGATTTTTTTTTCCGACAATTATTAGGTCAAGAGATATAAAATCTAGCAACCAAGCACTTCCTAAATTTGTACTAATGAAGGATATGGTTCAATTACTTTCCAAATAATGAGATGTTTATTCTAATGTGATGTGCACTTCTGCAAAGATCTTCAAAGCATAATAATCAAAACTATTCAAGTTGAATTCTTTTATACACCAGTAGAGAATGAGAGTGAAACACAAACATATTGTAACCATGGATGCATGTATGCATTAAAGGACTATTTGGAGGCATGCAAAGGCATGTGCTGCATATTTTATCCTGCATTGACAGCTTTTTGCTTAATTCATGAACATTGTTTTTACACATAAAAAGGATAATAGATACAATCATAAAAAAAGATGAATTTTTACTAAAATGGCTTTAAGGTATGGCCGTTATATTGAGCTCTGAATTGTGCATATTCTAACCCCAATTCATCACACATTATGCATGGTTTGCATGTTTAAAGACTAATTTAATACACGTTTTTGTGATTGTAGGAATGAGAGAGAGACTTCACCAATATGATGTCAAAAGAGTCACTTTGTATATATTGAAAATCAATAGAACAAGTGCCAAGAGGTGGAGGAAAAATGCAAAGGAGAGAGAAGAAAGAAAGAAAAAGTCCAACAAAAATATACATTGTCGACTGGTCGGAAATTCATTATAACGGGCAGTTTTCTGGTGAAACTTGCTAAGCTAAAAAGGAGGAAATCCGACCGGTCGACAAAACTCTCGAATTCAAATCGCAGTTAAAGTTGTTGCTGTCCAGACCTCCAACCAGTCGGCCATAGGCTCTAACCGGTCGACCACTGCCTCAAATTGTGTAACTCATTACGTAATTCTAGAAAATTTAAAGTCGGTGACAAATTTTTACTATAAAAGGACACCTCTATGTCATTCTTAAAGCATTATAGAAGGACATTGAAGTCGTGAGAGTTGGAGAGGATCGTCGTGGAGCATTTGCAACTCCTCTAACTAGGGTTTTTATAATTTTTATATGCTTTCAAGTAGTTTTTCTTTTTATTCTAGTTATAGTATGACAATGCTCGACTAGAACCTCTTAGCTAAGGCTAAGAGGTGAAGCTAGTTGCAATGTTTGATTCATTTATTTCAAGTATTCTTATTTCAAGTACTCTTATTTCAAGTTTGAATTTTTAGGTTTTAGTTTAAATAAAGTTGGTATTTTTAGAAGTTTTATGAGAGTTCATGTACTTTGGACATGAGTTCCTTACAATTTTCTGAGATTATCATTATGGTTTAATTAGATTCGAATTGTAGTAACTCTAGAGATACTATAATCTCTTGGTATGGCTATTACTCTTAAGGCTATAAGTTTGAATTTTTACATGCTTCATTAGAACTAGAAATCTGATTTTTCAGATTTAAGTGGGATTGTTTATGTTGAATGAAATATCTTCCAATTAGATAAGAGATAGAACTTCAATTCTAATTGTATTTGTATTTGGATGAATGAATTGGCATTGGACTACTACAAGTGGATCCTTAAAAGTCCTTATTTAGATTGAAGTTATTAGAATAATTTGGATTGTTTATCCTAATTCCCTGTGGATCGACCTCGGTCTTACCGAGATTATTACTACATCGTAGCCATGCACTTGAGGCGAGGCGAACACGTTGTAAGAGAATAACCTCTCTTATTTTTTGTTCCATGACAGCTTTTTAGTTTTTATAGGACCAAAATGCCCTTGCCTTTGGGAGTTGCGCCAATACTTACTTTTACTTGTGGGAGAAGCTTCGTAACCCCAACCATAATACATGACGTGGTCATCATGTGGTGATTGGGCTCACTTGAAGGTGGATCCAATCATTCATTTTCTTTATGGTCCATTGTTTCAGCGAGAAAACACTAATTTCAATCGGATATGAGCTATTTGTTGCCTACAACAACTGATAACAGTGCTCACTCACTCTCAAATATGTCCTTGAACACCTTATCTACAGATATGGCTCATTATTTTTGCTACGGCCTTTTATGAAATTCCGACTCTAATGAATGAAATGGATTAGAAACATACCGCACAGTGGGCCCTACAAATGGTATCCAAAGACCCATAGGTAGGGCCAAGTTGATCAGATGACCCATTTGAGTTTTTTTATTTTTTTATTTTTTTTTACAGAGCCTCTTTTTCTTCCTTTGGGACTTTCCTCCATGGGACTCACCACCACCCGTTAGTGGAGATTTTTTTCCGACTTATGGCTACTAGTATCATGTCCTCTGGCATACAACATTCTTATTCGCTTTGGCCCGAAAAAATTACCATTTTGACAACCACAACTTGTGGGATCCATTACCACACTTCTACATTGTATTCTCCAAAAATCATTTTCTATGTTCTATTCTCCACCATGAGAATCGAGCGAGGTCACACATTTCTTCTCACCGACAAAGATTCGGAATATGTGTACATTCCTTTCTTTAATATATGATAACTACAACCAGACCCTTACTATATGAGGGTCAAGGTTGTTATCTATTAAGGGTTTGGGTTGTCACTATGGGCACTTAATGATTGCCATGCATTAAGATTGTGGTTGTCATGTGTTAAGGGTTAAGATAATAGTTGTTACGTGTTAAGAGTTTTGGTTGTCACTTGTTAAGGGTTATAGTTGTCGTGTGCTAAAGGTTATGGAGCCTACCATTGGGAGTAAATGATTGTCATTATCGATTATTGTGGGCTATAGAAAGCTCATATCGAGTTGAAATTAGTGTTTTTCTCTTGAAATGATAGGTTACGGAGAGAATGAATAGATTAAATATGCCTTTAAGTGAGCCCAATCACCACGCGATGGCCATGTCATGCATAGGGATTGAAGCTATTACGCTTCTCCCACAAGCAAAAGCGGTACGGGCATGGCTCATAAAGATAAGAACATTTTGGTCCTTTAAAAACTAAAAAAGCTGTTAGGCGGGAAAAAAAAGATGATAGGGAGACTATTCTCTTGTGATGGTCATACCTTGGGGTCATTTTAATACAAATTCCTAATAGGAAAAGAGTTTCCACAGCAAACACGATAGCCCTTAATATAGTCTACGTCGGTACCCGTGCCACAAATTACATCTCCACATCTTTTTGAAAATGGTCTTGCCTTTCCTTAGTAACAATCTAATTTTCTACTTGTACAGTAAACATGAAGTATCTCTGGATGAATATAGTTGATGTTACACCTACAGCATGGTGGCCCACAAAGCTTTCAATTTGTACCAGCTTTGCGGAGAACATGTATGTTGGTTGGATTGTAAATTACTTAAAGATAAGTAACTTTTGTTAGTTTTCACTTATTAAGCAGATAAGTATGTTGGGCAAATAACATACTTATCAGCTGAAAAGTAGATAAGCATA
Source organism: Liriodendron chinense (assembly GCA_003013855.2). NCBI lineage: Eukaryota > Viridiplantae > Streptophyta > Magnoliopsida > Magnoliales > Magnoliaceae > Liriodendron > Liriodendron chinense. The sequence continues at coordinate 1,367,485 of ML058440.1, read as the reverse complement.
TTTGATTCCCAACATTAATAAGTAGCTTTTTCATAGCTTTTTTTTATTCTCTTTAAAAAAAGAAAAAAACAATTCATGTATCCTACAGCGAATAAAAGCTAACATACACATCAAGTTCTACTATTATCCCAATTGGGAAAATTGGAACAACCCACTTAGCTGGTGGGACATACATGTTCATTGATTTCAACGAGCCACACCTATTGGACCGGTAAGGTGCGTCACCTGTTGGGGGCCACTTGACCAGCAGTAGGGTTGTAAATGGGTTAGCGGATCTGATGAGGTACTCAGACCCAACCCATTTAGACCCTACCCATTTGTTAAATGGTATGGGTCTGGGTCCAAAAATAGACCCAGTTGCTAAACGGGTCTAGGTTTGGTTTCCTTTATATTAGGCTCGACTGGACCGGACCCAAACCGATTTAGTAAGTGGGCGGGTTTGGTTTATGTTTCAAGGGACCCATCTAGCCCGGACCTATCTAGCCCAGACCCATCTAGACCCGCTTTTAAGCCTTGTAAAAATGCTTGCATACTAGATGTAGACCTAGACCCATTAGATCCAACCCATTCATAAATGGGTACGGGTGGATCTCCCTCTACCAGACCCATACCCATTTATAAATGGATTTGATGGGTTGACTCGGACCCAACCCAGACGCACCCATTTAGAAAAGTTTGGGTCTAAAATTTGGACCCATACCCAAACCCGACCATTTACCGCCCTAGCCAGCTGTGTGGTTAAAATCATGATGGGCCTTGGAGTTGGACGACACATATAAAATATATACATCACGATGGAGCTCACAGCGGGCCCCACATTGGCCAACACCGTCCGTCAATCCCAATGGCCCAAGGAAGATTTCACTGGCATGCATTCATTCAATGTTTCCTAAGGTGCGGTCCAGCTGAGCTTTGGATCTGGTTGGATTTTGGGCCGAACAAAAGGATGGACAGTGTGGATTTCTCACAGGCATCACGTGGGCCCCACAACATGGCGGACCCACTTCCAACAAAACTAGATAATCAGCTGGACAAGGTAGATTTGGGCGCCACCTCTAATGTGCGTCGTCCATCATGCAGGGGCCCCGCCTTGGATATGGGGCCACTCATCATTAGAACCGACCTTTGATGTAGACCGTCCATCATGTGAGGCCCACCTTGATGTGGATCATCCATCATGTTGGGCCCGCCGTTATTAATTGCCCATCATATGGAGCCCACCTTTATTAATTGCCCAACATGTGGAGCCCACCTTTGATGTGTGGACTATCCATCATGTGGGCCCCACCTTTGATGTGAGTTGGTTTTCAATGGTATATATGAGGTTTTCAATGGTAGGTATTTCATCCCTATTATTTCTTGTTGTGTGGTCACTTGAGCATTACGTTTATCTCATTTTGGGCTCTCTGGATGGACTGCTGGGATAAAACACATACATCACTGCTACGGGGGCAAGTACTACGCTGCCATGTAAATTTCCTGCTAAAGAAGTTCCTGCACTATGAACTTAGGTGGGCCCACCATGATATTTGTTAAAAATCCTCTTGGCCCATCTGTTTTGTGAGATCATTTTAAGAGATGAGACAAAAATGAGCTGGATCCAATACTAAAGTGGGCCGCTCTAAAGGAAAAGGTGGGTAGAGAAAATTTCTACGGTTGAAGGGTCCATAGTGATGCTGATATGACATCCATACTGTTCATAACGTCATTCCTACTAGGATGAACTGAAAAAACAAATATTAGACGGCTTCGAACTTCTGTGGCCCCACCAATATTTCAAATGTGGACGTTCAATCGTCATGTTTTTGGCCCACTTGAGTCTTGGATCCGGCTCATTTTTGGTCTCGTGTCCTACAATGAGCTCGTAAAACGGATGGATAGGGTGGATTTGGCACAAACATTATAGTGGGCCTCACCCAAGTTCCGCAACCGGATCACCACCTCAGTACGTCATGCAGTGTGATTGTGATGTGGACCAATGGAACCCAGCGACCTGCTAGTGTAGGCATGTAGCACACCGGGCAAGCTTGTCAGTCCTCAGGCACCGTAAAGGTATGAATGATCCATAGAAGATCAAGGTTCTGTGGGGCCCACAATGATGTATTTAACATATCAACACCGTTCATCCATTCGGAGAGATCATTTAAGGGCAATTATCTAAAAAATGAGTCATATCAAAAGCTCAAGTGGATCACACCATAATAGAGAGTGGGTACAATGTTTTCTTACTGTTCAAACATTCCTAAGGCCCACCCTGATGTTATTTTCCATCCAACTGTTCATAAGGTTGTAAGGATATGGATAAAAGGTAAAAACAAACATCAGACTGATCCAAACTTTTGTGACCTCATAAAGGTTCAATGGTAAACGTTGAATCTCTAATGTTTTCTGCGATGTAGTTCGCTACAGAACTTGCTGACGGTACACCACGCAATCCGCTTCCGCTTCAAATAGGGTTTTCCTTTTGGCCAGCCAACAAACGATCCGGACTCCTTGGCTCGTGCCTGACAGCTAAGCTGCGGTTGTTATTGGGCTGGGCCGATACATCTCTCTAACCGACGGCCGACATACCTTTAGCCAGTAATTGCCGTGCAATATGCCACGTGTACGGTCGCATATTCTCCAGCCCTTTTTAAATTGTGCAAAACTAGCATAGGAGTCTCCGTGTGGACCAAACATATTTTCCGTGGCCGGCAAGTATGTACTATATTCACGTGCTTCAAAACGGGAGCCGATTAGGTGTTCCCCGGGTAAGGTAACACCTTAGATGTTGTGTATATCCCTTACCGTGGGGCCTACTTTGATGATGTTGTGTATATCCACGCCGTCCATCCGTTTCTCCAGCCAACTTTAGAACGTATTCCAAAAAATTAAACAGATGAAAGTATCAGGTGGACCACACCACAGGAAACAATGTTGATTGTGTGCCTCACCATTAAAAATTCCAAAAGGTCATGTAAGGTTTGCATAATGTTCATTTGCCATCTAACCTGTTGATAATGTCGAGAATAACTGGATGAAAGGAAAATACAAAGATAAGCTTGATCCAAAGCTTGTGGCCCACAAAAAGGTTTTAATGGCCATTCATCAATGTCTCTTGTCATCGGTGTCTCTAATAGTGTGGTCCACCTGAGATTTTTATCTTCTTAAGGTTTGGGATCACGTCCAATGGTGATCCCAGATGGACGGCGTGGATATACAACAAATACATAAAGGTGAGCCCCACACGGTTAGGTAACTGCTAATCCGCTCCCCTTCCAAACCTAACATGTGGGACCCTTGATGCTTAATCCAGACCATTCGTCTGTTGCGTAAGCCTTAATAACCTCCTCGATAAGCCAACCGTAACCTATCGATTCGTGGCCAATAAATACACGGCTAAGAAGTTAAATTCGAAATTGGTCGTAATATCGGCTTCTGAGATCCTCCGATATTAGAGATTCTTGATGCACATTCCATCCAACGGTGGAATTCAGCAGACCAATGGTCTGGATTGCGTGTCGCCTTTTACAGAGATGTGGGCCACCCGGCCACGTAACATAATCGTTCTCTTGCAGACAACCGTTCCAAAAAAGGCAGCAGATGGGTTAATATCAGCCACCCATAATCGGAAATTTATACTGCATGTGGACGTCGTCGTCTTTCTATTTATGACCGTTTATTGCAAGTGACCAATCAAAAGGTTAAGATTTATCAACGGTACGTCGCAACGGATCAGTGGCCTGGATTACCGAATCCGCGTCCATTTAAAAAAAAAAACCCGTGAACTGTGCAAAGACTCCGGTTGCGTATCCAACAATTCCACTTCGAGGAGTCATTTGATACTCGGACAGACTATGATACTTAATATACAGGCACTAATAAATTGTAAATGGGTCCTACATTAACTCAAAATAAACCGATTAAGTTGTAAAAACCACTGCCGCTAAGTCAAAATCCCAAAATCAGATAGCTTGAACAATCCTAACCTTTGATTATTTGACTACTTATTTGTTGAAACAGGACCATTGGATCCTTCATCTTTAATCGTCCAATAAATATGTCCACGAACCTGTATTCAGATAATCAAATAAACTCAAACTGGGACCCGTACTCAGGACGGTTCATCTGAATTACTCGGATGTCACGTATGAAATTTTTACGGTAGCTTCTAAGTGCCCGCGTACCATCCATCACAGCGTGCAGAGTATAAAAAGTTTCCTCTTCCACTTTTTACTGACTGACACCACGACGCGTGTGTCAAAAACTCCGCCAGCTGTCGGTCCCGAGCCGTGACGTGTGTC